>CP094632.1:30362456-30962456 GCA_023657505.1 Camelina hispida
TAGAGAGATAGATGAATGGAGAAGACGAAATTGAAGGAGAAATCAAACAAGCATACATATCAGCAGAACAAAGATGGAACGTAGAGAGAGAGAGAGAGAGAGAGAGAGAGAGGAGTACCTTGAGAGACTTTGTTAGCTTGGTGACGAAGGATTAGGCTCAAATTCTCAGGAATTGCTAGAGAGAGAGAAGAGATGTGCTTAATATCAGAAGATGATGATGATGAAAATGGCATTATTTAATTTTAATGCTCTGATTAATTCTCTTAATCACAAAGCTTACGTAAATCATACTTTGGTCTGATTGTTTCCGGTTTCGGTTCTTGGTTTACGAAAGTAGCGGGTTAAATCTGAAACCATCTTATCTATTTCGCCTCGGTTTGGTTTGGCTTTTTCCGGTTTGATTTCGTTACATATTTGCTTTTTGGATATATCTTTACAATGTGTGAATTCATCAAATCTTGACTTTGTTAAATCCGCAAATCACAAACAGAGAATTGATGAAAACGTACACGCAAAACGAAGTTGAAAATATAAACAATAGTAATGTTTTAATATCAAATACTTTTTCCAGTCCCAAAAGCTACAAAGTATTAGATGAACCAAAATCTGAAAAAAGTAGTAAAGTTTGGAGTAAAGTAGCACAAACTGGAAAACACACAAAAAAACACAGTGTGACTGTACTACACTGCTTTCAAAAAGTAATCCTAAACTGCTTTCAGCATGTCTGAAACACATTTCCTCTCCACATTTTCCTCCTGAAAATTTGTAAACATAATAACTATTGAGCTTAAATTTACTGAGCTTAAAAAAATTATACCTATTGACCCAAAAAAAAATTATAGTATTGACACATTGATTACTATTTCGCCTCGGTTTGGTTTACCTATTTTCGGTTTGCTTCGTTTCATATTTGCTTTTTGGATATCTTATGATGTGTGAATTCATCAAATCTTGAATTTGTTAAATCCGCAAATCACAACTAAGAATTGATGAAAACATAAACGCTAAACAAAGTTGAAAATCTAAACGATAATGTTTTAAATATCAAATACTTTTTCCAATCCAAAAGATGCAAAGTATTAGATGAACCAAAAACTTGAAAAAGTAGCAAAGTTTGGAGTAAAGTATATAGCACAAACTGGAAAACACACCAAAAACACATAGTGACTGCACTAGACTGCTTTCAAAAAGTAATCCCAAACTGCTTTCAGACAATCTTTCAGCATGTCTGAAACACACTTCTTCTCCACATTTTCCTCCTGAAAATTTGTAAACATAACTTGTTGAACATCACTACAACTCTAAAAGCATGAATTGAAAAAACGTTACCTTTGAGTTCAACTTCCCTTGTGGTTCCTCCAACTCCACTTCTGAAATCACATCTGTCAGCCTCTATGATCTGAAGCTTGAGAGTTTGGTTTCTGTATGTAGTAGTTACGGTATGCCAAACGCCACAGACATTGTATCGATCCGCACAAGAAGATTTCCCAAGAGGCCACTTTAACCCACCTTTCACATTTGGATCTATCACCGCTGAATCTGTCAGCTCTTTAAGATTCTTAATCTCAGTCTCCTGGATACAGCCAAAGATCCATGTTTCAAATTTTCAAACTATACCACTTTGTTTTGGATACTACGTACGGAATAGATAAAGTAAAAACTCACAGAGAGATTGGTTAATGTCCTTTTTGAGTCAACCATCAACCTCATGTCATGATCTTGATCAAGGCATGAGACGTCAAGAACTAAGTGCCTCAAAACATTAAGGTCAGCCTGATGAACAAGAAAACGGAAGTTTCATAATCATATCTGAAAGTACTGAAAATGTGGAAAGAGAGAAGAGGGAGGAACTTGCCTTGTACATATTAAGTCGTTTATGTTGATGGTCCACCTTACATCTATAGTAGATGGTTACACCAGGACGAGTGTTTTCCAATACCTGAAAAACCAAACCTCAAAATCTTCAATTAATGAAACCAAAGACATACATTATATTAAATCTTAACAAAGAGAAACAGAACAACGAAAAAACCACACATTCACGAGATACAACTCCTTGGTCTTTTCAACACAAAATCCCATATCAGATACAACTCCATACTCAATGTTTTCCACATAAGTCTTTGGGACATTTGTTTGGAAAGATTTCTTCCATTTATTTAGTGTCCTCACTTCAACCAACGGACCATCTCTTACGGTTTCTGATGATCCATATAATAAAGTGTTTGTGCTAGGTTGCATTTTTGATATAGGCTCACTGCACCAATTTGATAAGGTCGAAACAGTTAAAGTAAAACTACATTAGTCAAATTATTAAATAACCATGGCATGCACAAGACAAAAACTAACCGTACACCATATAACTGAGGAAAGAGTCTTTTTACCTATGGAACAAAACTTTCCCAAATCGAGCGATCAGTCTGAGTTTGACTTTGACATCCTCAGATCCATAACGTAGCAGCATCTTCTTTGCCCTACCAGACCCTAATATAAGATCATCCTCCACCTTCTCTGCTACCCATAACCATGGATTTTCCGGTTTTATGTAATCACTCTTCGTTAAGACTACCAGAGACTTTTCTTCTGTGTCTCTCCTCCATTCTGAAGAAACGGGCACAAGTTGGAAGCTGTCGTCACCATTTGAACCAACGAGAAGCAATCTTGAAATCCAATCGTCCGCGTAGATTACTATTCTATCACTACTCCCGAGGTTTTTATTGGGTTTTGTTGGAAGAGAAGTTGGAATAGGGGATGCTCTCACTGCAACGTTTTCATGTCGTTTATGTGGTGGAACGTAAGACATCTCTGAAAATAATGATATGATATGAGAAATATATTAAACCTTGATTCCAAATGGAAGATCAAGTCTCTGAGCAACGAGTAATAGAAGAAGAAACGAAATTTTACCTTTTTATCACTTATCCGCTATATAAGCTGTTTATACTCACAAGTCACAAGAAGAGGAAAACTGGAAAGACGCAGTGAACTGAAGTGGAAGAGACGAGACGGTTCGGTCTCTTTAACTATTTCTAGCTAGCTTTCTTAATTTCTTTACTCTCTTGGAAATGTACAAAATATTTGTTTTTTTTTTTTAATTTCCCAATTTTTCATATCAAGAATAAACCAATAAAGAAAATGATAGTCTAGTGAGGACATTTATGAGTTTTAATACTCCCTCCGTTTCAAAATATAAGATGTTACAACTAAAACACGCAGATTAGGAAATTTTACTTTTAACAAGTTCAACCAATCAGAAACAATTATGCATAATATAACATATTAAACTAATATAAAAGTTGCATATAAACTTGAAAACATCTTATATTATGAATAAAAAAACTTCTCTAAAACATCTTATATTTTGAAATGGAGGGAGTAGTATTTTGGAAAAATCTCTTATTATAAGTGTGAATGGTTGGAGCGGTTGGGGCGGACAAATACGTCTGCGGATTGGATTGCTTTTTATTTACCATTCAGCAAATGTAGTCCACAGTGGTGCAGTCCAAATAAAGCAGAGACAAGACCGCAGCAGACAACTGCGGACTGCTTTTGCATACAAATAGAGTTAGTCCGCAGCGGTCTATAGTCCATCTTAAAAATGAAGCAGTCCAAACCGCAGATAGATTTGGCTACCATGACCGCAGTTACCATTCAAACCAATATTCTTTTGAGAAAAAAGTAGGGAACTTATGAGCAATTAGAATAGGACAGTTGGCTTTCTTTTGTAAAACCAAAACATGTTCATCTTAGATTCTTTCCTTGCCAACAAAAAAAAAAAGATTCTACAGTTTTAAATATAGAAATCAAACTGTTCACCGGAGAAATATATATAGGATTGCAACATAAAATATATATTGAATTCAAAATCTTAAAGAAGACAAGGAAATCTGAAATCCAAACGATGATATTTGATTTAAAATATAATCCAAAAGATATGTGAATATTCCCACAAAATATAGATGAGCCAGAATCTGAAAAAAGCAACAAAGTTTAGAGCAAGTAGAACAAACTGAAAGGGAAAACACAAGACAAACAAAGTGACAACACTACATTTCTTTCAAAAAGTAATCCCAAA
The DNA here is from genome assembly GCA_023657505.1 of Camelina hispida. Classification (NCBI taxonomy): domain Eukaryota; kingdom Viridiplantae; phylum Streptophyta; class Magnoliopsida; order Brassicales; family Brassicaceae; genus Camelina; species Camelina hispida. Next base: position 30,366,532 of record CP094632.1, read on the forward strand.
CTGCTTTCAGACAGTCTTTCAGCATGTCTGAAACACATTTCTTCTCCACATTTTCCTCCTGAAATTGTAAACATAATAACTATTGTCACTTGTTGACCATCACTATAATTAGAACAACATGTCTAAAAAAAAAAGGAAGATGTTACCTTTAGTAGTATAGTGCTCAAAGCTTTTAATTTGAGATTCACTTCCTTTGAGGTACCTCCAATTCCAGTACGGAAATCATATCGATCAGCCTCTCGAATTTGAAGCCTCAGAGTCTGGTTTATGTACGTAGTAGTTACAGTATGCCAAACACCACAAACCCTATATCGATCCGCGCAAGAATTTTGCCCAAGCGGCCACCTTAACCCACCTATCACAGTTGGATCTATCTCCGCTGAATCAGTCAATTCTTTAAGACTCTTAATCTCATTCTCCTGGATACAATCAAAGAGGCATATTTCACATCTTAACATATATCACTTGTTTAATATGTCATTCATCTCATTTTCTTGGATACTAAGTATGGAATATACAAAGTCAACTCACAGAGAGATTGGTTAATGTCCCTTTTGAGTCAACTAGCAACCTCATGTCAAGATCTTGATCAAGGCATGAGACGTCAAGATTTAAGTGCCTCAAAGCATTAAGCTCAGCCTGAATAAAAAAATAAACAAAAGCGATCGATATGATTCTCTGAAAATGTGGTAAGAGAGAAGACGAAAAAGACTTACCTTGTAAAAGTTGAGTTGTTTTTGTTGTTGGTCCACCATACATTTACAAGAGATGGTTATATCAGGACGAGTGTTGTCTGATACCTAATTATGAAAACCAGAAACCAAGCCTCAAAAATCTTTAAAACTAAATTATAAACACAAATCATGAATCTTACAAAACAAAATTAAACCACCTTCACATGATACAACTCCTTGGGTTTTTCAACACAGAATCCCATATTGTGTACTACTCCATAGCCAATGTTCTCGAAATAAGACTTTGGGACATTTGTACGAAAAGTTTTCTTCAATTTTTCCAAAATGCTTTGAGTTAACGGACCATCAGTTAGAGCTTCTGATGAACTAACACTGCATCAATTTGATAAGATTGGAACTGGTAAACTCGTTTATTCGACATATCAAAAAAAAAAAAAGACTCAATTAACGAGAAAATGCCCAACCTAGTCCCTAAGACCCTCCTAACTCCTTATGCCTAAAATGATGGCTCTCTAGCTAACCGACTCAACTATAGATTCCAAGCTGTCAAAGCACATTACAATGCTCTTAGACCAACACAAGGCTTATTACTAACCAACCATGTAAAACAGAATTAGTTGTGTTGTGTGTCTGAGAAAGTAAATGGAATAAAAATTAAGGAAAAGTAAAAAGTTGTTTTACCCATGGAAAACAACTTTTCCAAATCGAGCGATCAGTCTGGGTTTGACATCCTCTGATCCATAACGTAGCAACGTCTTCTTTGCCCTATCAAATCCCATTATAAGATCATCTTCCACCTTCTCTGTTACCCACAACCATGGAGTTTCCAGTTTTCCAATCTCACTCTTCGCTAAGATTACCAAAGACTTTTCGTCAGCGTCTTTCATCCATTCTGAAGAAACAGGCACAAGTTGAAAGTTGTTGTCCTCTGATAATGAACAACCGAGAAACCATCTAGAAATGCAATCCTTCGCGTAGATGATCTTTGTATTAGCACTCGCGAGGTTTTTATTAAGCCTCGGACGTAGAGAAGGTGGAACAGAGGATGCTCTCATTCCTACATTTTCATGTCGTTTATGTGGTGGTACGTAAGACATATTCTCTGAATAAAAAAAAACATATACAAGAAAAAAATTAAACCTTAATGCCAAAACAAAAAGCATGTGTCCTAGCCACGAGTATGAGAAGAAGTAACAAAAAGCATACCTTGTAACAGCTCAAGTATTACCTGTTTAGATACTCACATGAAGAACAAGGATCACAGAAGAGGAAACAGAAAAGGCGCAGTGTAACTGAAGTGGAAGTGGAAGAGACGTGACGGTTTGGTTTATTTACCAGTAGCACTTTAATCTTGGAAATGTGCATAATATTAAATTTAACATATCATGATGACTCATAAAGTTAAATTAGAATAGTTTCATATCATGATGACTCATAAAGTTAAATTAGAACATATCATGATGACTCATAAAGTTTAAACTTACTGGCAGTTACTTTGTTTCTAACATTATTGACCTCAAACAAAAAGCAAATAGAAACATAATCTATATCAATAAGTGACAGATGATATATCGTCTTGCATCAGTACTATAGCGCAATCCATTCCTTCCGATGATGAGAAGCAGGGGGTACATGCTATAATGATCCTATTAAGACATCTTCAGTAAATTCTTATGAAGATGTATATGAACCAAGCCAGTCAAACGGGATAACAGGGGTCTGAAAATCTACTCAAGCTGCATGCAATTTCTTACTTGCTTAGATACTCAAGCCCAATATGTCACAGTTTTAAACAAGGACAGGGATCTTGGAAAACACAGAGAGTAATTTGCAAACGATATAACTGATCAAATATAGGTTAATGAAAGAATGGTTGTGAGAAAAGCAAATTATACTTTTATCCAGTAAAACTACAATTTATTTGGTGGCAAATAGCTATTGTAGAAGCTATGTGTTGTTCAGTATCTTTCCTACAGTACTTTTCAGTTGTTGCAAAATTAAGTGGATACAAATGCTACCACCTTAAACTAAAAGTACAAGATCGGCATGCAACTGTTAATTAAAAATGTCTCAGTTTGTTCATCTTTTCCTATAACGACAAAGGCATACCTTCTCAATGTTGTCCACCATAATCCCCTTGACCTCAGTTATTTGGGCCTTCAACTTCGATAGTTTGCTCATCTCTTCTGGATGTGTCATACAATACTGCACATGCTCCTTAAGTATAGGCCTATTAGAGAGAAAAGAAAATATTTCAAAACATAGTTGCAATGCTAAAAAAATGACTAATATCAGATAGTTATGGCAATAGACAAACCCGAACTCCCTGTCAAGATTGTATGCAATGCTAAACAAATCTTCATCTTCATCTTCGTCATCATCAGCAAGAGGATGTCGCTCATCGTTCTTTATACTCGCTTCATACCGCTTATTAAATTCATCCTTGACCCGTTCAAGGAAAACGAAAGGTACACTTCTTCAGGTGGAGTCATCAGCAACCACAAGAAACACTAAATATATACACACACAATCACAGGGCATCATCAAACCAGAAGATTAAAAATAGTTTCAAGTCTTCAACAAACTAACTAACAAGTATTGAATAGGGAAAAATACCAAAACCATTGTCGATAAGGAAATTAAAAGTGTGACCATCGCAAGAGTAAGTGTACTTGCTGCTATTAGTGGGAAGCTTCTGAAAACATTGAACAGCTAAGGTGCTAAAGTTGCCAGAGTAAGGAGTATGCTCCGCTAGAACAACAGTTCCTTTAGCAACGAAGCTATAAATCAAACCCTTTTGACTCATTTTTTTATAGGAACTCGTTAAGCCGAAGAAGTCAACCAAAAACCACAATCAGATCTGAAATACAAAACCAAACACAGAATCATAATCAAGAAATATAATGGGGAAAAAACAATTCAAGTATTGTTATAGATCACTATGTTAAATCCAGATAAAACCCTAAAAAAAAAACCCCAGATAAGGGAACTAAAGATCGCAACATCGGGAGAGCGATCCAAAATTGAGAATAGATTACCACTAATCAGAAAACGTGTTCTGATGCTTCGATTTAGGTTGAAAGAAATGGACGCAAATTACAAAGATCGGCGAAATTTTAGTCGCGGAAGAGAGAAGAATAGAGATAGATGAACGGAGAAGACGAAATTGAAGGAGAAATCAAACAAGCATACATATCAGCAGAACAAAGATGGAACGTAGAGAGAGAGAGAGAGAGAGAGAGAGGAGAACCTTGAGAGACTTTTGTTGGCTTGGTGATGAAGGGATTAGGCTCAAATTCTCAGGAATTGTTAGAGAGAGAGAGAGATGTGCTTATTAATATCAGAAAGATGATGATGAAAATGGTATTATTTAATTTTAATGCTCTGATTAATTCTCTTAATCACAAAAGCTTACGTACATCATACTTTGGTTTTGATTGTTTCCGGTTTCGGTTCTCGGTTTACGAAAGTAGCGAGTTAAATCTCAAAACAATCATATCTATTTCGCCTCGGTTTAGCTTGGCTATTTCCGGTTTGGTTTCGTTTCATATTTGCTTTTTGGATATCTTATGATGTGTGTGTATTCATCAAATCTTGAATTTGTTAAATCCGCTAATCACAAACTGAGAATTGATGAAAACGTACGTACACGCTAAACAAAGTTGAAAATCTAGACGATAAATATCAAATACTTTTTCCAGTCCCAAAAGCTGTGAAGTTTGGAGTTAAAGTAGCATCAACTGTAAAACACACCAAAAAACACAGGGTGACTGTACTACACTGCTTTCAAAAAGTAATCCCAAACTGCTTTCAGCATGTCTGAAACACACTTCCTCTCCATATTTTCCGCCTGAAAATTTGTAAACATAACTTGTTTAATAATTAACATCACTACAACTCTAGAAGCATGAATTGTTTTTTTTTTTCTATAAAAAATGTTACATTTACTAGTATAGTGCTCAAGGCTTTAACTTTGAGATCCACTTCCCTTGTGGTTTCTCCAACTCCAGTTCTGAAATCATATCTGTCAGCCTCTATGATCTGAAGCTTGAGAGTTTGGTTTCTGTATGTCGTAGTTACGGTATGCCAAACGCCACAGACATTGTATCGATCCGCACAAGAAGATTTCTCAAGAGGCCACTTTAACCCACCTCTCACATTTGGATCTATCACCGCTGAATCTGTCAGCTCTTTAAGATTCTTAATCTCAGTCTCCTGGATACAGTCAACGATCCATGTTTCACATTTTCAAACTATACCACTTTGTTTTGGATACTATATATGTATGGAATAGATAAAGTAAAAACTCACAGAGAGATTGGTTAATGTCCTTTTTGAGTCAACTAGCAATCTCATGTCAAGATCTTGATCAAGGCATGATACATCAAGATTTAAGTGCCTCAAAGCATTAAGCTCAGCCTGAATAAAGAAAAAAAGCAAACAAAAGCTTCACATGATTCTCTGAAAATGTGGTAAGAGAGAAGACGAAAGGACTAATTACCTTGTAAAACTGAGTCCTTTATGTTGTTGGTCCACCATACATTTACAGGAGATGGTTACATCATGACGTGTGTTGTCGATACCTACTTATGAAAACAAGAAACCAAGCCTCAAAACTCTTAAAAACTAAAATTATAAACACAAATCATGAATCTTACAAAACAAAATTAAACCACCTTCACATGATACAACTCCTTGGGTTCTTCAACACAGAATCCCATATTGTGTACTACTCCAAAGCCAATGTTCTCGAAATAAGACTTTGGGACATCTGTAATCAAAGTTTTCCTCAATTTTTCCAATATGCTTTGAGTTAACGGACCATCTGTTAGAGCTTCTGATGAACTAACACTGCATCAATTTGATAAGATTGGAACTGGTAAACTCGTTTATTCGACATATCAAAAAAAAAAATATACTCAATTAACGAGAAAATGCCCAAACCACAGAGTCCCTAACTCCTTATGCCTAAAATGATGGCTCTCTAGCTAACCGACTCAACTATAGATTCCAAGTTGTCAACACATTACAATGCTCTTAGACTAACACGTCTTATTACTAACCAACCATGTAAAACAGAGTTAGTTGTGTGTGTGTCTCAGAAAGTAAATGGAATAAAAATTAAGGAAAAGTGAAAATTTGGTTTACCCTTGGAAAACAACTTTTCCAAACCAAGCAAGCAGTCTTGGTTTGACATCCTCTGATCCATAACGTAGCAACGTCCTTTTTGCCCTATCAAATCCTATTATAAGATCATCTTCCACCTTCTCTGTCAACCATAACCATGGAGTATCCAGTTTTCCAATCTCACTCTTCGCTTAGATTACCAAAGACTTTTCTTCAGCGTCTTTCCTCCATAATGAAGAAACAGGCACCAGTTGAAAGTTGTTGTCCTCTGATTCTGAACAAATGAGAAACCATCTAGTAATGCAATCCTTCGCGTAGATGAACTTTGTATCAGCAATCCCAAGGTTTTTATTAAGCTTCGGACGAAGAGAAGGTGGAACAGAGGATCCTCTCATTCCTACATTTTCATGTCGTTTATGTGGTGGTACGTAAGACATATTCTCTGAATAAAAAAACATATACAAGAAAACTTTAAACCTCAATGCCAAAACAAAAAGCATGTGTGTGAGCCACGAGTATGAGATTGAGAAGAAGTAACAAAAAGCGTACCTTTTTAACAGCTCAAGTACCTATTTAGATACTCACATGAAGAACAAGGATCACAGAAGAGGAAACTGAGAAGGCGCAGTGTAACTGAAGTGGAAGAGACGTGACGGTTTGGTCTATTTATCGCTAGCACTTTAGTCTTGGAAATGTGCATAACATTAAATTTAACATATCATGATGACTCATAAAGTCTAATTAGAACAGTATGATTTTATAAGAAAATAAAAATTATACTATAATCTAATTATAAGAAAAAAAAATTCTTATAAAAAATTTGTAAAATTTTCAATTTATAAGAAAAAAAATTGTATAATCTACAGTTTCATTTTATAAGAAAAAAAAAAAAGAAAATCTGTATGAAAATGAAACAGTTTCACAAAGTCTAATTAGAGCAAAAAAAAATCTCTTTTCTTCTATAAAATTTGTATGAAAATTTGTTGCAAAAGAAGTTGGCCGTACTCTACGCAATTCAAATACTAAACCTCATTCTTTACTCCTTTTTTTTTTACATTTGTCAGTCTATTTCTCTAGTCTAGATCATTGTTAGGCCGTTTGAAATCTAACTAGTATTGTTAGAAAATATGAACAACATAAACCAAAATTCAAGATGGTTTGAAATTTTGTTGATAAAATGTTTTTATTTGCCAGCCCGAATTTTACCTTAGTTTATTAAACTAATCAATTTTTAAAAAAATTTCAGAAATTTAACCTATTGCAAAAGATATATTAACTGTTTTAAACACAGTTTAGATTATTGTCAAGGTAGTTTTTAGACGTTATATAACGATTATTTTGTATTTTTTAGATTATATAGTTTTATATTAAATATATATAAAGACCGTTTTAAACGACTATTAACGTTCGTGTATCTCCTTCGATCATAAGTAAAGTTAAATGATAAAAAGTAGATTTTTTTACTTTACATATGTTTTAATTATATATTTTATACGAAGCTTTTAGATCGGTACGTGATAGTAATCTGACAATTTTTTACTTTATTTTTTTTAATTAAGCATTTTATAAGATAAGCTTTTAGATCGGTACATGTTAGTGATCCGACAATTTTTTTACTTTATATATTTTAATCAAGCATTTCATATAATAGCTTTTTAGATCGATACGTACAAATCATCTAATAATTTCTTTACTTTATATCAATATGATAGACTGGTTTTCACCTAGGGTATCAATTCCCTATGCAGTTGTAGTACAAAGGGTTATCAATCCAAGTGGTTGTTATGCTAACAGATAGGATGCAATCAGAATCAAGCAAGTCAAGCCAAGCAATAAGGGGGTTTGGTTCTAACAATCCTAATATAAACAAAGTAAAAGAATATAAACAAGTAAACCACACGACCTAAGCACTCGATGCAAGCAATCGAGTACAGGATCGAGTGGGGGGGGGGATCGAGTATGCAGATGAACTATGAACAGCTCGAGGTATTACTCGATGCAGGTTATCGTGTACCTGATCGGGTAAGTGGTCGAGTAAGTAAGGAAAATGCAAAGAATGAAATACGAAAGTTCCTAAGGATGGAGGTAATCGAATCCTAAGTGTTCTAGACCAATACGGATGCCTTACATGCCTCAAGCAATTATTTCCTAGACAATGAACCTCTAAAACCTTGTCACCACATTGTCGCACTAGTAACAATCAACCTTGAACATACTACCACACTGTCGCACTAGCAATATGAACAAGCAGGCATTAAGAACAATTCATTTTTTTCAATATACTTAGACTTATCTGATTTTGTCACTCAAAGTTAAGTATACCTCTAGCATTGACCTAATCAAGCATTTTATCTACTCCTTTCGGCCTGTAGCATTATAAACGCCCTAGATCTAGTCTCAACCTGTCGGTCTGTTGACCGCATTAAGAACATCAACCTAGAAGGATATTTATTTATCATAACAATCAACTAAAACATCCGAACCGATCAAGAACACCTAATCATCTATCCCATCCCTAGAAACTTTGCTACACTACTCGGACATAGAAACGAATGATAAATCCATAGAAATAAACGAAAATGACATTATTAAAAAGATAGAGTAGAGTAGAAAAGAGTAGGGATAAAAGATCTATGAAAAACTACACATTAAAAGTACAAAAACAAGAAAAAATGTTGAGTCGCTCAGTTCTCTCACAGAAGCTCTCGCTCTCTGGTTTGAGGGTCTGCGGCGTGCTCGTTTGCGAGCTAGGGAAAGAGGGTTTATATATGGAAACCCATTTGACCTAGCTTCCCAGACCTGCCCGATGGTCTACTCGATGGGGTACACGAGGCTTGAGTCGGGTAACTCCTCGGGTGGATCTTCGGTTGCTCTTCGCGCTCTTGGATCCTCTTCGATCGTGTTGGGGTTCGGACTTGTTCTTGTAGCTCGATGGCTCCTTCGTGTACATGCTCGAGTTGTCCTTTTTTCCCTATTTTTGGCTCTTTAGCACCTGTTTTCATCCAATATATGCAAATGCAGAAATGCAATACCCTAAATGCTCTAAAACTTGATTCCTACAGTAAATGGTCTAAAAATGCTAAGTTAGAGGTATGAACAATGCAAAATATGGACAAAAAAGGATGCTAAAAACATGTAAATTAGAGTGTTATCACAATACTTATTAATCGTCCAAAGATTTGTTTCTAAACACTGGATACATCCCAATTACAGTATAATACAGCTCATTCGAGACACGTTATAACTTATAACTAATATGAAGTGTTTAAAAAAAATATAGACGAATAAACAAATTTATAATTTTAATAGGTACACAATGACAACTCATACACACAAATTTAAAAGTAGACAAAATTATTCAACTTTATTTTTTTGCAAATTTATTTCTTTCATAGAATAAAACCAAAACATATTCATTTTTAATTGCAGAAAATTGAATGTATAATTAAAATTGTTGACCCAAAAACAAATTATACGGAGTAGTATTGACACATTGATTACTATTTCGCCTCGGTTTGGTTTAGCTATTTCCGGTTTGCTTCGTTTCATATTTGTTTTTTGGATATCTTATCATGTGTGAATTCATCAAATCTTGAATTTGTTAAATCCGCAAATCACAACTGAGAATTGATGAAAACGTACACGCTAAACAAAGTTGAAAATCTAAACGATAATGTTTTAAATATCAAATACTTTTTCCAATCCAAAAGATGCAAAGTATTAGATGAACCAAAAACTGAAAAAAAAAAAAGCAGCAATGTTTGGAGTAAAGTATATAGCACAAACTGGAAAACACACCAAAAACACATAGTGACTGCACTAGACTGCTTTCAAAAAGTAATCCCAAACTGCTTTCAGACAATCTTTCAGCATGTCTGAAACACACTTCTTCTCCACATTTTGCTCCTGAAAATTTGTAAACATAACTTGTTTAACGTCACTACAACTCTAGAAGCATGCATGAATTTAAAAAACGTTACCTTTACTAGCATAGTGCTCAAGGCTTTAACTTTGAGTTCAACTTCCCTTGTGGTTCCTCCAACTCCACTTCTGAAATTATATCTGTCAGCCTCTATGATCTGAAGCTTGAGAGTTTGGTTTATGTATGTCGTAGTTACGGTATGCCAAACGCCACAGACATTGTATCGATCCGCACAAGAAGATTTCCCAAGAGGCCACTTTAACCCACCTTTCACATTTGGATCCATCACCGCTGCATCTGTCAGCTCTTTAAGATTCTTAATCTCATTCTCCTGGATACAATCAAAGATATCCATATTTCACATTTACAAACTATACCACTTTGGGTTAATATGTATTCTTGGATATATTACGTACGTACGGAAAAGATAAAGTAAAAACTCACAGAGAGATTGGTTAATGTCCTTTTTGAGTCAACCATCAACCTCATGTCATGATCTTGATCAAGGCATGAGACGTCAAGAACTAAGTGCCTCAAAACATTAAGGTCAGCCTGATGAACAAGAAAACAGAAGTTTCATAATCATGTCTGAAAGTACTAAAAATGTGGAAAGAGAGAAGAGGGAGGAACTTGCCTTGTACATATTAAGTCGTTTATGTTGATGGTCCACCTTACATCTACAGTAGATGGTTACACCAGGACGAGTGTTGTCCAGTACCTAAAAAACCAAACCTCAAAATCTTCAAATAATGAAACCAAAGACATACATTATATTAAATCTTAACAAAGAGAAACAGAACAACAAAAAAAACCACACATTCACGAGATACAACTCCTTGGTCTTTTCAACACAAAATCCCATATCAGGTACAACTCCATACTCAATGTTTTCCACATAAGACTTTGGGACATTTGTTTGGAAAGATTTCTTCCATTTATTTAGTGTCCTCACTTCAACCAACGGACCATCTCTTACAGTTTCTGATGATCCATATAATAAAGTGTTTGTGCTAGGTTGCATTTTTGATCTAGGCTCACTGCACCAATTTGATAAGGTCGAAACGGTAAATGTAAAACTACATTAGTCAAATTATTAAATAACCATGGCATGCACAAGACAAAAATTAACCGTACACCATATAACTTAGGAAGGAGTCTTTTTACCTATGAAACAAAACTTTCCCGAATCGAGCAATCAGTATGATTTTGACTTTGACATCCTCAGATCCATAACGTAGCATCATCTTCTTTGCCCTAGCAAACCCTAATATAAGATCATCCTCCACCTTCGCTGCTACCCATAACCATGGATTTTCCGGTTTTATGTAATCCCTCTTCGATTACCAAAGACTTTTCTTCTGTCTCTCCTCCATTCTGAAGAAACGGGCACAAGTTAAAAGCTGTCGTCGCCATTTGAACCAACGAGAAGCAATCTTGAAATCCAATTGTCAGCGTAGATTATTGTTCTATCTCTACTCCAGAGGTTTTTATTGGGTTTTGTTGGAAGAGAAGTTGGAACAGGGGATGCACTCACTGCAACGTTTTCATGTCGTTTATGTGGTGGAACGTAAGAAATCTCTGAAAATAATGATATGATACGAAAAATATTAAGCCTTGATTCCTAACGAAAAAATCAAGTCTCTAAGCAATAGCAAGAGAAGAAGAAACAAAATCGTACCTTTTATCACTTATCAGCTCAATAAGCTGTTTATACGCACAAGTCACAAGAAGATGGAAACTGGAAAGACGCAGTGAACTGAAGTGGAAGAGACGAGACGGTTCGGTCTCTTTAATTATCACTAGCTAGCTTTCTTTACTCTTTGGTCTTGGAAATGTACAAAATATTTCTTTTTTTTTTTTTTTTGAATTTCCCAATTTTCATATCAAGAATAAACCGATAAAGAAAATGAAAGTCTAGTGAGAACATTTTCATCTTATGAGTCTTGATATTTTGGAAACTCTCTTATACAGTATATTCTTTTGAAAAAGGCTAGGGAAGTTTTGAGCAATTAAAATAGTTTGTTTTCTTTTGTAAAACCAAAACATGTTCATCTTAGATTCTACAGTTTCCTTGCCAAAAAAAAAAAAGATTCTACAGTTTTAAATATAGGAATCAAATTGTTGACCGGAGAAATATATATAGGATTGCAACATAAAAATATACTCACTCTGTGTCACATAGATTGATGTTTTAAAGAATTTTATTTGTTCCTCAAAGATTGATTTTCTACAATTTTGAATTAATTAAAGTTAATATTTTGTAAACTCCAAGAAGTAATCATTGGAAACATTTAAATTTTTGAATTGTTATTGGTTTAAAATTAAATAATATATTTCAGTTCTAGAAAATAATATAGTTAAAATCAGTAATCATTGTTTTCTTAAAATATGTAAAACTCCTAAACATCAAACAACGAGGGACTGAGGGAGTATATATTGAATTCAAAATCTTAAACCCAAACGATAATATTTGATTTAAAATATAATCCAAAAGATATGTGAATATTCCCACAAAATATAGATGAGCCAAAATCTGGAAAAAAACAGTTTGGAGCAAGTAGAACAAACTGAAAGGGAAAACACAAGACAAACAAAGTGACACTACATTTCTTTCAAAAAGTAATCCCAAACTGCTTTCAGACAATCTTTCAGCATGTCTGAAACACATTTCTTCTCCACATTTTCCTCCTGAAATTGTAAACATAATAACTATTGTCACTTGCTGACCATCACTATATTTAGAAGAACATGTCTTAAAAAAAGAGAGGAATATCTTACCTTTAGTAGTATAGTGCTCAAAGCTTTTAATTTGATATTCACTTCCCTTGAGGTACCTCCAATTCCAGTACGGAAATCATATCGATCAGCCTCTCGAATTTGAAGCCTCAGAGTCTGGTTTATGTACGTAGTAGTTACAGTATGCCATACACCACAAACCCTATATCGATCCGCGCAAGAATTTTGCCCAAGCGGCCACCTTAACCCACCTGTCACAGTTGGATCTATCTCCGCTGAATCAGTCAATTCTTTAAGACTCTTAATCTCATTCTCCTGGATACAATCAAAGAGGCATATTTCACATCTTAACATATATCACTTGTTTAATATGTCATTTTCTTGGAGACTAAGTATGGAATATACAAAGTCAACTCACAGAGAGATTGGTTAATGTCCCTTTTGAGTCAACTAGCAACCTCATGTCAAGATCTTGATCAAGGCATGAGACGTCAAGATTTAAGTGCCTCAAAGCATTAAGCTCAGCCTGAATAAAAAAATAAACAAAAGCGATCAATACGATTCTCTGAAAATGTGGTAAGCGAGAAGACGAAAAATACTTACCTTGTAAAAGTTGAGTCGTTTATGTTCTTGGTCCACCATACATTTACCGGAGATGGTTATATCAGGACGAGTGTTGTCTGATACCTAATTATGAAAACCAGAAACCAAGCCTCGAAATCTTAAAAACTAAATTATAAACACAAATCATGAATCTTACAAAACAAAATTAAATCACCTTCAAATGATACAACTCCTTGGGTTCTTCAACGCAGAATCCCATATTGTGTACTACTCCATAGCCAATGTTCTCGAAATAAGACTTTGGGACATTTGTACGAAAAGTTTTCTTCAATTTTTCCAAAATGATTTGAGTTAACGGACCATCAGTTAGAGCTTCTGATGAACTAACACTGCATCAATTTGATAAGATTGGAACTGGTAAACTCGTTTATTCGACATAGCAAAAACTCCTTTTGCCTAAAATGATGTTTAACATGATAGCTCTCTAGCTAACCGACTCAACTATAGATTCCAAGCCGTCAACACATTACAATGCTCTTATACCAACACAAGGCTTATTACTAACCAACCATGTAAAACAGAGTTTGTGTGTCGTGTGTGTTTGAAAAAATAGATGGAAAAGTAAATAGTTCTTTTTTTACCCATGGAAGACAACTTTTCCAAATCGAACGATCAGTCTGGGTTTGACATCCTCTGATCCATAACGTAGCAACGTCTTCTTTGCCCTATCAAATCCCATTATAAGATCATCTTCCACCTTCTTTGTTACCCATAACCATGGAGTTTCCAGTTTTCCAATCTCACTCTTCGCTAAGATTACCAAAGACTTTTCTTCAGCGTCTTTCCTCCATAATGAAGAAACAGGCACAAGTTGAAAGTTGTTGTCCTCTGATTCTGAACAAACAACAAACAATCTAGAAATGCAATCCTTCGCGTAAATGATCTTTGTATTAGCACTCGCGAGGTTTTTATTAAGCCTTGGACGTAGAGAAGGTAGAACAGAGGATGCGCTCATTCCTACATTTTCATGTCGTTTATGTGGTGCTACGTAAGACATATTCTCTGAATAAAAAAAAAACATATACAAGAAAAATTTAAACCTTAATGCCAAAACAAAAAGCATGTGTCCGAGCCAGGAGTATGAAAAGAAGTAACAAAAAGCGTACCTTGTAACAGCTCAAACACCTGTTTAGATACTCACATGAAGAACAAGGATCACAGAAGAGGAAACAGAAAAGGCGCAGTGTAACTGAAGTGGAAGAGACGTGACAGTTTGGTTTATTTATCAGTAGCACTTTAGTCTTGGAAATGTGCATTATATTAAATTTAACATACATATCATGATGACTCACAAAGTTTAATTAGAACAATTTCATTTTATGATAAAAAAATATATATATATATTCTTTTCTTCTATAAAATTTGTAAGAAAAATTTGTAGCAAAATTAGTTGTTGTATTCTATGCAATTCAAATACTAAACTCATTATTCTACTCTTAACCACTAGAAAAACAAAAAGAAAATGAATTAAAAAATAATGTGAAATGGTATAAACAATTTTTGAGGAACAAAAGAAAATATGCAGAGGAAAAACAAAATAATATATGGTAACCAAACAATAACAATATATTTAAAATTTCTATTAAATAGAAAATAAATCAGATTTCATTGATTAATACTAATACTAATTTTAATTTTTAATGTGTATACTTTATAATGAATTTTACATTTGATTTTAAAGCAAAACTTATGAATTTAGTATATATATTTTGTCTTAAATATTAACTATTAATATTAACCTAAAAATAAAATTTTAAGAGTAATTTAAAATATTTTTTAGGTTTTGTATAAACATCTCTTAACTTTATTTTACTATTCACACAATATTCAAATAAAGCTTTAGAATTAATTTAACATAAAATTCATATCAAAAATAGTTTTTCATATATTTATCTAGATCATTATTTAGGTCGTTTGAAGTCTAACTAGTATTGTTAGAAAATATAAACAACATAAACCAAAATTCAAGTAATTATTTTTAATTTATCTCTACTGTGAGAATGTTTTGAAAATTTGTTGATCAAATGTTTTTATTTGTCAGCCCAAATTTTAGCTTAGTTTATTAAAAAAATCAGTTTTTTTTGTTCTAATCAAAAATTTAACCTACCACAAAAGATTCATAACTGTTTTGTTGACAAAAAGAAGATACATAAACTGTTCTAAACACAGTTTAGATTATTGTCGAGGTAGTTTTTAGACGTTACATGTCAACCATAACGATTTTTTGTATTTTTAGATTATATATTAACTATATATATTTGGACCGTTTTAAACGACTATCAACATTCGTGTGTCTGCTTCGATCATATATGTAAAGTTAACTGATAAAAAGTAGATCGTCTAACTTTACATATGTTTTAATTATATATTTTATACAAACCTTTAAGATCGGTACGTGCTAGTAATCTGACAATTTTTTACTTTATTTATTTTAATTAAGCACTTTTCTACGATAAGCTTTTAGATCGCTACGTGTTAATAATCTGACAATTTGTTTACTTTATATATTTTAATTATGCATTTTATACGATAACTTTTTAGATCGATATATGCTAATAATTTGACAATTTTTTTTACTTTATATGTTCTAATTAGTTATCTTATACTATAAGTATTATATCTATACTTATTAATCATCCAAAGATTTGTTTCTAAATACCGGATACATCCCACTTACAATATAACACAGCTCACTCAAAATACGTTATAACTAATATGAAGTGTTTAAGGAAAATATTGACGAATATGAGAATAAACAGATTTATAATTTTAATAGGTAAAATCAACACATTGACAACTCATACACACAAATTTAAAAGTAGACAAAATTATTCAACTTTTTATTTTTGCAAATTTTGTTTCTTTTATAGAATAAAACCGAATTTTATTCATTTTTAATTGCAGAAAATTAATTGTAGAATTAAAATTGTTGACCAGAAAAAAATTATAGTATTGAAAGAAAAAAAAAATAAGATATTTTTTCATTCCAACTTTTTTTTTTCCCCCAAAATTATTAGAGAAAGTAAAATTAAATTCAATAATTCCAAAACATAAAACGTACAAAAAAGTTAATGATAAAAAAACGTATAAAATCAAAAATATAAAATACAAAAAGAAAAAAAAAAGAGAGATAGACAGCGTGGAGAGTAAAGCTATTGGTAGCATGGCTGCAACAGAAGGCCAAGTGTTTGGTTTTACAATTTTATTTTAACTCTTTGTGTTAATTAACCCAATTAGCCCTTTCCTCCTTCAGGGTTTATTTAACTTCCCCTTTCTCGTTTCCTCTCTTTTCTTTTTTCTTAAACCACTCTCTTGCTCTTCCTCCTGAACCCACCAAAAAAAAAAACAAATCACACTCCAAAAATTGTTGTTTGCTGATTTTTTTTCTCAAGAGTTTGTTTTAATGAAGAGGCGCTTAACGAGTACGAATTCCTCTTCTTCTTCTCCATCTTCCTCTGTTTCTTCTTCTACTACTACTTCCTCACCTATTCAATCGGAGACTCCTCGGCCTAAACGAGCCAACAAGAGGGCTAAGAAGCCTTCTCCTTCTGATGATAAACCAAATAACCCGACAAGCCCTGCTTCCACCAGACGCAGCTCTATCTACAGAGGAGTCACTAGGTTTTTGGTCTAATTAAACGATTTGGTTTCTCTTCAGATTGGATTTGTTTTTTAATCTTCTGAAACTGCATTTGTGATATTTTGCATGTTTGATTGTGTGATTGTATAGACATAGATGGACTGGGAGATTCGAGGCTCATCTTTGGGACAAAAGCTCTTGGAATTCGATTCAGAACAAGAAAGGCAAACAAGGTTTGGTTTTTTTTTTTTTTTTTTTAATTAAAACACTTGTTCTGTTTTGATAAAGATCTGATTTTTAACTGATAAAGTTTGATTCTTTTATTTTGTTGATGTTTGATCTCAACTTCGTCACTGCCCCATCTGCAATTTCTTCCTCTACTCATCAGTCTATCTGGGTATGTTGCTCTAATTCTCTAAAACCATATAGATCAGTTTGTGTTTTTCTTTTTGGGTTTAACCAAATTGAAAGAAAGAGAGAGGGGGTGGATTTGGTCAGAAGAAGAATCTCAACTGCTTCACGCGTAATTGCAGGAGCATATGACAGCGAAGAAGCAGCAGCACATACGTACGATCTGGCTGCTCTCAAGTACTGGGGACCCGATACCATCTTGAATTTTCCGGTAAACCCAAAAACTTAATCAGATTGATGGGTTTTGATGATGCATGTTGTTATAGAATTAGTTTGGTGGTTGTGGAAATTAAATAAAAAAATTGTTTCTTGGGACGAAGCAGGCAGAGACGTATACAAAGGAGTTGGAAGAAATGCAGAGAGTGACAAAGGAAGAATATTTGGCTTCTCTCCGCCGCCAGAGCAGTGGTTTCTCTAGAGGCGTCTCTAAATATCGCGGCGTCGCTAGGTTCCTTTTTTCTCCTTTTTTTTCTTTTCTTTTATTTTAATTATTTTAATTTTGGAATTTATAAACTAAAACGAGAAATATATTTTTCTTTTCTGAATATGAGAATTAATAATAGGGAAAATATGTTTATGACTTTTTTTTTTTTTTTTAATCATGAGGATTTGCTTTTTAGAATATTCTCTCTTTTTAAAACCTTTTTTTTTAAATCATAATTAAGTTTTTGTTCGAATACTTTCCTGCATATTGTTAAAAATTGTGATTCGGTTTTTGAGAAATGTTTGTTTTGTTTATTCAACTTTTTATTTTTGTAAAAACTAAAGAAAGTTTTTATGATTATTGTGTTTATGAAATAAATAAACAGGCATCACCATAACGGAAGATGGGAGGCTCGGATTGGAAGAGTGTTTGGAAACAAGTACTTGTACCTCGGCACCTACAGTACGTACCTCCTTTCCCTTTTTTTATTTTATAAATTTTTTTCAGATTTATTAAAATTTGTTTGCATAATCGATTTATTAATAAATTGGACATAACGGATCATTTAGTTTATTTTAAAAAAAAATTTAGTCTAGTTCTTTTTCTCTGTTATGCCTTCTGGAATATAATTTTTGTAAGTATAAAATAGAGTGTGATAAAGTTTGAACTATGGGTTTAAGAATTTGTTTAGTTAGACTTAGAGTGTAACTGATAGACAATTAGAATAATATAATGGCAAGGCAGTGGGGTTTGAATTACACACACTACTGACTCACGTGAGCCGAGAGTTTTGACATCATGTCCCTAATTGATTTTTTTTTTTTGAACTTTAATCAATTCAACTTTTGTTTTATAACTTTTTTAATTACCTGATCTCTGCATAATTACCTTTTAAATTCTGCATTTTTTGTGGATCCGATACTCTGAATACAAAAATTGAAAACTCTGCACAAGGAATATTAACAACTCTTTTGCTGAGTAAAGTTAATTATACTAGTATTTGTTTTGTTTTGCTGACTCGTTACCGGGTCCTTAGACTAGTACGTGACCTAATCTTCAACAAATCTCATTTTTTTTTAGTAATTCGGGATTCTTGAAAATTTATTTGTTGTTTTTCCTAGAATTTGGATTCAGATTTTGCAAGAATATAGGCACTTAGGCAGTATTCTATAACAAAGACACATATCATTCTTATTTTATACAAAACAAAAGAATTTTTTTTTTTATTGTTTTGAAAAAGAGAGTAGTCAAAAGCATAACTACAAAATAACAAATTAGATGTGAAACTGCTGTATAAGAATAATAGTGTAAGTTACAAGTGTAGAGGCGCGTGTAGCGCGTAGGTCACGTGATAACACGCTCACTTCATAAAATGACAAAATAGTTCAGAGAGGGGTTAGGACCAAACCCGAGGTCGATCTGGTTTGCTCTTGTCTTTTTTTTTTTCTTAAGTATTTAAATTGGTTTAAAGAGTTGAGACTGTTCTCAGTAGGAGTCACGAGCCCTCACGTGCATCTCTCTCTCTCAAGTCTCAACCATATCTTTCATCTTGTCCTCCGAACAAAATCTGGGTCTTCTTTATTATCTTCTTCTTTTTATAATAATTGTCTTTCTCTACCTTCTACTTTAGAAAGCTACCTAACTTACAACTTAATAGTAATATTAGTTCTAATTAGAGCTTAGAGTTGACACACTAGGTAGGTGTTTATTTTATTGTTAAGTAATTTTGTAATCGTACGTTCGTGTATTATTCTATATACAAATTATTGGAATTAGTGTAAGTTATACAAGTTTGGACTCTTTTTAGTGTTATAGAGCGGCGCAGTTGAGGAGAAATGGTCTCATACACGTCTCACACAATTCGTGTAACCCTAGTTGTCCCTACGAAACACGTCACTCAGTTCTTGTATTGATATTTTTTTTTCTTTTGTCTTTTTATTAGGTATCATAAATTCTTAACTTTTTTAAATGTTGAAACGACAAAAAAATTAAACACTTCTTTTAACACTTGTTTGGGCTTATTTGGTTGTAGCACTTGCCAAGTATGTGAGAAAGATAACACTGTCTCTGTTTGCATTGTCTTAATTTAGAAGTTCTAATTTATTGGTTTTACAGATACGCAGGAGGAAGCTGCAGCGGCTTATGACATGGCAGCTATAGAGTATCGAGGTGCCAACGCGGTTACTAATTTCGACATTAGTAATTACATCGACCGGTTAAAGAAGAAAGGTGTTTTCCCGTTCCCTGTGAGCCAAGCTGACCATCAAGAAGAGGCTATTCTTGCTGAAGCCAAACAAGAGATTGAAGCTAAAGAAGAGCCTACAGAAGAAGTGAAACAACAGTGCGTGGAAGAGCCACCACAAGTACAGAAAGAAGAGAAAGCAGAGCAGCAAGGAGAAGAGTTCGTGGGATATAATAAAGAAGACGAGGCGGCGGTGGTCAATTGCTCCATAGACTCTTCAGCCATAATGGAAATGAATCGTTGTTCGGACGACAATGAGCTGGCTTGGAACTTCTGTATGATGGATTCAGGGTTTGCTCCGTTCTTGACGGATCAGAATCTCTCCAATGAGAATCCCATCGAGTATCCAGAGCTTTTCAACGAGTTAGCATTTGAGGAGAACATTGACTTCATGTTCGAGGAAGGGAAGAACGAGTGCTTGGGGTTGGGAAATCTGGATTGTTGCGATGTTGTGGTGGGAAGAGAGAGCCCAACTTCTTCGTCTTCTCCGTTGTCTTGCTTTTCTACTGACTCTGCTTCATCAACAACAACAACAACAACAGCAACAACAACCTCTGTCTCTTGTAACTATTCTGTCTGAGAGAGCTATGTATTCTAGTTTGAATTTTCTGCTTCTTCTTCTTCTTCTTCTTCTATCTTCTTCTATCTTCTTAAGTTGAGTTCTGCTAGGGTTTGTATTTTCATTTCAGGGCTTGTTCGTTGGTTCTGAATAATCAATGTATTTGCCCCTTTTCTAGCTCCCTTTTCTTTTCTAATGTTACAATTAGTTAAGATAAGCAAACATCCTAAACAAACCGAAACAGAGAAGTGGATGAGTTCACTTAAGTATTCGGTTGTATTCAACCAAAGACAAAAAGGAGGTTAGTAAGATGCCTATCAATTTTTCAGGCATTTATGCAAAGAGAAAGAGTTTCAAAGAATCTTAGACAAAGAGAAGGTTTCAAAGGTAATACTTAAGAGTGGAAAATATGGGTCTCTTTTGTTTTATTTTGGCTCGGAAATATAATACCTCGTTTAAAGATTTTTTTTTTTGCTTTTTAATATTGTAGAAATTTTGATAGTACAATTGGTAGTGCAGAAAAGTTAGCAGTTTTGATAAAATTGACACTGAAATCACAAAAACATATGGGAAAGTCGCAGGAGTTTTATCTTGCTCATTTGGTTCTTTAGATATTAGAGTTATAGAGAGTAGGGTGTGGAGCATAAATAAGCAGATGGTTCAATATAATAATATGATACATGATAAAAGTCTTAAAAACATTCCACCCACAATAAGTCTATGCAGCAAGCTACTGATCACACAATCAATAGTTTTTAAGGCTTTAAAATACAAACATGACAGTTTAAGGTTGTAGCAGCACCAGTCTCATGCTTTTAAGTAGCTTATATTAATTAGATAGATAATGATAGCACCGGCAAGCTAGCTTTTTATAACCTTTAATTATTCAAGAAGGTGGAAGGTAATGATGTCAGAGGCAGAAGGTGCATGAAGGGCATGGTTGGGGTAATGGTGGTGATGGTTCTGGTGGTAACGAAGTGCGTAAGCACGCGACCCTTCGATTTGATATCCAAGAACTGAGTCGTAATCTCCTCCATTGTCTACTAGTCCATAGTGAGGATCTTCGGCTCTTAGTTCCTAAATTCACCAAAACATTTTAATAAGCCATATTCCAAATAACTAAATCCAAAAATTGTTAAACGCGAAATGACATGACATGTCTGATAAGACTGATATAGAACACATAAGAATGACTGGTCAATCTACACTACATTTTTTCCATTCGGTAGTATTTTGATTAGAAGAATCAAGAGAAAACATAAGAGTGACTGGTCAATCTACACTACATTTCTATTCTTTTAATCATTGGCTACATGCATGTATATAGTATGCATAAAACGAAATGTAAGGGAAACAAAAAGAGATATTACCAGCTCATGTATGAGATTCTTTTGTATGTCTTGTTGACTTTTGTTCTGCAATTGTGTCAACCACGAGAGAAACTATTCAAATACCGAAATTATTATGCGATCACCATATTATATGCTTAGTGTTACCTTTATCCGTTAGCTTAAACACAAAAACGAGATCATTTTCTTAGAAAAGTGTTATCAACAGTTTGAGCAAGTGCGTAATTTCAGTTTACACAAAACTATTGAGACAAACAATATGCTAAAATGTGAAAGTGAGTGGACAGAAGATGTGACCTTTTTCTTGGTGGTCTCGATCTGGTTTCCAAGGGATTTAATCTGTATAATTAACATAAAAAAAATATTTTTTAATAATTCGTTTACACATATTATCCAACAGTAAACAAAATGTTTCCTCTTAAAAGTTAAAACACAACAACAACAGCCATTTTATCCACAGTTAAACTCAAACACTAATATGTGAGTATATATGAATAATTCAAACCCTAGCTAGATATGAGCCAAATTAATATAAATAAGAACCTTGCGCTCACGAACGAGTTTGAAAGTGTTTTCCATTTCATCCTCAAGACGACGCAACTCGTGATAATCAAGTTCCTCCAAACACTCACCGAGCCTCTGTCTACAATTTTAACAAATCATATATCATAAAAATATAATTTGTGTTTGCAATCCAAAGTTGTGTTTTAAGTGACATAGATGAGATCAAGAGAGAGAAACAGATACTTGATCTGAGTCCGGAGGTTTCTATTTGTCTCCAACAGTTTCCTCTTGGTTTCTTGCATTCTCTGCGACAAACAAATCACAAATTTTACCAACCATATAAAAAAAACACATATAAAGAACAAGAAGAAGGATCTAAGAGGGAACAAAACCTCATATTGAGTGCTCCAAACATCGACTTCAGAAATTGATTGGTACAGATCTACGATCTCCTTTGTTCTTTAGCCAACAAAATCACCAATTAAAAGAAAGAAGTCGTCAATTATTTAGAAGATAACAAAGCAGTTTAGTAGTTTAAATTAAGAGTGGGGTAATTATAAGAGAGATCCGTGTACGTACGTGGTGTTAGGGCTGATATACTCATGAAGCTTGTTGGAGCTAGAGAACATGATAATCGAAACCCTAGCATCACACAAAACCGTGAGCTCATGTGCTTTCTTGAACAAACCATTTCTTCTCTTCGAATACGTCACTTGTCTGTTCGTCTGGTTCTCTATCCTCTTGATCTGGATCTTTCCTCTCGCCATCTTCTTTCTTTTTTCTTCTCTACTTTTGTCTTAAATCTTTTGATGAAGAAATTTGGTGGAGAGAGGACAAAGAGATATAATAAGAAGAAAGAAATGAAATAGAAAGAGAGAGATAGAGTTGAAGAAGTAAAGGGTCCACTTGAGTTACTAAAAATAGAAAGTATTGCCGAATCCATGAAAGGAGAGTTCAGAAGTTGATGAAAACTAAGTGATAAATTTGCCTATTGTGTAAAGTTTTTTTTATTAATTACAAGACACTGCTTAAATCAACGGACATCGATGGTTGTATAGATTACAAGACACTGCTTAAATCAATTGTCACTAGGTGTGAAAGAGAGAGGGGACCAAAGCTATCAAATGGTTTAGTTTGCTTTCCGTCCATTTTATTAACGGAGCACCGTTAGTGTCGACTCTTTATAGCGTTTACAACGGTGACATGCTCAACGGCGTTTGTAAACGTCAAATCAGTGCAGGTGGATTTGGTTGGCTTTTTGGGCTTACCCTAAAGTAAAACGAAAGTGTTTAGGTATGATTTGTATGAATGAACCAAGTTATTTTTTTCTTGTTAAAAGCCAAGTGTGTACTTTTGTTTGTTGATTTCGGAAATTTAGATTTGTTTTACTTCTTTATTTGGATTTAAATGTCACTTCCATGTAACTCAAATATGTTTCCCAACTGATTACATTAACTAAGTAAAAGATCCATGGAATAAGTAAACCCTATGATAAAAAGGGAGAAAAAGTTAGGAGAAAAGTCATTGTTAGTATATCTTTGGTCCAAAACAATTAAAACTGCACACACTGAAATATCAAACACATTACTGTAGCTTACAACTCCAATATAACTCCAATGTAACTCTAAAATATAAAGCAAAATGAACGAGATGTATGAGATATTTTCTTGATCATTACATGTTTTTGCTTCGATGAGTTAGTGTAGTAGTTTTGGGACTTAATTGGCCTGAAACAGTATAACAGGGACTGTTTTTTTGTTTCATCATCAAGTTTTCATTCGAGCAATTCAAATCGGTGCGACTGAAGAAGGTCGTAATCAATCCCTTACAAGCCGAAGACGAGAACAATCATTCTTCGCTTAAGCTTTAAATACAAGAAGTTCAGTTACAATAGACTTGTATTTTCATTTCAGCGCTTTAAAACTGGGTCAACTATGCATAATACGGAACCAAAGATGTAAATAAAAGATCTACAAGACATGTCACTATGGTTATTGGTTAAGGTACATTACACAAGAGATACATCATTCACTACACAACCAACACACGCACTCTTGTTCTGGTCTCAGTTCACTTTCCCTGTTCTCGTCAGGTACTCTTTCATGCGACTTTGGTTTGTTTCAAATATGAAAGGCATCCCCCTTATCTGCGTACAACCACATATATAACTCGGGACTTAAGTAAGGAACTCGAGGCGTGCAGTTATTATAATCATGTATAAAAAAAGGATCTAGGATCAAACCTCCACTAGACAATCAGATTTGAGGATTAAACTCTGTCCAGGATCTACTTCCTTCTCGTTTACTGAAATTGGATACTTTCCCAGATTCTTCATATGAAACGACCCGTCATCACCCAGCCGTATGATCGCCTGCATTCAACAACCAAAAGAGGGTAGAAAAACAACAAGGTGGTCACAGATCATGGGCTGTTCCTTTTCTCATACAACTCAAAACACTTAATATACAATTTGAAGCATCATACTATTGACCAACCTGTCGTCGAGATATTTTGCTACCCCGCTTTTCTCTTCCCAAATCAATGTCCACCGCAAGGTCTTCTGTTGATCTACCCACCAAAACCTGTGCCAGGAAAAAAGAACCCCGATGTAAAGAAGTGCTACTATAATTTCTCACGAAGCTTCTCTCAAGTCGTACAAGGAAATATATCAATAGGATAACAATACCTCAGGCTTCTTGATGTAGTGTTTTGAATATCTACCATATAAAACAGCGAATGCACCACGGGAAGCAATGGCTCTTTGCATATATGAGTAAGCAGCCTGCTCAAGTCTTATGATTGTTCTTTTCATGTCCTGGCTCTGATACTTGGAAACTGCAAGTGAAAACATATTACGGAATCACAAACAAGCCTTAAACCTAGTATAACATCTCTTGCACTACCATGGAAATAGGTCCCTAAATATACACTACATATCCCTCAGTATTCATGGCTTATAATGAACTTTGTGAGCCAAATGCTAAAATACATTCCTGATTCACATACTAAAAGCATTCTTTTTTCCAAAAATGTAGATAGAAAAAGCAAACATGAGTTCCACTGAACAAGAAGGGATGCTCAATTACCTTCAAGATCAAAATTATCTTGGTCCTCAGGTTCCAAGTCCATGTCAAGTATCTGAAATCAGAAGGGTGTTATCGATTAGCTGTTAATGTTTCACAGAACCATAGCACCAAGAATAAAGATAGTTACCATAGCCTCAATGTCAGAATAATTCGGTAAGTCCTCATCACTCTCACAAACATGCGTGTCTGCTTCTGGTGGAGTAATCTCCAGCACAGGGTCTGGAATCTCTAACAAGCCACCATCAGTATCTTTAGCATGTGACGCTTCATTAATAGGTGGTACATCTTTTTCCTCTTTACAGGTTTCAGTATCCTTGTCCGGGTAGCTCTCATGACTATCAAATCCAAAGAGTGTTCCACCAGCAATTTCTTTCTTTTCATCTATTGCACCGGTACCAGCTGAAGGCAGAGTAGTAGAGCCTGCCTGTGCAGAATCTACACAGGTAGAACCACCAGGAGCAACAGTATTCTGTAACTCAGTACTAGTCGATGCCCTGGTTTTGTTACCTTGACTTGATTGGCCCTTCAATGGCTTTCCTTGAGTAGACCCCTGTGAACGTCCTGAGTTTTTCTTTTGGGTCTGTAGTGAATGTCCTTCACTCTTTTCCTTACTGGCGGAAATGTCTCTGACACATGTAGTTATTGGATTATTGGTATCTTTAAAGTTCCGCCTGGCTAACGAAGAAACTGACATTGGATGGGAGTTGTTGGATACGAAAATGTCATCATTACACGGAACCTCAATATCCTCTTGGTTTAATAAACAGCAGATCACACCCTCAACAATCTCAGGATGAGGATCTACAGATTCAGACGCAGTTTTGCACTCCACTAAGCTCATTTCAGTTGTACCATCTAGCTCAAGCATCACATGATCATCCAGAGTTGCACCTCCTGAATTGGTTGGTGCGGTCGAAAGTTCTTGCTCGGTGGAGTTAGGCAAAGCCTCGCAATTTGTATCATTTGTCGAGTTCACCAACAGTGAGCTAAGACCATCATAATATGACTTGTCAACTTCTTTGCCATCTACTTCCATGAACGATTCAGGGTCTTCTTCAAAAAGAGAAGTTGAAAGCTGTGCCAGGAAATCAGTGCTAGCCGCTGTGGTTTTCACCTCATGAGCAGTAGTATTCTCCAGATTCTGCTTGGAATCTTGATACAACGCATCCAATCCTGAAGGGCCTGCATGTTCAGTAAATGTGAGATTATCTCCTCCTACATAAGGAATGTCTCCCTGTAAATGATCTTCCGACACAACATGAGTTGTCACGCAACCGCCTTCAGCCAAGATTTCTGGAAACGCGTTGTGGATGATATCCATGTGAGAGTCTTCAAGACCAAGATGTGTTGCATCACCATTATCCATGAAATGGCTATCATTTGGTGGAACGAGAAAACCTAGATCCAAGGAATTGAATGGCTCAGTGCGAAACTTCTTCCGTAAGGAATGGTAAGTATGTCTGAGCCTTTCAGCATTTCTCTTCCTAGATGAACTTTTGTTTTCTTTTGAATACCCACTTCTACCGAACTTTGTAGGAAAATTAGGGTTAGTACGTTCAAGCTCAGTCATCCGAAAAGCAGCCTCTGCAGAAACTACTGGATCATAAAGCAGTGCATGCCATCTATCTTGCAGTTCTCTGATAGAAAATCTTCTAGAAAACTGCACAGCACCTTTAGCAAGCGATTCCAAAGAAGCTCCGGCCTGCAAATAAATTATGGGTTCCAGTTCACGTTACTGCTCGAAATACCAAACAAGCTGAATGAAGAAACATAAAACGCATGCTCTAACCCTCGATTGAGATAAAAATCCATGGCTGAATACAACAATGGGACAGACATTTGACCAAACTGAATGAAATGGGAGCTCACCTCAATGGCATTCTTTAGAAGAAGGTCGTCTTCTGGTATCCACGGAACTACCTGAGCAAGAGCCCCCATGTCCACTGCCCAACCAATCCTTCTCTTCTCTTAGTAGTGGTCTAAGAGATGATGACACTACACAAAACCTAATCAAAAATAAAATCATAATCAGTGAACGAAAAAGGAAGTAATAAACACTTTGGCAGACACTAGACATTGGCATGGAGTTATAGAATACCTTGAATCAGCCAAGAAAGATGATGTTTTGTCAAGCTCGGGAACAACAACAAGAGTGAGGTTCAACAGCCTAGAAACAGTAACCATGTCACAAAACTGAAACAACAAATATCAGGATTTGTAAAAAAAGACTAATTAAAAATAAGACAAAAATCGAAAGAGTGATTAAGAGCAAAAGTGACGAACCACGATTCGCAGTTGATTTAGTACGCCATTACAAGTAAGAATTCCATTATTGTTTTGTTCTGTAAGGAAAAATAAAAAAAAGACCTCTCGTTATTATAATACCTCACAAGCTCCAAAGAAGACGCAAATAACAACCAATTCGAAATTCTCACAAGTTTTGTATCACAAAATCAATATGTATAACAGAGAGGGAGAAACATCACTAAGCCTCAAAATAGAGAATTTAGAAAATCCCAAGAAGAAAGGAACTGACTTGAGGGGAAGAAGAGGTGGCGGCGGCAATCAACTGGCTCGAATTGAAGGGAAGAAAAAAAAAAAATCTGAAACCCTAATTTTTTAGTTTCTGACTGTCTCCGTCGTCCGGAGGCGAGAGTGTGTAAGAAGAAGAAGAAGAAGATAACAAAGCAAGGCAGCAAGCGACACCGTTTTGATATTTCTACTCGCCTCTTTGGTTTTCTTATTTGTTGTTATGTTTTACTTGATTTTGATTACTTCTTGCCTAAGAGAAATTGGTAGCCCTGGGCGTTCGGTCAGAACCGAAAGAACCGAACCGAGTAAACCGAGATTTTCGGTTTTCGGCGATATATGTGAGAAGATCAGCAAACCGATCGGCAAAATTAATTTGGCAATTCGGTTATCGGGTCGGTTCGGTTCGGCAAGGCATAACCGATCGGTTTTAGTTAAACCGAGTAATATATACCTAATTTCCATTAATCCTAATCCTAACCCTAATCATTTTGCATTTCTCTCTTCAGCCGTCTGCCTCTCTTTCTCTCTAGGCGATTACAATACATCTCTCAATCTCTCATCATATTATCATCACCACCTCTCTTCTTCATCCTTGGCATCTACAACTCCTCTCTCTAAACGTGGTGTAGAGATTGACCTTTGACTGTCAAACCTTAATTGCTAGTTTCAAACGAGTAAGTCTGCTTCTTTTGCATTAGTTTGTGTAGTAATATTGTATTATTTTGTCAACCTTTCGTTTGTTTTGCAAGCTCTTCAAAGAGAAATCAATTTGGGAACAAAATCTTTAGATTTGACCGATTTTGAGAAATCTATTTGCGTTAATTTTTAGATCTCATGATTTTCATGGATATTGAATTATTTTCTTTTCCCTAATTTTTCCAGTTGAGATGAAAGATGCATGTGGGTATGATGATGATATGTGACGGATCGTCTGTTGTAGATCTTTTTGCTTTCTCCATTGAAACAAGAGGTCGTCGCCGGGGTTGGATGTCTCCGTCGCCGGGGTTGGATGTCTCTGTCGTCGAGGTTGGATGTCTCCGTCGCCGCCATTGGATGTCTCCGTCTGTGAAAACCCTAGGTGTTAATGGGTTGGGCTTTGTAAATTTATGAATTGTATAATTTTGTTAATGGGTTTAGGCCTTTTTTGTCAATAGGGTTACTTTAGGCTTTTTTTTAGTCCATTATCTTTTTTAATTTGGTAATTCGGTTTAAATAAACCGAAATAGGAAAAAATTCGGTTTAATTCGGAATTGATTTAAAACTCGTTAACCGACCCGAAAAACCCGATTACCGAATAACCCGAACCGAACTTTTAATCGGGTTGATTCGGCGGAAATTTTTGATAACCGAAATTTTGAAAAACCGAATAAACCGAACCGAATAACCCGATTAAACCGAATGCCCAGGCCTAGAAATTGGAACTGAAAGACCAATTTATGTAATTACCATTATATACCTTTTAATTAATTTACTTAAAACAAAATTAAAGACCAATGTCTATTGGCATTGGGATATAATTTTTAACAATTTTTCTTTGTTAGTTTCTATTTTGGTGGAAGCCAGAGTTTAAAAAATATAGTAGATATACATTAAAAAAAATTATTCTGATGAGATCCTGTATGTTCCTTCTGGAATTTTGAAGATGTCAAATTTTTTTTTAAGGATTGCTGGAATTGGCTATATATAAGATGAAGTTACGAGTAGGTTTTAGAACACAATGTACAACTTTTGAGTTCAGGAACTGCTTTGTTTTGTCAGGTTTCTCTCTCTCGTGATTTGATTATGTAGATTTTTTCCACTGGACTTGAGACATCTTATTATCATTCTGTATCGCATAGTATCATCTGATTTACAGATTGATCATGCATGGTTATGTTTTTTCACTTTAATAGAAATAATTCACATAATATGATTATTAATTTTTTTTTTGGCATCTGATTATTAATTTATTTTGTAATTTCATTCTAATTATAATAAACTATAGTATATTTTAATATATAGTTTATTCTAAAGCTTTCTTGTAGAATTTGATACTTGTCACCTAAAAAGCTAACATCTGATACTTGTAGAATTTGATATATTTATAGTAATTTCAAATTTTTATATCCAAACCAAAAAATCAGTTCTTTATCCACAATAAATTTATTTCTATGAATTTTTCACATATTGTATTAACTTACATATTTTATCAAATATTTTGTAACTCTCATATTTATAATCATATCCATATTTTAAGGCACTAGATTTTAATTAATTGCAATTATTTATTTGTGCTTATGTTATTTTTTTCACTTCCATAGTATTTATAGCATTCCAATGAATGATTAGTGACAATTAAAAATAGAATAAATAGTAAAAATATTAATGTTTAATTATTAAATTTTTGTAATTCTTATATACTTTATGTAAGATTTGAACATGTGTGTAGCATATGTTATTATGTTTCTAAAAAGTTCAACATGTGTGTATGATATATATATATATATATGTGATATTTTTGTTTTAAAATATGATGAAATATTTAACTTTTCTATCATCTAAATTGTTCTTAATTTTTTTTTTTGGGATATTAGTACTACATATATATTATTCCTATGTTATGAACATCAAGATGTATAGCTTTATTTTCAATTCTACTTGTCATCTTTAAGATATGTCGCGTATTTTGTATTTGGCTTTTATTTTTATTCATTTTAAGATAAATAATTCTCATAAAATTATTATGTAACTATTTTTCAATTTCTATTAACTTATTAATATTATTCTAATCATATATCATTTATTAGTATATAGTTAGTTAACATATATATATAATATGTTTATATTAATTATTATAACCAAATTATTGTGAATTGTAAATATATATAAGTTAGGTTTTAGTCTCATTTATACTGGTATAATCGAATCATTTTTCATTTAGAAGAGCAAGAGACGAGATCGTCAAAACTTCTGTTATATCAATATTATACTGATATATGACTTCATCAATCATCTCGGAAAAGCGTCTTTAGTTTTCGATTAATCATCTCGAATAATATTTATTTTCATAATGAATCTAAATAATATAATAAATAATAGGTAAGTTTTCTTGTATTTGTTGGACAGTGGAAAAAAAATTGAATGAACTAAGAAAGCTATAAAACCATAATTGAGGGAATTTTTTTTATAATTTTTGTACAAATTTTGAAAGATATGTAATAGGCATTACAGAGCTGACACCCACTTCTGCTGCTACGCCTTCTGATGATGTTGTCTCAGTCTCTATATTACAGCAACTGCATCCAGCTCTCCAAAGCCAGCCTCCTCAAAAGCAGACCGGTCCAGCTCTCCAAAGCCAGCCGCATTCACTACTACTAGCTGTCTTCAAAGATCAGAGTTGGGACGAGGTGCTTGTTGGTACATTCTTATATAATCTGTAGTGGTGTCTATAGAACCTAGGCATGGAGATGTCTCGTGGCTGGAGGATTTTCATATTGAAAGATGCCTTGTATTATTGCTTGATCACGTGGCGATAAGCATCTGTACTTAGTGGCCACCCGACACCATTAACTTGACTCATTGGCCGGATGAGATGTATATGAGATGAAATAGTACGGTTTTATGAATCTAGGAAGATTGCCAGGGAGTGCTAGATAGAAGAAAAAAAGGAAAACAACTGAAGAGTTTATAAAACAATAGGAGAAAGTGTTCTGATGAGACATATGAAGACCTCAATAGCTACAAAAAGTGGGAGTGAGCGAAGACGTGGCAACCATTCTTGTAGAAGAGGACTCTAAGGTAAAAAGAGTTTGAGACATCATAATGCGTAAACATGTTGCTAGAAAAGAAGGTTCACTTGTTCGATACTCATGTCCATAACAACCACAGTGCAGTAGTTGAAGGTTTAAAAAATCTTACAATGAAGTGTTACAAAGGATATCATCCAAGTTTTGGGAAAATTTCTTGTTGCAATTTATACTCTTTTTTAGCTGATTGAGTTTCCCAAATACAGTACTTGCATATTCCTTTTAGATCAAAACAAAGATGCCGCAGTCTCTGTTTGGTTCTTTCCCCTTTTAGATTGAAAAGAAATACACTTTTAATTCATAAAAAAGCTTATTCATTAGTTCGTAGAATACTCATTCTTAACATTAACAGAACAGAAACTATCACCACATACAAAGCACTCTGTTTAGTTGACCTCTATGGGCAAACACAACAATTTTTTTTTTTTTTTTGGCTTTCTTGTTCATTTTATTCAGCAAAATGCCACAGAGGAGCGTAGGTATACAGTCTATATATATTTACTTATATAACCATGCCTCGGTTTAGAGTGCAGTTTCTACGGACTCTTCAGGCTTCTCTACTTGCTTCTTAAGGAACTCTAGCACAGAGAGGCGCTGCATGTTCACATTTTACATTGTCAGATGAACTTTCACTGAAATTCAGATTCACTAGTTTTAGAAAATATCGAAAACAGGATGTCGTGCAAGAATCTTACTCGTTGCTCAAGAGCAGAATCTTCAGAGTCCAATTTTAAAGATTCCAGCAGTTTCATGCCTTCCTTGAAACCATCTGTAGCTGCATCTTCATTTTGTAGACTCCTGTCTATATCCGCAACTTTGGCTAATGAAACTGCCACATCCAGAATCTACACAAAAAAATTGTAGAAACAACAACCAACTCAGTTGCTATTTCCGGACAGACCTTGCTTGCTATCTTTCAGATCTAACTTCTTTAGGCTAGAAATCAAATAGCAGATAAGAAAACCAAAGTGAAGTTCTCTAAACCTCAGTGCAACCAAGCAAAAATATTAGTACTGACTTGAAAATAACTTAGGATATTAATAAGAGCAGTTCTCTGATATTGGCAAGGTAGCAAATAAGCAAAATGGCAACAGTGGAAAAAAAACATCCGCACAAACACATTGCGAACAAGTATTCTCGATTCACTCAACATCCTGTTTCAGACACTCGACCCACTAGCAGCTTATTTAAGCTCTAAATCTTTTAATGTTTTCTGCCGTAGACCCAAATGAACTTTAAAAAGAAACAACCACTTCAGGAAAACACTTTCTGCTTCTAAATAGATAGCTTACGATCTACAAATAAAACATTCATGGATACTGTATAACTTAACTAACACCAGATTGCACTCTGTGAGGCCTTAAATCCGGAAACTAAGAGTAACCAGTTCAGTTCCTCTTTACCTTGTCTCTTTTCTCTTACCAAATTCGTAACCAATTCTATGAAATTAAGAATTATCTCTGATTCTAAAAGTCATTTAGTCAGAACATTACAAAAATAACAGGCTATAATTAACAAATCACTGAGACAACGAATGAAACAAAAGCATGAAGGCAGACTTACTTGTGAAGGAGCATGTGGGTGATGCTTCATTGCATCACGTCTAACATTTAAAGCACGATGGTAATATGACCTTGCAGCTTGTAGGTCTTGGTCATAGTATTTAAGATCTCCTATTTTATTGAGCGAGACAGAAAGTGTATGTGTAATCTGCAAGTTTAGAAAAAACTGTTACAAAATGGTAAAAGTTTGCAGTATCAAAATATAACAAGAACCAGTGTGTAACCTCCAAATCATTCATTGGCAGTTTCATAAGGAATTCAATACTCTCTTCGAAATGATTGACTGCAGAGCTTGAGTCTCCCATTGCTCGGCTGCAACAACAAAAAAAATTAAGTTAACCATCGAACTCAAGCCTCAAGCCCCCCGAAAGAAAGATTTTCAACACACCAAACAGAACGGCAATCATTTCGGCCAAAATAACGTAGTTCAGGGGCCACACACTTGAGGAACTCCTAACACTAAAAAATCACATTACAACCAAAGTGTCTACAATCAGTCAAATGAGAGTTATAGGTAGGTGGATGGGATCATAACAGAGCATACTGACGACCCTTTCAAATCTTTTCCTGTTTACAGAAACTCGATAATGGACAAATGTTGGAGATAAACAACATGGGATAAAGCATACCTGCAGTCGCCAAGCATACCAAGAACTGCACCAAGCTGTGAGCACAACTCTGGTGTATTGCCCTCCCTCCCTAGTTGATCCCGAATGTCTTCGGTACACATTTCCAACCTTGATTTAGCACTTTCATAATTCTGGGCACTAAATGCCTGTGCATACAGATTAAATCAGAACAAGGAATATAACCAGAACTCAACAACAGAACAAAGAACATAACAAAGCGTAAATCATTAAAACAGAATAAACTCCACCATCTAAGTTAACAAAATCTTAGAGGTAGAACTCACCCTCATAGCTTGTTGCACCAAGAAAGAACCTCTTTCCATGGAAACATCAGCGTAAATCACTTTTTTGTTATCATTTTCGACCTCTTCATTCTCTGTGCCATTGACAACAGTTCTCTTGATTCTAGCATGGCCTTCAATAAATTGATCAACCATCTTTTGAAGGTTTTCATCAGCTTGAATACTTTCAATGTCAGCACCACACAGAGGGCAGTCCTTAAACCGTGTTAAGCACACTCTGCACTCAAGAAACAACAAAATTTAATAATAGTAGACTCAATCACCATCCATCATGAGCCAAAAAGGGTAAAAGATGTTAAGCAGCTGAGCACCTAAACATACTAAGATAAGACAAAGATAAAAACTAAGGCTTACTTGCAAAACACATGTGTGCAAGGCACACATCTACTGCTATCATATAGAAGTGCTTGACAAAGCATACAGCTAAAAGGGCCAAGCTTGAATGTTTGGGAGTCATAACCAAAAGGGCACTTGGCAGGCACAGTTGCAGAATCAGTAGTGTCCTTATTCAATTTTCCTTCCTCTTCAGGACATCCTTTACTCGCGATTTCTCCTTGCTTTCGTGCAGAAGGATCGTCAGAACGAGCATTTTTAGAAAAAGGGCAACCAGAAGCAGCTGTTTCGCCTTGTTTACGAGCAGAAGCATCGTCGGGACGAGCAGCTTTAGAAGAAAAAGGGCAACCAGAAGCAGCTATTTCGCCTTGTTTTCGAGTGGAAGAAGCATCGTCAGGACGAGCAGCTTTCGAGAACGGACACACAGAAGTCGTCATTCGTGTGAAGGGTAAGTAGTAAAATCAATAATCCTGCACCTCAAAACAACATTTCAAATCACTAAAATTGGATTTCCCAGAATGAAATACGAAATTGGTTCCTCGGCTAAAGAAAAGCTTCTACCTAAATCTAAATCTCCCTAAAAAAACAGCTGAAATCGAACATAGGAGAAGCTAACTGAAACATTCTTATCGGGAAGTGAAATTTCATAGAGAAATTGAGCAGAGCGTTTCAGAAGAGTAACTCAACAGAGAGAGAGAGATGGGTAAACAAACCTGGATCGGACGGAGGATTGAGACGATTCAGATTTGGAGATTGTGGTCTCTTTCGCGGCTTCTCTGAAATCAAAGAATGATCGATTGATATGAGCTTCTTTTTCGATAAGTTTTTGTTTTTGTGCGTTTGTTTTGTTTCTCTCAGTCAAACTCAAAATGATAGATAGAGATATTTATTAGTATTTGAAGGATTTGTATTCTTCTTTGTGGATTGAATTGGGCCTTCGGTTGTTACAGCCCAAACAAAAAGAATTTGGGTTAAAAGCCATTTTAAGATGAAGGTTGTTTTGGATTATGATATACGATCAAATTTTGTTTTGTAAAATGTTTGTTTGTTTCGTTTAAATTTGTGTTTATTTTATGTAAAACACCAGTGAAATATATTTGAACATTTGTGTAAAACACCCGTGAAATATATTTGAACGTGAAAAATAATTTTAACGTAATGAAAAAATTTATATGGATTTTTTTTTTTACAACAAAAAGATCAGCTCATGTGAGCCAATTGGAATTTTAATATATATAATTTATTTTAACAAATTATGAGTAATTATTATGTTTTAAAAAGAAATTATTATATTATTTTTTAAAGAAGTATAATATAGATTCAAATTAAAGGGTTATAAATAGTTTTAATTTGTATAATGAAATTTGATTAAAATCTATAATGTCATATATGTAATTAGTATTAATTAATGAGGGTTGTTTGCTAAAATGTGCTTTGAGCTCTCTAGCGACGACACATCAGCATTTTTTTGCAAGAATGCTTCTCTATTAGTATATAGAAGATTTATAATATTTACATAATTAAATAATTGTCATTTGAATAAATATTCTAAAATAAACTAATATATATGATTTTAATATTCTAGATACTTTTAACCTGGTTGAAAAAAATTAAATTCTTGCAGATCATGTTTACATAAATTTGATTATATAGTTTTTTACGGATTAGTCTATTAATATTAAAAAAAATATTTTAGTATGATATCAAATGAGTTGACGAGAAATTTTACGTCAATCCTAATCGGTCCCAAACACAACAAATACAATCCATCTAAAATTATATAATAAACACAAAAGGAAAAAAAATTAAATAGTTATTAGAAAAAATTGTCTCCATAAAATTTTTCAATTGAAAAAGATCCAAACGTGCTCCACAAATTTTTCCAATTTTCTCATCATCGCTCTCTCAACTCTCAATTTTCTCAATTCTCACAATCAACGATGTCGTTGTTGGTTAAGTTGATTCGATTTGCTGCTTTTCCCGTTCTTTTCTCTTCGTCCGGCTACATGCGACTGGAGGATAATACCGTTCTTCTCCAAGAGATCGAGGCGTCCGGAGGCTATGTAGTCATTTCCCGTCCTTTGTCTACAAGCCACAGTGTTTGGTTGGATTTAAATTCAGATAAAAATGGGTTACTAACTAATTTATCAATCATTTATTAATGGTTGGATATTTTCTAAAATGTGGTTTAGTGTCAATCAATTAAATAGTCAAGACTGTTGGGAACCACACAATTTAACATTCAAAGAATCCAAACAAATATATTTAATAAAAAACAAAATCAAATTGAATGTATTTAACTTTTTTTTGTATTATTGGCTCAATGATATATGAGTCAACTAGATAATTTAATACCAATCCTATTAGGCTCAGTTTTGGTACAGTATATTTTGACTATATAACTCAATTCCAGCCCAAAGCTAAACTAGTTTGATCATGTATGT
The DNA here is from genome assembly GCA_023657505.1 of Camelina hispida. Taxonomy (NCBI): domain Eukaryota; kingdom Viridiplantae; phylum Streptophyta; class Magnoliopsida; order Brassicales; family Brassicaceae; genus Camelina; species Camelina hispida. The sequence continues at coordinate 30,403,378 of CP094632.1, forward strand.
AATTCTCATTAAAAAAATTATGGTATCCCACATTAGCGTGATGTTTGTTTATTTAGAAAAAAACATATAATATAGAAATGAGCTACAATGCTTATTTCATCATATGATACAAAAATTGGAATACTTTTATATATTATAAGAGGAATTTATAGAAAATAACGACATCATTTTCCAAAACAAAATACTTGTTTTTTAAAAGTTATTATTCGTTGTGCTAGTTAGTACTATTACTCGAAATTGCTTCTTTTACTGATGTCTCTACTACCACACTAAAGAAAAACACTTAAGGTTATCATTCATTACTCCTAATTGGTTACTAATAAGCCAGTTACAACTTTTGATCTTGTCGAATTTATTATAAGTCAAGATTGTATGTATCTCTTCGAAATCTTAACACATGTTTTGACTCTAATCCGCACCACTGTATAACTAAAAAATGTTTGTGTTTGTTTTACATGTATTAAATTCATAACTGTATTTGCATCGTATTTCTGCTTCAATTATCACTTACAATTTAAATAATAAAAAATCTCAGATTTCTGTAAAAATGAGCTCTTCTGCTAACTTAATCCATAAAAACAAAATTAATTTTCTCAACACATAAATCGACTTTTGGTTTTCACTTTTCAGCAATCAAAACTGCAATGAACTCTATATTAATATCTGTTGAATCTAGAATTCACACAATGAATTTGTTTGAGTGGGAAACAAATTCACTTAACATCTCTCTCTAAAACAATGGATTAAAGCTAAAAAATAAAGAGGGTTATGATTTCTTGAAGAAGAAGATAGGGTTTTCTCAAGAACAAAGAAGAACTAGAGTTTTTGTATTAATTGATGGATGTTTTACAAGGAAGAGGTCTTCCTCTATTTATACTTTGTCATAGATTACAAAATATATCTACTTTCCTTAAATCTCGGATTGAAGATATGGTAAATTTCCTCTTTTGATGATGAGATCGGCTTTTGGAAGCGGTCTCGGAGGTCGATCGAGTGACTTCGTCAGGCTTATGCTTATAACCCCGTTTAGCTGGCCCAAGGGGGGGGGAGTCCCTCAGTTTAGTTGATGTGCAGAGTTTATTCGGTTAAACCTTTGATTTAGATCGGTATGTCGTGGGTGTTAAATCCCGCACTAACAATATCAAACAAAATATTTAGGAACTCTTGAGTACTTGAAAAATAAAAAAATCTTTGGCATCAAGGTTCAGAAGGATGTAACAAAAAACAAATACTTGATACTATTTGATTACCTAAGGTCATGTAACTTAAGTATGTTAGAATACAATATCTTCTTGTCATAAGAGAGTATTAACCATTTCATATAAACGACGAGCCAGAGGTTCAAAACTACCTCTTCATCCGTTCAATTCCAATCAAATCATAAACTTTGAACTTGTCCTCTGGACTACGAAAGGTTGACTGCTTCGTGGTTAACACAATGAACCCATCAGAATCAGTACATGTCTCAAGACCACACTCATGACATAAAGATTCAACATCCAGCTCCTGAAATATACAAAGTTGACCTATGACATTTCAAGTTTACCAACAATACGGAAATAGAGAAAAGACGGGGAAATATTTAGTCATATACTCATAGGTGTATTTAGTTTATTACCTTCATCATCAGGTTCTGAGATAACCGCAAGAGAGGATACGGTTGAAGCTTGTAGCAAACACTGTTTATGTATTGGACAGCGACTGATCGCATCTTTTACCATGAAAACATTAAGCAAATGATCAACATAATTGAACAATTTACTGCAAATATTCAGTGTATATGCACTTTATACCCACCCATATATGAATCGATGTAACTGTTTACTTTCCTTACTATACCGGTAATATTTTTTCTATTCTACATCATCTTTCTCATGCTTATTGTCATTTCATGTTACATACGCGGCTATCAATTGAAGTGCCACAAAAAAGACATAACTACTATACAAGCTCACCTCTCTAATATGAGGTTCACTTATGCAATACTGTAAGTATGTCGCCTCAGAAGCTATTCTACTTAAGAAGTTCTTGTAATTGCCCATCCGATATAATCTGGAAGAAAAAGAAAGAGAGAAGACAGCTATGACCATACTTCAATTCATATATACTAAACGCAAACGATGGAACAGCAGAACACTACCTTAAAAGGTTTCGTACAAAACATATTTCCTTGGATTTTACTAAAGCAAAAGTCAACTTGCGAAACCATAAAGACAGTGGTTCCCCCTGCAGATCAAAATCCCAATGTTTTATATTATTGGCAAAAAAAAAGGTGACATGGTAACAAATAAATAAGGATAAAGAAAACAGAGAAACAACCATCACGCCGCTACTGGGATTGAGATGAAGCAGCACATAGAGTGAACGGAACTCGGCTTCATTTTCGTAAATGTAATCTGGTTTCCTATTTGCATCATATATATTATACAAAGAGGTAAGAGTTTTTGCTAGCTGCTCCATGTTTAAGTGAAGCATTGGGCTAATACTTGTACCACTACAACTCTGAAGCCTCTTGTGAGATATGACATGAAATTTAACCTGTTAGAGAAGCCATCCGGGAGTCAATAATAATCGCATCAATGGAACACTTCAAAATAAAACAAACTGATGATTACCAATCAGAAGAGGATAATCAACCAGAGTGGGGTATATTTATCAGAATTACAAAAGAAAAAAAATGATCATTTGAGCGTCCTTAACAAGGTTATGACTACGAATCCTACAGTTTAACACATTGAGTCAAAGTATCTTTACAAATATTCTTTTTGATAATAGCAGAGGAAATGAACACACAAACGACTTTCAACAAAAACCAAGGAAAACAATTCTAACGAAAAAGGATAGACATGATCAGTGTAATCCAATTACCGAACCAGGAACGAGAAAAGAGTAAGAAACAAGTCAAACCATACCATTTCCTCGTAAAGGTAGATCACTCTCTCATTGGCCAAATTCTGGATGCTAAGATCTTGTCTAATAGACCTTGTCCTATCGAAAATAAAATCATGAACCGCTTCAAACGGGTGCTCCCTGGAGTCAAGCAAACTTAGAAGGTATTTCAGGGTTTCTTCTAAAACTGGGAGCGGTCGAACATCCGATGCCTGAACATCCGCCGCTGAAAGGGTTCTGCAAAACTAGCAAGAACACAGAGAAAGAGTATAACTGCCTTTGGTATTGGACAAATAGCCCTATTATATAGCAGTTGGTATCTCCCAGTAAGTAATACAAAACTATTCATTAATTTCTCAGTAGATATAAAGCTATGGATTCTAATTTGCATAGATGAAGAATTTCAACATTAAAAATTTCATTCAATCACAAGTTCTGTCGCAGAGCTGATACGATATGTCAAAAATAGAAAGCTAAAGCCTCAAATGAAGGTGAAAGTTTCCCAAATAAGCACCAGAGACAATGGAAACTTCAAAGCTGTGAGATGTGAAGCGCACCTTTTTAACAGCTAGGTCTGTAGATGATTTTGAGGGGTTTCCATAAAGCCTCTCAAACAATGCAAGATCACGCAAGCGTTCTCTTGTGACTCTTTCCCTCTCTATTGATACAAAAAAAAAAAAACACATTAGGTTAAGCTGTACAAGCTCTCTTTGCTGCTTGAACTGTAACTTTTACCTAAACTCCTAGCACAAGACAACACTCTTCGTTCCCAACTCAGAAATCTAACACTTCTCTGAACTCTATACACTGAAGGATCATGAATTGATGAATGGAATGTACTAAACCGACCTAAGCACTAGATCAAATTCAATTCAGGTGAAGGATAGGGTTCAAATTTGGCGGAATCACAGGTCAATTAGAAATTAATCAGCGGTCGACGATTACCTGGACACATGGAAGAGCAAGTTCCGACGATGAAGGAGACGTCAGTAAGATCTTCGCCCTTATTGTCTGATACGTCTTTATCATTGTTTCGTTTGACTGGTACTACATCGGATCTTCTCCGAAAAGAATCAGTAGCTTCACGGCCGGATCCAGTCCTCGGGTTATCAGAGAACTGGCGATTCTCATAAGTATTTGAAACCCTAGACGAAGAGGAAGAAGAGCCACGATTACGACGATTCATGGCTTAACCAAATCAACGCGAGATCTTCCCTCCCAACGAGACTCTGACTGATAGAAACGAGCCAAATCGAATCGATTACCGAACTATTTGCTGGACTAAACCGGAACCAAACCAATTCCGGTTTATAATTTCAATAAATCAATTAACCAAATCAGGCGGTAACCGGGTCAGTTTAGTTTGAATATGACTAACTATACCGGTTTTAACTTGTAGACAAAATTTGCATAGAATCTACAAGACTACAACAATTCTAGCACTCAACTTTCGTAATTAGATTTGTTTCTATTCGGTTTTGGTGCAACTGCGATTTGGTTCAGTTTGGTTCCTTTGTAAACAAAAAAGTTAATTTAGATTTTAATTTGAGCATTTCAGTTTTGGCCTTTTGGGTTGTTTGATTTTTTCCCACCCCTACAGGTCAAAGCTTAGGCCGGTTGGTGGCTCTAGCAGTCACGGCCACTATCTAGACAGCAAAGAACAATGTGTCCACCACTACGGATTTAGGATGTCTATTCCTCAACTATCCACAACAATAATTAAAAGTGATGCTGTTTTAGTGAAACTGCTAACATTCAAAACACAGAGACTAGAACCACTACTCCTAGTGCGATCTTACATCATGGCCCATTCCATATATATGCAACTAAACTCTCAATCATTATTCACAACTACACTACACAATTATAGTTAAAATCCCCATTAAATGCGAAGAGAAAAAGCACTAACACTTTCTTTTAGCTGCTACGACTCTTATTTTCTCTTTCAGTCAAATATCTAACATGACCAAACTGATCGAAGTACCTAACTATATGTACCAAGCATTCTCTGCAATTAGTCAAAACACTTGTAACACACACATATTGAGACAGTATTGGCATCTCTATAATGACTAAAGATTGATGATAATTCATATGAAAAAACCATACATTTTGTTGGTGGAACTGTTTACATCGCCATCTATCTCAGGAAACAATTATTGGTCTCTCTTTCTCTGAGGAATTTTGGACAAAACACTTGGTTATGTACACACAACATTTTGAGTCATTGTAATAAAATAAATAAAACTCAGTTTCTTCCGATCCTTAGTGAAGAATCAACACCTTTGTTCTGTCCAGAAGAAGCAGCAACAGCAAAGAGTCTAGCAATCTCTAGCTGAGTATTCGCCATTATCTCCGTTCTTTTCAAATCCATCTCTGCTCTCTTAGCTTCAGCTTCAGCTCTCATCCTCTCTATCTCTTTCATCGTCTCCATTCTCGCTCTCTCTGATCTCAACACCACCTCCGCTAACCACCGTATACTTCCGGCGATCTCCTCCTTCTCTTCTTTATATCTTCTCTTCACTTTCTTCCCTCTCACCTTCGTTTTAACCACCGGCGTACTGCTGTCTGTATCCATCTCCGTGGCTTTTTCCGGTTTGTCCTCCGGCTTGAATCCATCTTCCTGCACAATAAACATCAGAAGATCTCTCAAACTTGGTTAATTAATTCTCTAGAAGGGTTTCGCTGATCGGACCTTAGGAATCTTGCCGACGCCGTTAGATCCGTAAGAAACCTGCGGCGGATGAGCCACCGCAGGAGACGGCGGCTCGAGTAAGAGTAAAGGAACAGAGCAATTCAGAGGCAGAACAGCCTGAGGCTGAGGCTGAGGTTGAGTTCCACGGAGGAGATGGTCGAGACGAGGGTAAAGAGGCCAAGAGGAGCCATCAGCAGTAGCGGACTCAGAACGGTAACGTTTCTTCATGGACTCGATCTTGTTCTTGCACTGTGTCTGAGTCTTTGGTGACTTGGTGTGAGTGGCGCGTGACGACACGTGTCTAGCTACGTCTTCCCAGTCTTGACCCTTGAGCTTTGCTCTGTTCCTGAGAACCCATTTAGACTCGTAGGCTTCAAGTAAACTCGAAACAGCTCCTTCGCTCCATTCATCACGTTTCAACCTATCAACAACGACAGAGGAAGCAGATGGTTTCTTTGGGGACTCTTCGTGGTTGATAAGTGATTTTGGATTTTCTTGGTTAGATTCTCCGTTCTCCATATATTGTTTTCTTCAGGTGAATAAAAAACAGAGAGCAAACTCAAAGAGTGTGAAGATAAAAAGGAGAAAGGAAAGAGAAGTTTTTTTTAGCAATATTTTTTGATAAAGATGGGAAACAAAGTGAGTGACAATGAGACTGTAAGAGAATTCGCTGCTGGTTGGTTCAAACTTCAAACTAACCAATGGGTTTGGGTACACGCGTTTCTCGCATGTTCAATGGTTGTGACTCGTGTGACTTAAAGCAATAAGAAAATTATGTTTTTCACTTATATTACTCTCTTTTTTTTGTTTGTGCCCAATTTATGGGTTGTATACATTACAGTCTGTTGAAGTGTTAATATATGTGGTAAATGGAATATATGACAAAATTTTCTACGCATATTTGCACCGGCTTTTACTTACCCTTCACAAAAGTTAGTGGAGCAACCCGTCACAATAATAATGAGGAGAATATAAAGAAGAATGTGAGAGAGAGTGGGTAACCATTGAAAAATAGGTTTTATTTTCTTTTTTCGTCAACTTGAAAAAAAAAAGGTTTTACTTTTGATTTTTATTTTTTTGAAAAGGGTGAACAATCATGATTTCAAAATCTTCTGATTCAAAATGCTTTTATTCATTTTAGCTATAAAAACCTTATTGTGTATGCTTTTTTTTTTTCCTTCTCTTTTTAGGTGTATGGTGGAGTGAGTCTGGCTGTTAGCGTTGATGTCAAGCCAAACCGCAAAACCCATTAGGGAAAGATGGAAGTGGGGTTACACTTGTCACTCTCTCACCCCCTAGTATTTTACACATCCTTTTTCTTCTCATGTTTGCATAAAGATCCTATGTTCGATTTAACTTTTTCTTATCAATAGTGTATATATTTGCAGAAAAATTTTCGGGTTATTGTTCTAACAAGTAAATTATTTTGGTCATTATAGCACATGCCACACATCTTCGATTATTTGCTGACCTAGCTTCCGCTCTCTATCATCAAGACATCTTATAAAATGCCCAATTTTAGGTGAAAGTTTTTATCTTTCACACTTTGTTTTTCTATCAAAGGAATGATGGACCCTGCAACTTCAAGACAACATATATAAAACTTTACAAAATAAAATAAAATTAAATTTTTTTAAAAAAAGGTGATTCCTTGTCCAACCCATTGCAGTACAACGTCGGCAATATCTAAAGTGATACAATGTATATAGGTGAATTAGGTATAGCGGATCTGATCATTTTTATCAGACAATGGTAAGAGAGGGCGAGGTTAGAAGTCGTATTTCAGACGAAGATATCATAGAGGGTTATCTCCGACCAAAGGTAAACGGGGAAGCAACTGCAAACCCGAGGTTTATTGTAGACAACATGGAGGAGGAGTTGTACACACGAGAGCCGTACGTGGCTGCTTCCGCAACCAACAGATCCTATCCTTAACCCTCGCGAGTGGTTCTACTCGGGGAAACGGAATTGGAATTACCTCCACGCGGAAGGAGTTCATTGTGAGGGAGCGTGGATACTCGTTCAAGGTAGATCTCCGATCCTGTCTAAGGAGTCAGGTGAAGTAATTGGGGCAACGATGAGATTCAGATATTGCTTCAGGAAGAAGAACGATAAACCGCGATGGCCTATAGCAGTTGGTTCATGCGAGAGTATCGTCTCTGTGACGAAAGCAAACCCTACAACACCCGCCATGTTCTCTGCAAGATTACTTGTAACCTATGACTTTGTAGTATTTATTTGAGACTGTCTTCTTGAAATATATAACTTAATTAAAGGTTTTCTCAACTACAGTTTCAGCATCCGCAAATTCATGACAATCCTTTTTGGAAACAGAGAACATCGAAAGAAAAATCTTACGAAAGATTTCACAATCATATATATGAGAATTAACAAAAATCATTAACTTATATAGTTTCCAAGATTCAAAAGCTCAAAACGCATTACGAAATAGACCGGAAAACAAAAACACAATCCAATAAGACTTAGGTGCAAGTTTCACGAGAAATGCCGAGCCTGGAATTTGGAACGTCGATGAGGACACGGTGGTTCTGCTGCTGCATACTAGCGATGACGTTAAGGACAGAGTTAACGTTGGTCGGAGCTGCAGCCATGGCGAGACAGCTGAGGTTGCCTGCGGAGCTGTGGATGAGAAGGTTGTCCGTAGGCAGAGTAACGTTCATTCCGGCGAACATAAACGTCACAGATGGGTACACGACGGAGCCAGAGTAGCAAGTGTCGAAACCTCCAAGTGAAGTTGCGTTTGCGTTCTTAACACGTCGCCTGAACTCGTCTCTCACAGCCAGGTAAGCTGGTTCGACTAGCCTCGTGTAGACCGTCCCTGCGTCATGTATACATGCAATGTTTTTGTTTAACAACAATTAGAAAGTTAATTTTATCTAAATCTATGAATTGGCCAATTTTGTTTTGATTTGCTTAATTCGCTTTTTATATAATCAGTTTTGATTATAGGTTCTCTAATAAGTAAAATCAAAATCATTTTAGTCCAGAAATATCACATTTCAAGTGGGAGAGCAAGAGCTATAGGTTACTTACTTCCCTCTCACGACATATCATTCATATGATTATTTTCAGATCTCAACCCAAAACAAAAACAAAATGTATTGAGGGTTGTGAAGTCCATACCGGAGTCAAAGATGGTGCCGGCTCCAGTGGCCGGATCAAAGGCGAGTGCACTTGGTGGAATGTCCACTATTTTATTTCCGACACGAATTCCAACCAAATTAACATAGTAAAGCGATGATCTCCTCGGGTTCTTTAACAATGGAGTGGTCTTGATCCGCATTGGTTGAAACTTAGGTCCCAATCTTAGCGATCCGGAGAAATTGCCAGACTTACTATTAGGCAAGCAATACGAGAATGTAGACTGGTAAAGATTTTGTGTCTGTGAGATTAGAGACAATGGACCACGACCTAAACCCATGAGTCCTTGCGCTGGCAGCGATGATCCAGAAGCCTTGTTGATGCACCCAAAGGTGTAGTTTGGGATGACGTCATTGGCCAATGTTAGTGTGTCTTGTGTCAGATATGCTTCGATGGCTGATCCACCATAGGTCATGTTGAAACCACATGATTTGTTTACGGTGCAACTTGGATTTGGTACCTGCAAAAAAAAAAAAAACTTTATCGATTAATATTTCGTTTAGTGGATATTTTCACTTTTAAAACGCATTCCCCATAAAGACTTGTTTTTTTTCCATCTTGGATCTTGTTATTAAAAGGCGCTACTAACTATGTTTTACGTTATTTAATTGTAATTGTGAGTGACCTTTTTGTATTATAAGCAAAACCTAACTAGCTAGCGTGACGACAAAGAATATAGATCAAACAGTAAAATATGCCCTACTAGTTGGCATTGTTTATAAAGCTCGTTGTATATAAAAAAAAATAATACCCGTGACTACACTCGTGGTACAAAACCCGTGACAGACTTCTCGATCATGGTGTAATAACACGCCAAAATGAAGTTCACATTCACATTTTTTGTGTAATTACAATGCATCCAAAAATCATCAAGTATTACGTCTGACATCCGGTTCGTTTTTTCAGTTTTGGTGTTCTTCTTTCGTTAAAACTAAATAATAACTGATTTTATTATTTTCGTCGGATTTGAAGCATTTGAGTATGTTAAGGTTCTGATTAGAACTTGTTTTGAACAAAATGAAAATATAACTTCTAACAAATAGAAAGTTAAGTATGTTTGATTTGAAGAATGAATTAAAGTTGAGTATAGCATTTAAGTCTATCCAGAGGAGGCATATCTAATTTTTTTGAAGAGTGTAACTATATATAAGGATATAATTAGTTACCTGTTTACACTGAGGAGCTTGGCATTGAAGAGTACGAGAGGAGCTTGACTTGGAAGGGTTAAAGAGAACAGAGGAAGAACAGCCAACACAACCAGAACAAGGAATCCAAGCAGCGTCATTGCTAGTGTCAAGAGCCACGAGCATGGGCTGAGCCGGTGTCCCGATGTTAGCCCTTACGACGTAAGTCGGGCTCTGAACGATGGCCCGTCCCGATGCAATTGGGACTGATGATTTCTTAGCGGCGGCGAGGCTTGACAAGTAAAGGAAACGAGCCTTGTCTTGAAGAAGTGTGTCTTCCCATGAGGCATAGGTTTTGAATGGAGAGCATTGGCTGTTAATGTGGAACACTCTTAGATCTGAAGAGTGGCTGTTTTCATCGCAGTTTATGGATTCAGATTTCAAGACCAAGAGTGAGATCAACAAAATCAAGAGATGGGATCTCATTGTTTAAGATCTTGATCTGATCTCTATTGTTTTTAGTGTTTGTAGAGTGAATGTGTGGGTGTATGTTTATATAGTGAGTGATGATGATGAGTGTGTAGAAAGTAATAAGAATATAAAAAATGAAAGAGTGGGTTTTAATTTATCTTTAGTTTGAGAGAACAGACTGTATTCCATCTCTTATTTTTTCCTTGTTTCTATTTGTTTTTTGGGTCCACTCTAATATTGGCTTTCTCTGCTCGATCGACATGCGTTGCTCTCCATCCACAAAACTCATAGAGGTTGTAATGTAATTTGTAACTTTGTCGTGTATTATTTACAAACTCATATATATACTAGGATCGGATCCGCGCTACAGCGTGGAGGAATATTTACAGATACACGCGATCTATAACGAATTTGAATATGTTATTTATTTTATGATGGTACGATATGAACCATATATTTATTTCCTACATTTATGTAATGAGTTTAAATAAAACAGTAAAAAAAGTGAGTAAGTTGAAAATATAATAAACGCAAACAAATATTTATTGATAGGTAGTTAATTTGATCATTTTTGTAGTAAAAATATGAATATATGTAAAATATAATAAAATATTTCATCTCTAAAAATTACTAACCGACATTGTTTGTTATGACAAACCAACTCTCAAAGGATTGCCTTCGTTAAAATATCAATCTCAACCCGCTCTATCATGTGATTGTAAGTTTCTCAAGCTAGCCAGTGTACTTAAAAAAAATAGTTATATGAAAATGAGTAATATTTGATCATTGTTTGTAGTTGAAATGAGTAATATTTTATAAAGTTTAAATATGTATAATATCTTAAACATTCTATAAAATTTAGATATTTATAATATTTAAAACTTTTAAAAGTTTTGATACAATTTATAATATGTTTAACTTCTAATAATTTAAATATTATTATATTTTGAAAATTTTAAAAGCTTAGAACTTTAAAAAGTTTCAATATTAACAATAATTTAAACTTTTAAAAACTTAAATTTTTAAATTTTAAAAACTTTAAATATGCTCAAATACATAAATTGTATTAATCAATTCATATAGAGTTTTCAAATCTGGAATGTAAGAAGTTAGAACATAGAAGCATATTAGGCCTATTTATAATGCTTTTGAACCTTTGTCAATAAAATTCTAACCGATGTGGGATATTCTTTTTCTTTTTGGATGGCTTAAGATTGAGATCTCTATTATTTTTGAAATCAATATCTCTATTATTATTGAGATCTTTATTTATGGAATATTTTTGTTAAGTTTGGTCTAAAAAATAATGTTGATTTGTTTTAGATTTTATTGTTAAGTTTTAATAAATGCAAATTTGATAAGATGAATCTAAAATAATTACTTAACTTTATAAGTTTCCTAAATTTCAGGGAACAATATTTTCGAAATTAGTATCTATGTCATATGTGAAAGATTTTGTTAAGATTTATGGAGGCAGTTAATGATAATTTTATTTAATGCTATTAATTAGTAGGAATCGTTTGTGAGATTTATTGATGTTTTACATTTATGATTTTTATTTATTGATGTTTACTTTTATAACCCGATAACCCATTAATTGAGTCGTGGATCTATTCTCACCCGAATCCGATTCCCTTAATTTCGGGTTATTTTCTGAAATTGACCCGACCCGGAAGCAATTTTGTACTTCTCTTTTACTTATATAGGGATATAATTTATCGAAACAGAAAAAATATAGTTTTAAATATTTTGATAAATCTAAGATATGTTAGAATTATTATAAAGTTATCTCGCGCATCGCGCTAGTCTACTTCTAGTATTATATTATATATATATTATATATATATATAATAGACTAGCGCGATGCGCGAGATAACTTTATAATAATTCTAACATATCTTAGATTTATCAAAATATTTAAAACTATATTTTTTTTGTTTCGATAAATTATCTTATGTTTGTTATTTGTTTTGTTTTTAAATAAGTATTCTGGGTCACTTAAAATGAATGACTATTGATTAGTTAAGATTTAAACTGATTTTTTTTTGTTAATATGAAAGGCTACTTTAAAATATATAGTATGTATCCAATAATATATAGAGCTCTTCATGTTTTGATGCACAATCAAGACGTATAAACATTTTTTTACGTTGGAAAAAGAACATTGATTACATATAAAATAAAATGCGGCTGAGCATAGACATTATGTGTTACTTTGTCCGCTTTTAACATAATCTATAAAACATAAATATCTTCTAAAACCAGACACCTCCAAGAAGGGCGAGACAGTAGCTTGAATTTTTCGAATAGCCTCTTCTTGAGCCGAAACTCATGCTCTTCCTTCATTCTCTGTGTAATTAATTTCATCAATTAGATAACTAAAGGTAGCATAAATAATTTTGATATTTATATATTACTAGCATGCTTCACACTTGCTTACAACTTTTCTTATTTTAATTTGAATGTTTTAGCAATAAAATATTTTAATCTTAATGATTTATACAAATGACTTAAAATGCATTTGTGTTCTAGAAATAGAATTCTTTTTGTATATTGATTAATTGCATTTGGAAAAGAAAATTCTCTGTTAGATATTTTATATTTTTATCACGTACTTATATCTATTGAACATACTAAATGCAAACTGAATTTTAGTTTAAAATTGAGTAAAAAAAAATGTTATTAATATATATTGATATTTTATTATATCAAATAAAACTTGCTTTATTGTGTTATACTTTTCTGTTTATATATATATATATATATATATATGTTGTATTATACTCAAAATGACCAACGAAAAAGAGTAAAAACATACCATTATATTATCAAGTTACCTTTTTTAGTGTTAACTGCATAACCTAAAAGAACATAAAATAATTGTTCACCAGATATTTTTTTTGTCTTCTATGTTTTTATTTCTAAAAGTCATGTAATGGATGGAAGAAGAGATAACTCAAATCTTCCTACTTCTCCAAGACATTGTTTTTCTCTCTCGTTCCCTTCGGCTCTCTCTCTAGAATGCAACTGGGATTAGCTTAGGGTGATCTTTGGATCTTTCGACTTGATAAACACATGGTAGAGGTGATCTTGTTAAATGCGTATTGATGAAACTTGCACACATGGTCAAATCCCATTAATTGTCTTGCTCTGCTTGCGGGTAAGAACTATCATCACATCATCAACAATCGATCATGGCTAGGAAAAATAATGGAACATATGAGAAGAGAAAAAAATGCATACATAGTATAACCCAAACAATAATGTTGTGAAAAGAAATTAGATGTTAATTATATTTTAAGAAAATAATTAAGACTAAATTGTGTAAGAAAATAAAAACTGAATTTGGAAGAATCACATGGCTTTGGAAACCATATCATGAGTTATATAACACCTAAACGTCCAAATCTTCCTCGATCCTAAACCCTAAACTATCACAAAACCTTACAAATACATACAAACACATGTTATAACGTTAAGGAAAAAAATTAAAGTAATATTATTTGAAATAGTTAATATTTGTTTAAACTCATTTTCATGGGTAATACATACAAACACACTTGTATAAAATATAGCATGGGTAAAGTAGCATGAATATTGTGACTAAGATATAAAATCTATTAGGGTTTATGAATTATGATCAAAAACTAAAATTTTTATATTAAAAAATTATCAAATGGATCAAAATAAAAACAAATTATAACATTGATATACAAAATAGGCATTCGAAACAACATTTATCAACATTTACAAGTGAGAATGTGTTATGTGCCTAAGACCTTCTTCATCTAACTCTTTCTAATAAATAACCACATTTCACATGTCAATTCTATATAAGCTCAAAAATTTCGACTCAACTTATTTATTTCAAAACCTAAAAATGTCACATAAAGGAAAAAGTTAAATATTACAAATTTAGAAAATTATGTGAGAGGTAGAGTATGATGTTTGATGAAGACTTTTTTTTTTGGCTTGCAGATTACAAGATTGGCTCAAACGAGCCAATTAGACGGAAAATTGTTCACAAAGGTAATTGGAAGCGATTCCACTCTAGCTCGACGCGCCAGTTTGTCCGCTCTACCATTTTGTGATCTGGGTATCTGAATGAGAGAGAATGAAAGGAATTCGTCCTTATCTTCTTCAATAGCGTCCATATATATCTTGAAAGCATGCCACTCGGAAGGCGAAGACACCATCTTCACCAAATCAGAACAGTCTGTGAGAAAAACGACTTTCTCGTTATCGGCACCAATCATACATCGCATTGCCCAGACAAGGGCTTCCACCTCTGCATGGAGGGGTGACAAGCTACAGCGAGAATTAGATGCACCGATGGTGGGAGATTCTCCCTCAGGAGAAATGCAATATCATCTTCTACCCATAAACTGATCAGTCGCTTTCCAAGATCCATCAGGAGAAATACACCCATGTTTGATGAAGACTTTGTCTAGCTATTTATAGATAAATTTGTAGTTGTACGAGAGAGTTTTCAGTTTTCTTTGGGTCAAACATCATGGGAGTTATGGTTATATTTCAAAAAATAAATATATCATTGGTTTTGTTTGTGTGTTTTTTTGTTTTTGTTTTTATTTTTTTTTTTTTGTAAAACACTAATTGTATTGCAATTAATACATTACTATTCATATGAGAAAAGATTTGTTTTTATATTTTTTCAAACATCATGGGAGTTACATTTTAAAGAATTTATATGCAATAAATTGTGTTAATGATTAGTATTAAAAAATATATAAAATATCATATTGTTTTATATCTTGAAATTATTTTAGATTTGATCTTTTGGCACAAAACCTGTGAAACAAATATTATATTTTTTTTCTGTCACCATTAGTAAAAAATTTAATAACCATCACATTTTATTTTTCCAAAATTATGATATTAATATTTAAATCTTTAATTATCGGAAATTTATTTTTTCCAAATTTATGATATTAATATTTAATTCTTTCAAATTATAATGTTATGGTAATTATAATTTTTTTTTGATAAATGATACATATATATAACTACTAAAAGAACATTGCATAAATGTCAATATATTTTTTAGTACAGAAATATCATTTAAATTTAGTGAATATGAAAAATAATGTATGTACTTTTGAGAAAAATAAATTAAAAGAGTTTAATAATTGAGAAGTAAGGGCATGTGTCGAAAATATATGCTGCCAAATATAGTTGTGTTATGCAAAGTTAGAAGAAAACCTTCTCATATTATATAAGATATTCAGTCTTTTGAGGCGATGTGTAATACCTGATTTATTTTTTAAATAGTGGCTGGAAAAGATATTTATGAATAATATTGTCATTTGTCATGAAAAACTATATTTTTAAGCGTAGTTAAATTGTAACAATTTGATAATGCATGACATGCTAAAAAGTACTGTTTTAAATATCTTGGAAATCAAACATGAGAAAATATCTTGTGGTGATATATTAAGAGAGAGTCGACAAGCGTATTTGAAGTTTTCGCATGGAGCCACGGGCCACGGATGATAGCGTTTGGAAAAAATGCACAACGTTTGGAAGCATCCGAGAGCTATCTCAAGATATTTTCCTTTCTTTTTTCCCATATAGAAAACATCACAGATTTATAATCCCTTAAGTGGCTTATTTGGACTCATTTGTCGAATGTGAATCAAAAACCAAACCGGACGTCTAGCTGATTAAATATCGGTCTATTGATAACCGATGCTCCTTCTCACAAATTTTGATATATATATATATATATATATATATATATCCAATTTAGACAACGATTCTTAGAGGGAATTACAGAGGACATGTGGAGCGGTCTTGCATAACAGAGATCTGAGAAAAATATCAAACGTTTCACGTGAGACTGGCTAGTGGAAGACCGACATAGATACATTATGTATTGTAGCTTATTATGGAATGTATCAAACTACTCAATACTCATTACCATGTGGTGGGTTATATATCTCACATTGGCTTCTTCTCCACTATATAGTGCTGTGATGCTGTCCATCAATTATTTATTTTCATTTCAAAAGTTTTTTTTTGTGTTAACTACATCCATTATTTGTTTCTTAAGAGTTGAATGTGATTTATCAATATCCTCGATACTAATTTTTGTTTTGATATAATTTGGTAGAGTTTTCATGGTGTGAGGTCATGAACTAAAGAAATAAATGCTAGACCCTTTACACGTAGTTCTAGGTAGCTTCGCTTGTTTTTGCTTTTCGTTTACACACTCGTTTTGTAAGAAAATAAAAAACTGGTTGCAAATAATATGGAAATTACACGATTTAACAACTTTATAGCCAAAAATAAATGTCTCGCTCGGAAATTACTACTAAAATAAACTAAAAATCGCCTTTGTTTCTAAGCTTACATATACTCTCACTCTCTTGTCTCATTACTTCACTTTAAAACCCTCAAGCCAACATCATCATATACACTCCTTGCCTCACATTTTTTTATCACCCGAAGCTTGTCAAAGATGATGGATGGATGCTCAGAATGTTCTCCTTCTACGATATCCACACCTCCTTCTTCGATATCCAAACACCATACCATAAAAGTGTTATTGTCCTTGTCAAAGCCAATGGAGAATACCAGACGATAGGCCTTTGAGAATGGTAATAGGATGTTTTCGTGTGGCAGCTTATATGTCAAAAGCGACATCCTTCCCATCTCTCAAAATGTTTGAGACCCACACATGAAGAGCACCCTCATCAGTACGTTCCTGTCCCAGAAGAGAAAGTCTGTTTCCACGGAAAGAGCCTAATATAGGCATGCGAACACCAATACCTTTGACAGGAAGGTTAACTAGTTCCTTGAATTTTTCTCTAGAGAAATCAAAACACATAAGACACTCCCCAAACACCCAATACATATTCCCCTTCACAGACAAACCTATGTCATCGTGCTCAGGTAACACACTAGAATGTTTAAGTGTTTTCCATGTATCGTTCTTGAATTTATATATCTCCGATAGTTTACCCGTAGTGTTCTCGAACCCCGGGGACGCCACTCCGGCCATACACTACACGAAAACACGGCGTTTGGGACTACATGTTGTGACTGAATTTATAGTCGCAAAATTTTGTGACTACTGTGTGACACTTTTGCGACGGACTAACGATAACGAATACAATTGACGTAAAAGCGTCGCAAATTTACGACGACTAATAGTAGTCGCTAGGTCGTTGCTATTGTGCGACTACTTTGGGACATATTATCGTGAAAAACAGGTCGTCGCAAAATAATCGCAATTTATGACAAACTATAAACTGAAGATTAAGTCAGTAAAGTTAGTCGCAAAACCGTCTTCAATTCACGACGTTTTTGCCACGATTGTTTTCCTTTTCAATTTTATAGTCACAAATCAGTCGGTGACTATGTCGGTAAAAACGTGCTAAATGTGGTAGTGTGAGTTTGTACTGAACTTTTGTGACCCTTTTTGAGTCTCTATTACGTGGTAAAAAAGTGACAAATGCGTCGTTATTTGCGACACACCCTTTCGTTGTTGCAAAAGAATCGCAAAGCAGTCACTTATTGATGTCGGCAAAAACGTGATAAATATTTCAGTTTGCATTTGTACTGAGCTGTTTCGAGCTTTAGTTTGTCTCAATTATGTGGTTTTTAGTGACAAAGGAGTCCTTATTTGCGACTGTTTTGCCTAGAGTCGCAAAGTAGTCGCAAAATTTATACTATATATAACGCATCACTCTCACCATTCCATTCATATCAATCTCATTCATTTCTAAGTAGAGAGACCGAATAAAAAAAAATTAGTGAAAAAAAGATTTTTTTTTTTAGAAGAGAAGAAAAAAAAAGAGAGAAAGAAGATTTGTTTTTTTAGAAGAAAAGAAAAAAAAAAGCTATGTGGAATTCATCTCGAGAGTGGATGTATAATCGGATCGATGGAAGAACAAATAATATCTCTAAAGAATTTTTGGCGGGAGTTGAGCAGTTCATGAATTTCGCAAACAGCCAGCCTATGGCACAAAACAGTGGAGGTAGGTTTTACTGTCCTTGCGTAAAATGTCAGAACGATGTTATTTTGCATGGTACGACAATATCTAATCATTTGCATAGTAAAGGATTTATGCCAAATTATTATGTATGGTCTAAACATGGTGAAGATTATGACGTGCTAGGGATAGGAACTAGTAGTCATTATCCTAATACAAATTATACTAGTACTAGTAGTCAGCATGGTAGTCAACCTGGTAGTCAGCCAATTGGATTTGAGGGAAATGTATATTCTGAGATGGTGAATGATGCATTTCATGGTACCACGCCTTTTAATGAGTATCATGAGTATGAAAGTGGATATGATCATGGATATGATCATATCCATGAAGAACCCACTGAAGAGGCGAAACGGTTCTACGACATGTTAGATGCTGCAAATACTCCACTTTATGATGGATGTCATGAAGGTCATTCGCAACTATCATTGGCGTCTAGGTTCATGAACATCAAGGTTGATAATAATTTGTCTGAGGCATGCATGGACGATTGGGCTGAATTGTTTACGGAGGTTTTACCAGAGGGTAATCAAGCTACTGGTTCATACTACGAGACAGAGACTTTAGTTCGAAAGATAGGATTGCCATACCATACAATTGATGTATGTATAGAGAATTGTATGATATTTTGGAAAGAAGATGGGAATTTGGAGCATTGCAAGTTCTGTGGGAAGCCAAGGTACAAAAGTAGTGGGGTAGAACTAGAATACCCTTCAGTCGTATGTGGTATCTACCTATTGCAGATAGATTGAAGAGGATGTACCAATCAGAGAAGACCGCATCATCAATGAGATGGCATGCTGAGCATGATTCAGAAGATGGAGTAATGTGTCATCCATCTGATGCGCCTGAATGGAAGAATTTCCAACATTTACATCCCACATTTGCGCAAGAGCCACGAAACGTTTACCTTGGGTTATGTACAGATGGTTTTAATCCATTTGGGGTCTCCAAAAATCATTCTTTGTGGCCTGTGATCTTAACTCCATACAACCTACCTCCGGATATGTGCATGAACAGTGAGTATTTATTTCTTACGATTCGAACTCCGGACCAAACCACCCACGAGCCAGCCTTGATGTTTTCCTCCAACCATTAATCGATGAGTTAAAGGAGTTATGGTATAATGGGGTTGAGGCTTATGATATCTCACTAAATCAAAATTTCAACATGAAAGTTGTTCTTATGTGGACAATAAGCGATTTTCCAGCGTACGGTATGTTGTCGGGATGGACGACGCATGGAAGATTAGCATGTCCAATTTGTATGGATGACACTGGTGCTTTTCAATTACCAGCTGGGAGGAAAACATGTTGGTTTGACTGTCATAGGAGATTTCTTCCTACAAGTCATCCGATGCGGAAGAATAAAAAGGACTTTCTGAAGGGAAAAGATTCATTGAATGACGAGCCACCAGCATCTCTGAGTAGTCAAGCTATCTATGAGCGTATAAGGAAAGCCAAAGCACCTAAAACATCTATTTGCGGTGGGAATGGTCACGAAAAGAAAGTTAAAGGCTACGGAAGATGGCATAATTGGCATAAAGAAAGCATATTATGGCAGTTACCGTACTGGGTCGATCTGAATTTAAGGCACAACCTGGATTTGATGCACGTCGAGAAAAATGTCTTTGATAACTTGATGTACACCACTATGAATGTAAAAGATAGATCGAAAGACAACGTGTAGTCAAGATTGGATATTGCAAGATTTTGTTCCCGGCAAGATTTACATCTAGATGCTCAAGGGAGAGCCCCATTCCCTATTTGGAGATTGAAAACCAAAGCAAAAGAGGCTTTATTAAAATGGGTAAAAGAAGATGTTAGATTCCCAGACGGATATGTCGCAGATTTAGCTAGTTGTGCTGACATGAAAAATGGAAAGTTTTCGGGAATGAAGAGTCATGACTGCCATGTGTTTATGGAACGATTGCTTCCGTTCATATTTGCAGAGCTTTTACCGCGTAATGTCCACCTGGCGATTTCAGGTATATAAATTAAACATTTAATTTGGTTTAGTTGTTGATATTATATTTATATGTAACAACATAACATGTTATAACTTTGTAGGGATTGGTGCATTTTTCCGCGACCTATGTAGTAGAACATTGGAGCAATCCCGCCTCGAAATTCTGAAGGATAATATTGTCATGATCTTGTGTAATTTGGAGAAAATCTTCCCTCCTTCATTCTTTGATGTAATGGAGCACCTCCCTATTCACCTACCTTATGAAGCACAACTTGGTGGTCCTGTGCAATATAGGTGGATGTATCCTTTCGAAAGGTTTTTAAACGTTTAAAAGGGAAAGCGAAGAACAAAAGATATCCAGCTGGCTCAATAGTTCAATCCTACTTGAATGATGAGATATCTTATTTCTCAGAACACTATTTCGCTTCACACATTTCTACAGCAAGGAGAAGAAGGTAAAACTTCAAATATGATTATTGAATTTTTCTATCAACTTCTAAAATTGTGAAAAAGTTTTACAAATTAAACTTTAACAGGTTAATTCGGCATGAAGAAGGTGAAGTACCTGTATATCCTATACCAGTACCAGATATATTCACTCAAGTTGGTCGTCCAGGCGGAAAAAGTAGTGAATTTTGGTTAACTGAAAAAGATTATAAATGTGCACACGCATATGTTCTGCGCAATTGTGATTATTTCCAGCAACATGAGAGGTATTTTTGATTTACCAAGTATATTTATAACCATATGTTCTTAGGTAAACTTTACAATATTTACTTTTTGTTGATAAAATACAGATTGTTGGAGGCGCAAATTCGATATGAATATCCGAACTATCGATGAAGATGTTAGGTCGAAAAGAGAAGAAGATTTCCATGAATGGATTAAGCAATATGTATGTTTTACTATCCACCAATTAATTATATCAACATGTTAAATAATGTGATCTAAAATTTTGTATATATATTTGGCACAGGTGCGTGGTGGTTTTGAAAGTTTTCCTCCATGGGTCCATGAAATCGTGGACGGTCCTGAAAATAAAGTTAAGTCTTGGCCTATATATTTTACAAGAGGTTATCTGTTTCACACAAAAGCTCACGGTCTCACTAAAAAAACAATGAATTATGGGGTATGTGTCCGAGGACAAACTTATTCCGATTCATCGACGAGGACGATTTTTACGGGACCATTGAAAATATCATAGAGCTTACCTATCCAGGATTTTTGAATTTACGGGTCACACTTTTCTATTGTGAATGGTATGACTCTACAATTGACAAAGGCACTCGAATACGCGATGGAGGCATTGTTGACGTGTTGTCATCAAGGAGATACCGACATTATGAACCGTTTATATTAGGTAATGTTCTATTTTAAATATATATTTAAAGATATATATATATACATCTAATTGGAGAACCATTTTTTATGTGTAGGTTCTCAAGCTGAGCAAGTTTGTTATCTTTCATATCCTCACACTAAACGACCTCGAAAAATTTGGCTCAACGTTCTGAAAGTTAATCCAAGGCATGCTGTACAAGGGAACTTAAAACAAAAGGAGGTTGTTATATTGCAGCAAACAGTTGATGATGGAATGACAGATTCAATAGAGGAGATCATAGTTGACAGTTTCGTAGATGGTAATCATCCTAATGAAGAACTTGATTTTGAGATCAACGATGCTGAACAAGAAGACGAATTTCTTGGCAACTACTCGTCCTCGTCTTCGTCTTCAGATGAGGATGAAGATCAAGAAGATGAAAATGAGGAATATGAATAATTTTCATGTTTATTAATTGTGTATTTGTAATTTTACTGAAATCGCAAACACTAGTGTTATTATAAATTTATTGAAATTTAGATGATATTTTCTCTCTAATTTTATCAATATTTTATAGTCTTAAATGAGAGTATACATGATCAAAGGGTCATGTCTACTATGTTTTTGGTTAAAAAATCTTAACACAAAATTAGACTAATATTGTTTTGTCACAAAGTCGTCACAAATTGAGACTAATATTGTGACTGAACTCATGTTTTGCGACTGTTTTGTCACTAAAGTGATTGTGCATCTGTTTATTTCAGTCGCAATAGAGTCTTAAAGTACAACGGTTTAGCGAGTATCTCACATTAATTTTAGAATTTTACAAATTTGAGTACAAATAATGTCAACTTATACATTTTTACTTATATGTGACATCTAATTTTAACTAAATTTCTATAATCACATAAATAAAACACCAAATTAGACAATTATGTTTATATCCTCCAACACATGTATTAGGGTTACATGTGTTTTAATTAACTTAGAGTAGTGATGGTTGTATATATTTACAAAAACATATAAAAATTATTATGTTAGATATTTTATCAAAACTAAACTCTTAAATGAGAGTATACATGATCAAAGGGTCATGTCTACTATGTTTTTGGTTAAAAAATCTTAACACAAAATTAGACTAATATTGTTTTGTCACAAAGTCATCACAAATTGAGACTATATTGTGACTGAACTCATGTTCTGCGACTTTTTTGTCACTAAAGTAATTGTGCATCTGTTTATTTCAGTCGCAATAGAGTCTTAAAGTACAACGGTTTAGCGAGTATCTCACATTAATTTTAGAATTTTACAAATTTGAGTACAAATAATGTCAACTTATACATTTTTACTTATATGTGACATCTAATTTTAACTAAATTTCTATAATCACATAAATAAAACACCAAATTAGACAATTATGTTTATATCCTCCAACACATGTATTAGGGTTACATGTGTTTTAATTAACTTAGAGTAGTGATGGTTGTATATATTTACAAAAACATATAAAAATTATTATGTTAGATATTTTATCAAAACTAAACTCTTAAATGAGAGTATACATGATCAAAGGGTCATGTCTACTATGTTTTTGGTTAAAAATCTTAACACAAAATTAGACTAATATTGTTTTGTCACAAAGTCGTCATAAATTGAGACTATATTGTGACTGAACTCATGTTCTGCGACTTTTTGTCACTAAAGTAATTGTGCATCTGTTTATTTCAGTCGCAAGAGTCTTAAAGTACAACGGTTTATCGAGTATCTCACATTAATTTTAGAATTTTACAAATTTGAGTACAAATAATGTCAACTTATACATTTTTACTTATATGTGACATCTAATTTTAACTAAATTTCTATAATCACATAAATAAAACACCAAATTAGACAATTATGTTTATATCCTCCAACACATGTATTAGGGTTACATGTGTTTTAATTAACAGAGTAGTGATGGTTGTATATATTTACAAAAACATATAAAAATTATTATGTTAGATATTTTATCAAAACTAAACTCTTAAATGAGAGTATACATGATCAAAGGGTCATGTCTACTATGTTTTGGTTAAAAAATCTTAACACAAAATTAGACTAATATTGTTTTGTCACAAAGTCGTCACAAATTGAGACTAATATTGTGACTGAACTCATGTTTTGCGACTGTTTTGTCACTAAAGTGATTGTGCATCTGTTTATTTCAGTCGCAATAAAGTCTTAAAGTACAACGGTTTAGCGAGTATCTCACATTAATTTTAGAATTTTACAAATTTGAGTACAAATAATGTCAACTTATACATTTTTACTTATATGTGACATCTAATTTTAACTAAATTTCTATAATCACATAAATAAAACACCAAATTAGACAATTATGTTTATATCCTCCAACACATGTATTAGGGTTACATGTGTTTTAATTAACTTAGAGTAGTGATGGTTGTATATATTTACAAAAACATATAAAAATTATTATGTTAGATATTTTATCAAAACTAAACTCTTAAATGAGAGTATACATGATCAAAGGGTCATGTCTACTATGTTTTTGGTTAAAAAATCTTAACACAAAATTAGACTAATATTGTTTTGTCACAAAGTCGTCACAAATTGAGACTATATTGTGACCGAACTCATGTTCTGCGACTTTTTGTCACTAAAGTAATTGTGCATCTGTTTATTTCAGTCGCAATAGAGTCTTAAAGTACAACGGTTTAGCGAGTATCTCACATTAATTTTAGAATTTTACAAATTTGAGTACAAATAATGTCAACTTATACATTTTTACTTATATGTGACATCTAATTTTAACTAAATTTCTATAATCACATAAATAAAACACCAAATTAGACAATTATGTTTATATCCTCCAACACATGTATTAGGGTGTAACATCCGCGAACCAAAAATTGGTTTTTGGGGATGGGTGTCGATGGACACCAAGGTGGTGTCCGTCGACACCACTTATGTCTAGTTCGACCAGATTAGTTTTTTGATCAATTTGGTTCGGTTTGGTTTAAGGAAACCATTGAACCGAGTCTTAAAAGGAAGGAAACGACCTAGGTCGTGTTGTTGCTGTTAGTCTCGCCGTTTTTGACAAAGAAACAGAGAGAAAGAGGAGAAAACTTTGTTCTTGAGTTTCTAGGAGTTTTTGTGAGATTTCAAAGCTTTGTGGGGGAGATCTTGCTGTGGGAGTGAGGATTCAAGGCTAAGAACGTGATAGAGGGTTGCTGAGAGTGTTGGATTCGTTTCCTTTGGTCTAAATTTTCCTTGAGGTGAGTGCATGTGTGGCGATCTAGCCCGATTCCCTTGTTCTTGCTTGTTGTTGCTTGTTTTTGTGTTTTCTTGCTGGGATTGATTGATACAGGTTCCTACGATGGTATAAGGCCTGGGTTTCGAGTATTGGGCGATTTGGAGGAGATTTGGGAGTCAGATTTGACTCTCCACTTCGCGCGGATCGCAGTTGCAGAAGGGGTGTCGATGGACACCACTTGGTGTCGATGGACACCACTTGGTGTCGATGGACACCACTTGGTAGCGATGGACACCATCAAATTGGGCATCGATCGACACTGTGGGGTAGTGTCGGTCGACACCAAGGCCAGTGTCGGTCGACACTAGGCTGGTGTCGGTCGACACCTCCCTTCCAGCGAGACGATGTTTGATTTCCTGGTTTGTGTGTTTGTTTGTTGCTTGCTTTGGAACTTTGGAATCATTGTTGCTTGTGTGTATAGCCCAGTAGATGAGAGGATTGCCTCACTGAGTGTTTATCAAATACTCATGCATCTCAATTTGTGTTTGTGGTGCAGGTAAAGGCAAAGTGTGATCGTGGAATCAAGGCAATGAAGAGGAGGATGTTCTAGGGACTCGATTGGATGTTGTCTGGCATTGCTAGGTTGCTAGAGTTGGGTCATTAGAAACATTGCTAGGTTGCTGGTCCCTTGTTTCTTGTTGTTTGGTATTGGGATATTGCCTTAGCTATAATATTGGTTTGTTATTGGTTATCATTGGTTATTATTGGATATTGATTATGTTATTCCGCTGTTGAATGTGCTTGTGGTTAGGTGGCTAGTGGGTATGGGACCACTAGCTGTAGTTTATTTTATTATATTATATTTATTATTTATTATAAAAAAAAAAAAAAGGGTCGGTCGTTTCATTTTGGTATCAGAGCCCTTACGGTTCTAGGTTTGGGTTCACTAGGTTTCTGTTGTAGATGTTTGGGATTCCATGTCGTGATTGATTATGTGAGTTAGTCAATTGTGTGTGGCATGGAGTCCTAGAACATCCTCTTCGAGCCTTCAATGAGATTCCACGGTGAGTTATTGTTATGCTTCTTTGTGTGGTATTGTTTTGTTTTATGCTTGTTAGCCTCTGTTCTTGGAAGATCAGTGGTTAAGGTGTTTGAGTTGTTGGTCGTGGACGGGGACGTGGCCGTGGTCATGGTTGGGTGAGTCCCGAGGCCAGTGAGTGTGTGGTCCAGAGTTCCACGGGAGGTACGTCGGAGGGTCGCAAGCGTATCGGGAAGGACCAGAGTGTTAGCCGGTGAGTGTGCCGGGGTGCTGGGAACCCAGTTTTGAGGTTGCAGCGGGTGGAGCCCAGGGTCGAGATGATCGCTTGGCGGATCTGTTGGCGTGCTGTTGGAGCAGTTCCGAGAGGGTACCAGTGTAGGCTCCAGTTGTGCCGCATGTAGCGGGGTGCAGCCGAGGGCTGCGGACTTTCCACCTTATGTTAAGAGGATGGAGCGGTTGTAGATGACCGGTATGAGATTATTCTCAAGGGTATCGGGCCTAGAGAGGTGGATAGGTGGACATATGCAGTTGGAGCAGATATTTCTCGCTTGGTGGTTAATCCAGTTGGATATTATAAGTTGAGTGGACAGGTGTAACATTGCAATGTTATACTTGGACCACAGGAGGTACTTGTGTCGAGAGATGTTTATATTCGTTAAGGATTGTTGCTCTTGGGGATGGTGATTCCCCGAATACCGATAGCTCGAGGGCTGAGGGCTCCGAGAGTGGCAGAGGGGATGAGTAGTTCCCGAGGGATGAGTAGTTCCCGATACCGAGATCTTGAGGATTGTGATCCAAGAGTGAGACGGTATAACTCGAAGACGCTGGTCTGAGAGTGAGATCGGTATGTCTCGAAGGTTGCGACCTAAGAGTGGAGGATTTGGGAGCAAGCAATGCCTAGGACGTGAGTATAAACATAACGATTGAAGGTAGACCTCAAGAGATTGACGGTGGTTTAATCGGGTTTTAGATGTGTTGACCAATGGGTCGGGGTTTATGAACCAGAGCGGTTTTGAATGTGTGGCTGTTTCGCCAGGATTGTGAGGCCGGTGGTGCTGAAGTCCCGGAAGGAGTCACAGCAGGTTTGAGCCAGGAAAGGCATGTTTACCAGATACATAAGTTCACGAGAAGCCTTCATGGCAGGATAAACTAATCGCTGCGACGAAGTTGGATGAAGTTCATTGGAGATGGACAGGGTTGTTAGATTCAGGTTTTGGTAAGCTTGTTGGAGGGAATAAGTCAAGTGGTTTGAGTTAGCGGCCTGCAAAGCATTTGAAGCGGTGAATCGGAATATGCGAACGTATGGTACTTGTTTGTTTTATTACGTTCGTATTGATGATTTCTGTGGAGAATTGCCAAGCGGGAAGCAATCTTTGGAATAAGCTAACTTGTGGAAGTTTTCCCTAACTGGCAAGTTACTAGAGGATTTATGGAGCAAGGGATTCATCCGTCCTAGTGTATCACCATGGGGAGCGCCGGTGTTGTTCGTGAAGAAGAAGGATGGGAGTTTCAAGTTATGCATTGATTATCGGGGTTTGAACCGGGTCACTGTGAAGAACAAGTATCCTCTTCCTAGGATCGATGAGTTGTTGGATCAGTTGAGGGGTGCTACTTGGTTCTCTAAGGTGGATCTGGCGTCGGGTTATCATCAGATACCGATAGATGAGGCAGATGTGAGGAAGACTGCTTTCAGGACGAGGTATGGGCATTATGAGTTTGTGGTGATGCCTTTCGGGTTGACTAACGCACCAGCAGCGTTTATGAGATTGATGAACAGCGTGTTTCGGG
This sequence comes from Camelina hispida, assembly GCA_023657505.1. NCBI lineage: Eukaryota > Viridiplantae > Streptophyta > Magnoliopsida > Brassicales > Brassicaceae > Camelina > Camelina hispida. The sequence goes on from CP094632.1 coordinate 30,431,106, forward strand.
AGTTTCTGGATGTGTCTGTCATCATTTTCATCGACGATATCCTGGTTTATTCTAAGAGTCTGAGGAGCACGCAGTGCATTTGAGGGTAGTTATGGAGAAGCTGCGGGAGCAGAGTTGTTTGCTAAGTTGAGCAAGTGCAGTTTCTGCAGCGTGAGATGGGCTTTCTGGGTCACATTGTTTCTGCGGAGGGTGTCTGTGGATCCAGAGAAGATTCAGGCTATCGAGATTGGCCTAGACCGCAGAATGCTACAGAGATCAGAAGTTTTCTCGGATTGGCAGGTTACTACGGGAGGTTTGTGCAGGGGTTTGCAAGCAGAGCACGTCCTATGACTAAGTTGACAGGGAAGGATGTTCCTTTTGTCTGGTCGAAGAGTGTGAGGAAGGCTTTGCAAGCCTGAAGGAGATGTTGACTACTGCGCCAGTTTTGGCTTTGCCTGAGCAGGGAGAACCCTATGTGGTTTATACAGATGCATCTAGAGTTGGTTTGGGGTGTGTTCTGATGCAGCATGGGAAGGTGATTGCCTATGCATCGCGGCAGTTGCGGGTGCATGAAGGCAACTATCCTACTCATGATTTGGAGATGGGTGCTGTGGTTTTTGCCCGAAGATTTGGAGATCTTATCTTTATGGTGCAAAGGTACAGTGTTCACAGATCATAAGAGCCAAGTATATATTCACTCAGCCTGAGTTGAATTTGAGACAGAGGCGGTGGGTGGAGCTTGTGGCGGATTATGATTTGGAGACAGCCTATCATCCTGGTAAGGCTAACACGGTTGCGGATGCTCTGAGTCGGAAGAGGGTAGCTTCGGCTCGGGAGCAGGAGATGGAGTCTCTAGTAGGAGAGATCAGTGCGTTGAGCTTGTGTGCTGTTTCACTGGAACCGTTGGGTTTGGAAGCAGTTGACCGAGCAGATCTTTTGAGTAGGGTGCGGTTGGCACAGGAGAAGGATTTGGGGCTGGTGAATGCCTCAAAGGATGTTGAGTCGAGTATCGGGTCTCGGATAATGGTACTATCTTGGTGCATGGTCGGATTGTGTGCCCAAGGATGAGGAGTTGAGGCAGGAGATTCTGAGAGAGGCTCATTCGAGCAAGCTGTATATTCATCCAGGAGCGACTAAGATGTACCGTGATCTCAAGAGGTACTATCATTGGGTCGGGATGAAGAAGGATGTAGCGGGTTGGGTTTCGAAGTGTGATGTGTGTCAGCTAGTGAAGGCTGAGCATCAGGTTCCTGGCGGGTTACTAAAGAGTTTACCCATTCCTGAGTGGAAGTGGGATATGATTACCATGGACTTTGTGGTAGGATTGCCAGTGTCACGGACTTTTGATGCTATTTGGGTCATTGTGGACCGGTTGACTAAGTCAGCACATTTCTTGGCCATTAAGAAGACTGATGGAGCAGCGGTCTTGGCTAAGAAGTATGTGAGGGAGATAGTGAGATTGCATGGGGTGCCAGCGAGCATTGTGTCTGACAGAGATTCTAAGTTCACTTCGGTGTTCGGGCAGGCGTTTCAGGCAGATGTGGGCACTAAGGTGCATATGAGTACAGCTTATCATCCCCAGACAGATGGACAGTCTGAGAGGACGATCCAGACGTTGGAGGATTTGCTGAGGATGTGTGTTTTGGATTGGGGTGGCCATTGGGCAGATCACCTGAACCTGGTAGAGTTTGCTTACAACAACAGCTATCAGGCGAGTATTGGTATGGCTCCTTATGAGGCTTTGTATGGGAGGCCGTGTCGTACACCGTTATGCTGGACTCAGGTGGGGGAGAGGAGCATGTACGGGGCGGATTTTGTTCGGGAGACCTCGGAGAAGATTCGGGTTCTCAAGCTGAACATGAAGGAGGCTCGGGATAGGCAGAGGAGTTATGCTGATAAGAGGAGAAGAGACCTGGAGTTTCAGGTGGGAGACAGAGTGTACCTCAAGATGGCCATGTTGCGGGGTCCGAACAGGTCATTGACAGAGACTAAGTTGAGTCCGAGGTATATGGGTCCGTTCGAGTGATTGAGCGAGTTGGACCGGTGGCATATAGACTGGAGTTACCTGAGGTTATGCGTGCTTTCCATAAGGTATTCCATGTGTCTATGTTGCGGAAGTGTCTCCGTGAGGATGATCAGTTGTTGGCTAAGATTCCAGAAGATCTTCAGCCTAACATGACTTTGGAGGCGAGACCAGTGAGGGTTCTCGAGAGGAGGATCAAGGAACTTCGGAAGAAGAAGGTTCCTTTGTTGAGAGTCCTTTGGGACTGTGATGGTGTGGAGGAGCAGACTTGGGAACCTGAGGCAAGGATGAAGGCAAGGTTCAAGAAGTGGTACGAGAAGCAACCACGACCTGAGCTTGCCTAGTCTGGTTCCGTCTGTAATCCGTGGCTGGAGCGGGAATGGAGTATTCCAGCCCATCTCTTGTTACTCGGTCGCTTGGGGTGGTTGGTTGTGCGACTCAGTAACAAGATGAGGTGGTGCTCGGGGTACAAAGTTTCTGTGAGGCGGGTTGGGGAAAAGTTTCCGAAATAGAAGTTTCCTTAAGTGGAAAGTTTCCAGAAATGGAAAGTGCTAAATATGGAAAGTTTCTCGGGAAGAGAATTTGTCCATTTTGCGGTGGGAAGCCTGGGAGAGGCTTTTGTGCCTTTGTGGCGGACCTTCGGGTCAGAGTGCCTGTGTGTGGCGGTCTTGTTAGACATTGTGTGGCCTTTGTGGCGGGCGTTTAGCCAATTGTGTGGTTTTGTGGCGGGCTTTTAGCCGTATGTTGGCCTTCGTGGCGGGCTGTTTAGCCAGAGTGTCTTTGTGACGGTCCTTCGGGACAGATTGTCTTTGTGACGGTCCTTTGGGACAGATGGTCTTTGGACGGTCCTTCGGGACAGATGGTCTTTGGACGGTCCTTCGGGACAGATGGTCTTTGTGACAGTCCTTCGGGACAGATGGTCTTTGTGACGGTCCTTCGGGACAGATGGTCTTTGTGACGGTCCTTCGGGACAGATGGTCTTTGTGACGGTCCTTCGGGACGAGTGGCCTTGGTGGCGGTCCTTTTAGGATATTTGTTTGGCCTTGGTGGCGGTCCTCGTGAGGACATTTTGTTGGCCTTTGTGGCGCGTATATGATCCTTGTGTGGTCATATGGTATTCCAGTGAGGGAATATGTGGCTGGTAGAACATTGAGATGTTTTACGCGAGCCACGGGGAGGAAACCTGGGTAGGGATAGGACTCGAGACGTGTTCGAATCGTTTGCTCGCGACTCTTGGGGGACTTAGGTTCTCCTAGTACTGCCATATTCGAGACTTTGTGGCTCGGGATTATGGTTGGTATATCGACTTCGGATGACGATCCGGGGGCGCTGTAGGGTGGCAACCCGAGAGACGAGTTTGGACTTTTCCTTATATATTATGGCATGCGGGCTTAGGCCTGATGAGGAGCCAACATTGGCATGCAGACTTAGATCTGATGATGAGCCGATGAAACTCAAGGTTTAGGCCAATGAGTAAAGGGAAGTCCAAAAGTCAAGAGCAAATGACGCTGGAGCGTGAGTCTATCGCCTAGAGGTGACCTTCTGTAGATCGGTCGGAGGAGTGCGGGCCGTGGAGACGGCTGCACAGGAGTCCTTGGCTGATGGTTGTTCGAGATTCGAGGACGAATCTAGATTGGTGGGGGAGAATTGTAACATCCGCGAACCAAAAATTGGTTTTTGGGGATGGGTGTCGATGGACACCAAGGTGGTGTCCGTCGACACCACTTATGTCTAGTTCGACCAGATTAGTTTTTTGATCAATTTGGTTTGGTTTGGTTTAAGGAAACCATTGAACCGAGTCTTAAAAGGAAGGAAACGACCTAGGTCGTGTTGTTGCTGTTAGTCTCGCCGTTTTTGACAAAGAAAGAGAGAAAGAGGAGAAAACTTTGTTCTTGAGTTTCGGGAGTTTTGTGAGATTTCAAAGCTTTGTGGGGAGATCTTGCTGTGGGAGTGAGGATTCAAGGCTAAGAACGTGATAGAGGGTTGCTGAGAGTGTTGGATTCGTTTCCTTTGGTCTAAATTTTCCTTCAAAGAGGTGAGTGCATGACCATGGCTGATCTAAGCCCTTGATTCCCTTGTTCTTGCTTGTTGTTGCTTGTTTTTGTGTTTTTCTTGCTGGGATTGATTGATACAGGTTCCTACGATGGTATAAGGCCTGGGTTTCGAGTATTGGGCGATTTGGAGGAGATTTGGGAGTCAGATTTGACTCTCCACTTCGCGCGGATCGCAGTTGCAGAAGGGGTGTCGATGGACACCACATGGTGTCGATGGACACCACTTGGTGTCGATGGACACCACTTGGTAGCGATGGACACCATCAAATTGGGCATCGATCGACACTGTGGGGTAGTGTCGGTCGACACCAAGGCCAGTGTCGGTCGACACTATGCTGGTGTCGGTCGACACCTCCCTTCCAGCGAGACGATGTTTGATTTCCTGGTTTGTGTGTTTGTTTGTTGCTTGCTTTGGAACTTTGGAATCATTGTTGCTTGTGTGTATAGCCCAGTAGATGGGAGGATTGCCTCACTGAGTGTTTATCAAATACTCATGCATCTCAATTTGTGTTTGTGGTGCAGGTAAAGGCAAAGTGTGATCGTGGAATCAAGGCAATGAAGAGGAGGATGTTCTAGGGACTCGATTGGATGTTGTCTGGCATTGCTAGGTTGCTAGAGTTGGGTCATTAGAAACATTGCTAGGTTGCTGGTCCCTTGTTTCTTGTTGTTTGGTATTGGGATATTGCCTTAGCTATAATATTGGTTTGTTATTGGTTATCATTGGTTATTATTGGATATTGATTATGTTATTCCGCTGTTGAATGTGCTTGTGGTTAGGTGGCTAGTGGGTATGGGACCACTAGCTGTAGTTTATTTTATTATATTATATTTATTATTTATTATAAAAAAAAAAAAAGGGTTGGTCGTTTCATAGGGTTACATGTGTTTTAATTAACTTAGAGTAGTGATGGTTGTATATATTTACAAAAACATATAAAAATTATTATGTTAGATATTTTATCAAACCTAAACTCTTAAATGAGAGTATACATGATCAAAGGGTCATGTCTACTATGTTTTTGGTTAAAAAATCTTAACACAAAATTAGACTAATATTGTTTTGTCACAAAGTCGTCACAAATTGAGACTATATTGTGACTGAACTCATGTTCTGCGACTTTTTTGTCACTAAAGTAATTGTGCATCTGTTTATTTCAGTCGCAATAGAGTCTTAAAGTACAACGGTTTAGCGAGTATCTCACATTAATTTTAGAATTTTACAAATTTGAGTATAAATAATGTCAACTTATACATTTTTACTTATATGTGACATCTAATTTTAACTAAATTTCTATAATCACATAAATAAAACACCAAATTAGACAATTATGTTTATATCCTCCAACACATGTATTAGGGTTACATGTGTTTTAATTAACTTAGAGTAGTGATGGTTGTATATATTTACAAAAACATATAAAAATTATTATGTTAGATATTTTATCAAAACTAAACTCTTAAATGAGAGTATACATGATCAAAGGGTCATGTCTACTATGTTTTTGGTTAAAAATCTTAACACAAAATTAGACTAATATTGTTTTGTCACAAAGTCGTCACAAATTGAGACTATATTGTGACTGAACTCATGTTCTGCGACTTTTTGTCACTAAAGTAATTGTGCATCTGTTTATTTCAGTCATAGAGTCTTAAAGTACAACGGTTTATCGAGTATCTCACATTAATTTTAGAATTTTACAAATTTGAGTACAAATAATGTCAACTTATACATTTTTACTTATATGTGACATCTAATTTTAACTAAATTTCTATAATCACATAAATAAAACACCAAATTAGACAATTATGTTTATATCCTCCAACACATGTATTAGGGTTACATGTGTTTTAATTAACTTAGAGTAGTGATGGTTGTATATATTTACAAAAACATATAAAAATTATTATGTTAGATATTTTATCAAAACTAAACTCTTAAATGAGAGTATACATGATCAAAGGGTCATGTCTACTATGTTTTTGGTTAAAAAATCTTAACACAAAATTAGACTAATATTGTTTTGTCACAAAGTCGTCACAAATTGAGACTAATATTGTGACTGAACTCATGTTTTGCGACTGTTTTGTCACTAAAGTGATTGTGCATCTGTTTATTTCAGTCGCAATAGAGTCTTAAAGTACAACGGTTTAGCGAGTATCTCACATTAATTTTAGAATTTTACAAATTTGAGTACAAATAATGTCAACTTATACATTTTTACTTATATGTGACATCTAATTTTAACTAAATTTCTATAATCACATAAATAAAACACCAAATTAGACAATTATGTTTATATCCTCCAACACATGTATTAGGGTTACATGTGTTTTAATTAACTTAGAGTAGTGATGGTTGTATATATTTACAAAAACATATAAAAATTATTATGTTTGATATTTTATCAAAACTGAACTCTTAAATGAGAGTATACATGATCAAAGGGTCATGTCTAATATGTTTTTGGTTAAAAAATCTTTACACAAAATTAGACTAATATTGTATTGTCACAAGGCCGTCACAAATTGAGACTATATTGTGACTTAACTCATATTTTGCGACTGTTTTGTCACTAATTGTAGTTTTTGTTTAATGTTTACGACAGTCACAAAGTAGTCTTAAAGTACCACTACTTTCTTACGGATTTAAATTTCCCCAAATTTTAGTGAAAATTGTTAGCGGTAATTATTCCCCCCATCATCAATTGAACACTCTTAGTTCTCTTAGGAAATAACGAAACCCTCATAATTTCCCGAAACCCTCTTTTTTCTTTTCTCTCTGTCTTTTCGTTTTTTTCTGAAATTCCGACTTCTTCTCCGACTTCTTCTCCGACTTCCGTTCCGATGAAATCCGGTGGTGGTCGTGGTTCTAAATCCGGTGGTGGTCGTGGTGCTAGATCTGGCGGTGGTGGTCGTGGATCTGGCGGCGTTGCGAGACGAAGTAGAGATGTCGCTTCGTCGTCTCACTCCTCTAACCCTTCCTCTCACAACGAAAATTCTTCACACTCCCAACAATCTCAACCGTCGCTTCCATCTCGGTATACGCAAGCTTCATTTCCCCAGTATCCTCGAGAAGCTTCTCCTCAGCCACAACAACCAGGCTTTCAACAACAGCTCCACTCCCAGATGCAGCAGCCACCACCCCGCATGCTCATGTTCCGGTGTATCAACAGGTGGCTCCTCAGAATCCGAGATACCAACAGCCGCTTCACAACGGTGGATATCAACCACCGCTTCACCATCCGGCTTATCCACCGCCGCTTAATGATCTGGGGTTTCTGCCGCCGAATCCTCAGAATCCGGTGTATCAACCGCCGGGTCCTCCGAATCTAGGATTCCAACCGCCGCCGCCGCCGAATCAGGACGGTCAAGAGCATCCACCACCGGCTCAGAATCAGGACTTCCAACAGCAACTGGATGAGTTGCTTGCACTTCCTGGTCGACAACATCTCCCGATATTGAGTCCGCATCCCATCCCCGACACTCAAACCATATGGTAAAATATTTTTTTTCTTTTATTTTATCATTTGATTATTTCTTACGATAAATAAGTAAAATATTTATCATTTGATTATCATTTTAGCATTTGGTAAAATATTTTTTTCTTTTATTTTATAATTTGATTATCGCATTGCTCCCATTTGAAAAACGCTTTGTGTGTTGTGTAGTTTAGATAAAATAAGTAGATTATTGTTTGGTTCAGTTTCTTATTGTTTTCAAAGTTTTGTTACTTTTCTTAGTTGTTTTCAAAGTTTCTAAATTGTTTTCAAAGTTTGTTGTGTTGTGTTGTATTATTGTGTTGTGAAGTTTAGTTACATGTCCAATTAGATTATTGTGTTGTGATCCATTCACTTATATTTTATAACTTTACACTCTCATATTTATGTAACAGGTTTGGACGAGACAAAGGAAAGCTATCTAAAGTTATTTCTGACCTTTTAAGGAGAAAGTTCGATGGTCCATACTTCAGCTGGAAGGTTACGCCATTACACATACGGGAGAGATATTTTAGATCCTTTGCGGTAATGAGTTTCTTTTTAGACATAGTTTCTTTTTAGACACAGTTTCTTTTTACTAAACTAAGTTAATGAGTTTGTCTTTTGTTTACTTACTTGACACTTACTTTTACATTTTTGTACTGTGTAGAGGAAATACAATTGGGATGTTGCGATTACTGAGCTTGTGAGAGAAGGATTTGTGAAGATAGCGAAAAACAGAATGAAAGGAATTGTAAGTCAAGCAAAGACATATGATGAGCCACCGATTTGGATCAATCCTACACTTTGGAAACAAATGTGGGAGCATTGGGACACACCTGAAGCTAAGGAGAAGAGCTCTAATGCATCCCAAGCCCGTAATTCTGATCGTGACGGTCTTGGAATCCACAAACATCTATCCGGCCAGAAATCTTACTTGCGAATTCAACAAGAGTTGGTAAATGCTCTAAACTAACTCTAATTATTTCATTTAAATAGTTCAGTATCCACAATTAACATTCTTTCTATCCATTGTAGGAAGAAAAGTTGGGACGTCCTGTCTCCCTTGGAGAGGTGTTTGTCGCAACACATACAAAGGCAGATGGAAGTTTTGTTGATCAGAAGACCAAACAAGTTGTGGAGACATATGAGAAGAACATAGAGGAGGTAATGTCTCAAATGGAGTCTGATGTTATAGACCACTCCTCGCCAGAGTCTCCTCATGCAACCGTCCTCCCCATTCAAGAAAAAGATGACATTTTCTTAAAGGTAATTTTCAGTACAATTGTATTTTTTGTGCCTATGATAATTGTCTTATTTTGCTAAGCTAAGTATCTGATTTTGATTGATGCTTAAGAATCCTTGATATTGATATACTTTTGATTGATGCTTGAGAATACTCGATGTTGATTATCTGGGTTGATATTATTTTTCTATCTAGGTTTGTGTGATATTTCTGTTTGTTATGTTTGTTTTGTGAATGATCATCTCTTCTTTTGTCTTAGTCTACTGTAACGAATGCCAAGGGAACCCCTTTGGACTTGGAAGTCTCTCGGAGATAATCACCAAAGGGAAAAGAAAGGCTACTTATCCAAGTTCTAGTCCAGATTCGCTGTTAGAGATTCAAGAACAACTCCAGGTTGCTCGTCGTAAGCTCGCTGATCAAGATGAAGAAAATGCTCGACGTGCCAAAGAAGATGCTAGACGTGATGAGGAGCAACGTGACGCTCAAAACCGCATTGCAACCTTGGAGATGCTCGTATCCTACTTGAAGACTAGTGATCCGGGGGTTGCAGAATTCTTGTCTACTCAACCACCAGCCAATGCGCCATTAACCACAGCAGCAGCAGCAACCAACATCACTCCAGCCACTGCGACCAATGTCAACCAACCTGCAACAACCACTTCAGGAGCTAGTTCACCATCGACTGCGACTGCACCAACCACTTCACCTGCGACTGCACCAACCACTTCACCAACCACTTCACCAACCACTTCACCTCTGTCAGTATCATCCTCTCATGCTTAACAAACTAATTCTATCTCTCTTAAGCCTCTATAACTATTTTTTGGATTGTGTAGTAGTGTTTCTAGATCCTTAGCCTACTAAAACTATGACTAATATATGATCTTGAATGATTTGTATGTTTTTTTGTTAAGATCATTCAAATCAGGATTTTAATTTAAATTCAGGTTTTTTTATCAAAATTTATTGTATACTATCCCAATTTACTAGGTATAGTTTCACTGATTTGCGACCATTTATAATTTAAATAAACACAAACAAAGTACCAAATTCGTTGTGTATATGTCACGATTTTGGGACTAAACAAAATTAGTCTTCAGTCCGTCACAAAATTCTGACTCCTTTGCGACTACCTTGTGACTAAACAGCGACTACTTTAGGACCAAATTTCAGATTTTTAAAGTTTACTGTGGTATTAAGTCAGTCTTCCAAACGTAGCTAATTTGTGACTACCATGTCGTCTGAAAGAAGTCGTCTATTACGACAGCCAAAGAGAGTCACTATACCGTCGTTAATTACGACGATATATTTCGGTCTGTCTGTAGTTGCCAATTACGACTGCGCCAGTGAGTGACTATAGAGTCGTTCATTACGACGGTAGGTTTCGGTCTGTGTGTAGTCGCTAATTAACGACCATAATCCTTGTCTCGAATGCGTCGCAAATAAGGGACTGGTTTGCGACCAAAAATTTGCGACCAAATATTTGCGACCAAATATTACAGTCCTTCAATTGTCGCACATACCGACTTAGCGACTGATTTGAGACGATTTCGGTAGTCACAAACGTCGTGTTTTCGTGTAGTGATAACGGAATCCTCAGTATCTTGTAGTTATGAGGAGATGTCGATTCATATCCAATACCGTAGTTATAAAGAAGCCTGGAAGGATCCGGGGGATCAATCAACTTGACCTTCTTCAAAACAGGATTCCATATTGCAAGATGTCGGTCATCTGATCGTCCTGGACGCACATATTGGGATATGGAGAACCGGAGATCAACATAAATGGTCAAGATGACAAACCAATGAATACGTAAATTATGATCAGATTGAGAAAAATCTAGAAGATATAGTTTAGGAATATTTATATTTATCTAAATATATTATTTATACTAGATTTTACCCCGCGATAGACCGCGGAGCTATATTTTATTTTAGAAAAGAAAAATATAATTTGATTAGTAGATTAACTATCTTATTATATAAAGTTGGGTTTTGAAAGTTAGCCATTAACAAGATTTTGACATGTGTCAAGTTATCAATCTCAGATTTTGACATGTGTAAAAATTAATATTTAATAAAAGGAATTTGATTACAACAAAAATAAAATATTTTGTTTTAAAAAATATTAATAATATAAAAAAATAATTATCAAAACTTACAGAATTTATAAAAAATAAAAAATTTGTAAATAATTATAAAATTCGAAATTATAATATTATTTACTTATTTTTAATATTTAAGTTATTAGTTCTAGAAAAAATATAGAAAAAGGGATTAAAGAAAATATACAGTTAATTATTAATTCTAAATTTTGTAAATACTCACTTCTATATAAACATAGATCATCTTATATTTAAATAATTTGTTCAAAAACATTGCTTTCAATTTTGTTTAATTGGGAAATTTTTTTAAATGGAAAGATAAATTTTTCTTATGTTTTTAAACCAAATTTTCTCCTACTTTCTCCTTTTCCAGTTGGGAATAGGTAAGAATAATATGGTGACCTAAAAAAAAGATTAATATATGCATATTCTTTTCCTAATACTGTATTTTAAAAATTATTTTAGTATTTTTAGATTGTTTTATTTAATTTATATTTTCATCTTTGAATTATTTGGGATATATTATCATGCTTATAATTTTTTATTGTTTCTTTAATTATGCCAAATTAATTTTCTTCTAATTTCTCAACCTTGATTGGTTGGTCATAAACCCTTTTTTTTTCAAACATAATTGTTACCATTATTTCCACTCAATCCCAAATGGAGATAACGAGTAGAAGCTCATCAACCTAATGGATGGATAAAATGAGTTAATCAAACACAAGCTTACAACAAACATAGATAGATAGATTGAAAAAACATAAATCGTTGTTGATAGATCCATAGGATCTCAATGACTCTGATACCCTGGTTTGCGTAAAAGTTTAAAAGAATTGATATGACCACATATGTCACCAAAATGCACTTATTCTTTTGGTCATGGGTCCTCAGAGAACTTCATGATGGGTGACCTTCCTGGAAGTGATTGTCGGAACTATGCGAGTGAGGACAAAACACAAGAAAATATCATTTGTTGATTTGTAGGGTCGGTAAACAAGTTTTTAAAGCCTCCCAGACGTAACAAACTTGTCATCAAATATGAGTGGGTCCAAATGCCGAGAATAGATGTAAGGCCCACTTAGGAAGGTGGACCATGGACTGAGAGTGGACATGGGCTCACTAAGCAAGGTGTCGGTTTAGGCGTTACAGAGACAGAGACTACATCATGGTGTGTCAAAGGCATTTCCACGAATACATTGGGAAATTTAACAGTAGTTACTATCAAAACATATTGTGACGTTAGAAAAAGGTCTTTACTTTCAATGGTTGTCGGAGCAAGCCATTTTGAGATAGCAAAAAGACGTGAACATTTTCTCTCCACACAGGAGGAGGGCAGAGCCGAGGTTGTCTCTATGGTGGAGAAGATTGGACACAAGGTTATCTCCCTAAGAGAGGGAGGTGGAGGAGGTTGGACGCAAGGTTATCTCCCAAAGGAGGAAGGCGGAGCCAAGGTTCTATCCATGATGGAGCAGGTTGGACGCAATGTTCTCTCCATAAGGGATGAGGGCGGAGCCGAGATTTCTCCATGGCGGTCATACATTATTGTGATGATACATCATTGATTACTATATTATGTAATATATAAACACATTAATCCAACTCTTTTACTTTCACTTCTGCATAGTTACTATCACGAATACATTAGAAAATTTAACATTAGTTACTATCAAAAGATTTTGTAACGTTAGAAAAATGTTTTTACTTTTATTGGTTGTCGGAGCAAGCCATTTTGAGATAGCAAAAAGACGTGAACATGTTCTCTCCACATAGAAGGACGACACAGCCAGGTTCTCTCTATGGTGGAGAAGGTTGGGCACAAGGTTATCTCCCCAAGAGAGGAAGGCGGAGCCAAGGTTCTCTCCATGGTGGAGGAGGTTGCACGCAAGGTTCTCTCCATAAGGGATGAGAGCGGAGCTGAGGTTTTCTCCATGGTGGTAATACATTATTTTGATGATATATCATTGATTAGTATATTATGTAATATACTTTTTATTCAAAATGTTTTTTGAGCCAATAATTTTAGTAATTAAAAAACTATGCAGAAATAAAAGTAAAATAGTTGGCTTAATGTATTCATATAGACATTTTATAGGTGGTGATAAAGAATATATTTGTAACACAGAGTATATTTAGGTGTAAAAATTACAGTTTTAATAGTAACATACATAAAAGATTTGTAAATAAATATAAATCAGTGTATTATAACAAAAATAAAATTTATAAATAACTAACAACAAATTTTAATATATATATTTTTAAAAATTTAATTTAATTTATAAAACTTAAAACCCGCACATCGGGCGGGTCCTCATCTAGTATATATATATATGTGAGTATATGACTAATGTTTTGCATATTTTAAATCTTTATCCCTTATATTTATACATTAATTAAAATTTAACCCATGTTCTAGCATTTGATTAATAATATTTAAATTATGCTAATATTGCTATAACCCGTTTTGAAATAAACCCTGTTTTATGTGATTTTTAACATTTATAAATCTAAAGATTCATAATATTTTAATTTTTATTAAGTTTAACATAGAAATAATCATTTTTTTTGAAATGGTGTTAAAATATAAAAAGGTAAATTTATTTTATTTAATAGTTTAAGTAGAACAAATTAGTTTCTATAAATATATTTCGAATTTATTTATAACAATTAAACCAAAATTTATGGCATATTGAAACAACCCTTCCCGTTTTTTTTTTTTTAGTACCTAAATTTACTAGTGGTCCCATACCCACTAACATCCTAACAACAATCAATAACCGCGGAATAACCAAATAAAAACCAATTCCATTAAACCAAGGAATTCCAACAACAATAAACCAACACTTAATAGCAACATAATCCAAATCAAGAAATAACCAACAACTAACATCCTACAATGTTCCATTGACTTAATCTAGCAACCTAACATCAGCTAGACCACAAACAATCAAGCCTCTAACATCCTCCTCCTCATCGCCCTTGATCCCACGATCACACTTTTCCTTTACCTGCACACCACAAACAACAATTGAGATGCGTAAGTATTATCACAAATACTTAGTGAGGCCATCCTCCCATCTACTGGGTTATACACACAAGCAGATGAGACCCTCAAGTTCAAGCAAAACAAGCAACACACAATAATACATCAAACCAGGAAAACAAGTCTCGGATAAGACTGGTATCGACCGATGCCAAACGGTGTCGATCGATGCTTCAAGAGCAAGTGCCGACCGATGCTCCTCAAACGGTACCGATCGATGCTACACAACACTGGTGCCGACCGATGCTCCTCGAGAATGGTATCGATCGATGCCTCCTCTGCAGACACGATCTGCGCGAACACGAACGACGAATCCCGAAACCAAACCATCTCGAATCCGTTCCAAACTCACCCAATTACCCTAGAAATCACTAGGAAACACGAAAGCAACGAACCCAAACAACAAAACGACACAAACAACAAAGAAAACACACAAACAAGAGAGATCTCATGCTTAGATCAACCATGGTCAAGCACTCACCTTATCTCAAGAAGATTCTGAGCAGTAGAAACGAAATCCTCACTCCTAGCAAGCTTCTAACACGTTCCCAGCTCCAAAACTCTCAAGAACAGCAAGGAATCTCACCAAATCTCTCTTAGGAACTCAAGAACTCTCCTTCCACTCTTTTTCTCTCAAAAACGGCGACTGAACAACAAAAACACGACCCTAGGTCGTTTTCTCCCTTTTAAGACACGAATTAGGGATTTCCCTGAACCAAACCGAACCAATTCGGCAATTAAATCAAACCGGTCGAACCCAGAAATTAGTGGTATCGATCGATGCCACAAGGGTGTCGATCGACACTCCTTCCAAAATCCCAAATTCTGGTTCGCGGATGTTACAATTCTCCCCCACCAATATGGATTCGTCCCCGAATCCCGCAATACCGTCCATCTGCCAAGGACCTCCGTGCCACCGTCATCACGGCCCGCACGTCCCCAGACCGGACTAAACATCATCAGTCAAGGTTTCCCGTGCCACTGTCGCAACAGCCCGCACACCTCCGACTGACCCTCGAGGTCTCCTCTAGCCAATATACTCGCATCATAACACTATTTGCTCACAACTCGGTGCTTCCCGTCCGTGGTCGCAACCAACGAATCATGCCGGCTCGCTATCAGGCCAACCGCCTTAAGCTACGGCATCCAGGAAGTCACTCACACACACACTCCCGCCCGGGTCGCAACCCTAGAGACATACCGGCTCACTGCCGAGCCTCGGCTCACAGCTACGGTATCCAGGGAGCCTCACATATCCCGCCTCGGGTCGTCACCCTCAAGCGCGCTCGGATCGTCATCCGAAGCAACATACCACTCCCTCTCTGGCCACAAAGTCCATCGAGCTATCGGTATCACGTGAGTTGGGCCCACACGGCCTAGAGCAAAACAAATACTGATGCCCACGAGTATCTCCCCTAGATCTACCTCAACATTTCCACAAAACTTTCCTTTCTAGAAAACTTTCTAATTCTGGAAACTTTCCTTTTGTGGAAACTTTCTATTTATGGAAACTTCCAAAAATAGAAACCCGAGCTATTTCTCTTTTCCCATGACAATCACAGTCAACATAAAGAAAAATACTCATCTTATTAATCTCACAATGTCATAATCGTTACAACTCAACGAAACTACATCAGGAAACAAAAATACAATAACTGGAGCCATCAACCCGCATCCCGAGCACCACCTCATCCTGATACTTAGTCGCACAACCAACCACCCCTAAGCGACCAACTATCAAGAGAGATGGGCTGGAATACTCCGTACCCGCTCCAGCCACGGACTACAATCCGGACCCGGCTAGACAAGCTCAAGCGGTCTGCTTCTCAAACCACTTCTTAAACCTTGCCTTCATCCTCGCCTCGGGCTCCCAAGTCTGCTTCTCTACTCCGTCACAGTCCCACAGGACTCTCATCAAAGGAATCTTCTTCTTCCGAAGTTCCTTGACTCTCCTCTCGAGCACCCTCACTGGTCTCGCCTCCAAAGTCATGTTAGGCTGAAGATCCTCAGGAATCTTAGCCAACAACTGATCACCCTCGTGAAGACACTTCCTCAGCATCGACACATGAAATACCTTGTGGAACGCACGCATAACCTCAGACAACTCCAGCCTATATGCCACTGGCCCCACCCGCTCAACTACCCTGAACGGACCCATGTACCTCGGACTCAACTTAGTCTCTGTCAATGACCTGTTCGGACCCCGCAACATGGCCATCTTGAGGTACACTCTATCACCAACCTGAAACTCAAGATCCTTCCTCCTCCTATCAGCATAACTCTTCTGCCGATCCTGAGCTTCCTTCATGTTCAGCCTCAAAACCCGGATCTTCTCCGAGGTCTCCTGAACAAAATCTGCACCAAATATGCTCCTCTCCCCCACCTGAGTCCAACATAATGGTGTACGACACGGCCTCCCATACAAGGCCTCATAAGGAGCCATCCCAATACTAGCCTGGTAGCTGTTGTTGTAAGCAAACTCCACCAAGCTCAAGTGATCTGCCCAATGACCACCCCAATCCAGCACACACATCCTCAACAAATCCTCCAAAATCTGGATCGTCCTCTCTGACTGACCGTCCGTCTGAGGATGATAGGCTGTACTCATATGCACCTTCGTGCCCATCTCTGCCTGAAACGCCCTCCGAACACCGAAGTGAACTTGGAATCTCTATCAGACACAATACTAGCAGGCACACCATGCAATCTGACTATCTCCCGACATACTTCTTGGCCAAAACCGCTGCTCCATCCGTTTTCTTGATGGCCAGAAAATGTGCAGACTTAGTCAAACGGTCCACAATGACCCAAATAGCATCAAACGTCCTCGACACAGGCAAACCTACCACGAAGTCCATCGTGATCAAATCCCACTTCCACTCAGGAATAGGCAAACTCTGCAATAAACCACCAGGAACCTGATGCTCTGCCTTCACCAGCTGACAAGTATCACACTTCGCCACCCAGTCGGCCACGTCCTTCTTCATCCCGACCCAGTGATAATACCGCTTAAGGTCACGGTACATCTTGGTCGCCCTGGATGAATAGAGAACTTGCTCGAATGAGCCTCTCTCAGTATCTCCTGCCTCAAATCCTCACCCTTGGGCACACAGATCCGACCATGCACAAGGATAGTACCATTAGCAGAAACCTGATACTCTGCACCCGCAGCCTTAGAGGCATTCATCAGCCCTCATCGCTCCCGAGCTAACCTCACTCTGCTCAACAAATCCGCTCTATCAGCTGCCTCCAAACCCAAAGGTTCCTGTGAGATAGCACACAAACTCAATGCACTGATCTCACCTACCAATGTCTCCATATCCTGCTCCTGAGCCGAAGCCACCCTCTTCCGACTCAAGGCATCTGCAACCAAGTTAGCTTTACCAGGATGGTAAGCTATATCCAGATCATAATCTGCTACTAACTCCATCCAACGCCTCTGCCTCAAATTCAGCTCAGGCTGAGTAAAAATGTACTTCAGACTCTTGTGATCTGTAAATACCTGTACCTTCCCACCATACAGATAGGATCTCCAAATCTTAAGAGCAAAGATCACTGCTGCCATCTCCAAATCATGGGTAGGATAATTAGCTTCATGCTTCCGCAACTGCCGCGAAGCATAGGCTATAACCTTCCCCTGCTGCATAAGTACACAACCCAACCCCACTCTAGAAGCGTCTGTATACACGACATAAGGCTCGTCCTGCTCAGGCAGTGCTAACACCGGCGTGGTAGTCAACATCTGCTTGAGACTTGCAAAGCTCGCCTCACACTCCGGTGACCATACAAATGGAACATCCTTCCCTGTAAGCTTAGTCATCGGCTGGGCCATACTCGCAAAACCCCGAACAAACCTCCTGTAGTAACCTGCTAACCCCAGGAAACTCCGAATCTCAGTGGCACTCTGCGGCCTCGGCCACTCCCTGATGGACTGAATCTTCTCTGGATCCACTGAAACTCCCTCTGCAGAAACAATGTGACCCAAGAACCCCATCTCACGCTGCCAGAAACTGCACTTGCTCAGCTTAGCAAACAACTTCTGCTCCCTCAGCTTCTCCAACACTGCTCTCAAGTGTACTGCATGCTCCTCGAACTCTTAGAATATACCAGGATGTCGTCGATGAAAATGATGACTGACACGTCCAGAAACTCCTGGAACACGCTGTTCATCAATCTCATAAACGCAGCTGGCGCATTTGTCAACCCAAACGGCATCACTACAAACTCATAGTGCCCATACCTCGTCCTGAAGGCTGTCTTCCTCACATCTGCCTCATGAATAGGAATCTGATGATATCCTGATGCCAAATCGATCTTGGAGAACCAAGTAGCACCCTCAACTGATCCAACAACTCATCAATCCTCGGGAGAGGGTACTTGTTCTTCACAGTAACTCGGTTCAAACCCCGATAGTCAATACACAACCGAAAACTCCCATCCTTCTTCTTAACAAACAACACCGGAGCCCCCACGGTGAACAACTAGGACGGATAAAACCCTTGCCCAACAAATCCTCCAGCTGCCTCTTCAGCTCTGCCATCTCTGCTGGAGCCATCCTGTAACGAGCGTTGGATAACGGCATCGTCCCCGGTTCCAGCTCAATAGTAAAAGGATCCGACCGAGATGGTGGTAACCCCTGCAATGACTGGAACACATCCTCAAAGTCCTCCACAACCGGAATACCGCTAACCGTAGACTTCCCCACTGACTCTGGCATAGATATGGTAACCAGATAAGCCTCACGGCCCTTCTCGATCATCTTCCCAGCCTGAACGGCTGAGATCACGAGACTCCCCGAAGTCGGTCTAATACCCCGAAAACCAACTTCCCTCCTGGACGCTCAAACTCCACTCTACCCCGATAGCAGTCCAAATGCACCCTATACCGATGCAACCAATCCATACCAAGAATGACATCATACAACTCCACTGGACTGATAAGCAAATCCGCTGGCCACGACTCCCCTGCGATCTGAATATCAACTCCTCCAGCTCGTCCAATAACCCTCAGGAACTTGCCTCTTAGGGAAACTTCCACAAGATAGCTTAATCCAAAATTAGCTTCCCGCTTAGCAATTCTCCACAGAAAATCATCAATGCGAGCGTAATAAAACAAACAAGTACCATACGTTCGCATATTCCGATTCACCGTATCGAATGCTTTGCAGGCAGCTAACTCAAACCACTTGACTTATTCCCTCCAACAAGCTTACCAAAACCTTGAATCTTGCAACCCTGTCCATCTCCAATGAACGTAATCCAACATCGTCGCAACGATTAGTTTATCCTGCCATGAAGGCTTCTCGTGAACTTATGCATCTGGCAAACATGCCTCTCCCGGCTCAAACCTGCTGTAACTCCCCTTCTCGGGAATCCAGCACCACCGGCCTCACAATCTTGGCGCAAAGCCAAAAATTCATAACCGCTCTGGTCATAAAATCCTGGCCCACCGGCCAACATAAATCTTAAAATCCAAGATTAAACCATCATCACTCTCGAGGTTTACATTCCGTCGTTATGTTCATACTCACGTCCTAGGATTTGCTTGCTCCAAACTCTTCCACTCTTAGGTCGCAACCTTCGAGTCATACCGATCTCACTCTCAGACCAGCGTCTTCGAGTTATACCGTCTCACTCTTGGACCACAATCCTCAAGATCTCGGTATCGGGAACTACTCATCCCCTCGGAGAACAACATCCTCTGCCACTCTCGGAGCCCTCAGCCCTCGAACTATCGGTATTCGGGGAATCACCATCCCCTCAGGAGCAACAATCCTTAACGACTATAAACATCTCTCGACACAAGTACCTCCTGTGGTCCGAGTATAACATTGCAATGTTACAACTGCCCACTCAACTTACATTAACCAACTGGATTAACCCCCAAACAGAGAAATATATGCTCCACTGCATATGTCCACCTATCCGCCTCTCTAGGTCTGATACCTCTTGAGAATAATCTCATACCGGTCATCTACAACCGCTCCATCCTCTTAACATAAGGTGGAAAGTCCTCAATATCCGCAACCCTTGGCTGCACCCCGCCACATGCGGCACAACCGGAGCCTACACTGGTACCCTCTCGGTAACCGCTCCAACAGCATGCCAACAGATCCGCCAAGCGATCATCTCGACCCTGGGCTCCACCTGCTAACCCCACACCTGGGTTCCCAGCACCCCGGCACGCTCACCGGCTAACCCCACTGGTCCCTCCCGATACGCTTGCGACCCGACGTACCTCCCCGTGGAACTCTGGACCACACACTCGCTGGCCTCGGGACCCGCCCGACAATGACCACGACCACGTCCCCGTCCACGACCAACAACTCCAACACCTTAACCACTGATCTTCCAAGAACAGAGGCTAACAAGCGAAAACAAAACAATACCACACAAAGAAACATAACAATAACTCACCGTGGAATCTCATTGAAGGCTCGAAGAGGATGTTCTAGGACTTCATGCCACACATAATTGACCAACTCACACAATCAATCTTAGCATAGAATCCTAAACATCAACAGCAAAAGCACAATGAACCCTAGACCTAGAACCGTAAGGGCTCGATACCAAAATGAAACAACCCTTCCCGTTTTTTTTTTTTAATACCTAAATTTACTAGTGGTCCCATACCCACTAACATCCTAACAACAATCAATAACCGCGGAATAACCAAATAAAAACCAATTCCATTAAACCAAGGAATTCCAACAACAATAAACCAACACTTAATAGCAACATAATCCAAATCAAGAAATAACCAACAACTAACATCCTACAATGTTCCATTGACTTAATCTAGCAACCTAACATCAGCTAGACCACAAACAATCAAGCCTCTAGAACATCCTCCTCCTCATCGCCCTTGATCCCACGATCACACTTTTCCTTTACCTGCACACCACAAACAACAATTGAGATGCGTAAATATTATCACAAATACTTAGTGAGGCCATCCTCCCATCTACTGGGTTATACACACAAGCAGATGAGACCCTCAAGTTCAAGCAAAACAAGCAACACACAATAATACATCAAACCAGGAAAACAAGTCTCGGATAAGACTGGTATCGACCGATGCCAAACGGTGTCGATCGATGCTTCAAGAGCAAGTGCCGACCGATGCTCCTCAAACGGTACCGATCGATGCTACACAACACTGGTGCCGACCGATGCTCCTCAAGAATGGTATCGATCGATGCCTCCTCTGCAGACACGATCTGCGCGAACACGAACGACGAATCCGAAACCAAACCATCTCGAATCCGTTCCAAACTCACCCAATTACCCAGAAATCACTAGAAACACGAAAGCAACGAACCCAAACAACAAAACGACACAAACAACAAAGAAAACACACAAACAAGAGAGATCTCATGCTTAGATCAACCATGGTCAAGCACTCACCTTATCTCAAGAAGATTGAGCAGTAGAAACGAAATCCTCACTCCTAGCAAGCTTCTAACACGTTCCCAGCTCCAAAACTCTCAACAGCAAGGAATAATCAAATCTCTCTTAGGAACTCAAGAACTCTCCTTCCACTCTTTTTTCTCAAAACGATGAACAACAAAAACACGACCCTATGTCGTTTTC
Organism: Camelina hispida; assembly: GCA_023657505.1. Lineage (NCBI taxonomy): Eukaryota > Viridiplantae > Streptophyta > Magnoliopsida > Brassicales > Brassicaceae > Camelina > Camelina hispida. The sequence goes on from CP094632.1 coordinate 30,452,620, forward strand.
TCCTTTTAAGACACGAATTAGGGATTTTTGAACCAAACCGAACCAATTCTGAATTAAATCAAACCGGTCGAACCCAGAAATTAGTGGTATCGATCGATGCCACAAGGGTGTCGATCGACACTCCTTCCAAAATCCCAAATTCTGGTTCGCGGATGTTACACATATGCTCCTCTAACAATTATTATGTATAACAATTAGTTTTTATTAAAAAAAAATTATTTAAATATTTAATGTCAGTGGCATTCTCTGTAAATAGTACTGAACTTCAAGAATTATTTCATAATTGTCTCCAAAAATGTATATATAGATTTACATTATTTTAGTTTAGGAAATACTTTGTGTATATAAGAGAACATAAGTTGTAACATTATGATTATGAGAGTCTAATATTAATTTTTCCTAAACACCTTTGTGTTTTATTCTCATCAATTTATCATGGTATTAGAGCAGTCGATCATGTGGATCTCTATTCTTATGGATCATGGTATGATGTTCTATCTATTTTCCATTGTTTCTTCTTAAAAACAAAAAAATTCCCTAATTTCTTTGACCTATAGTTGGTTGCTTCTTATGCAAGCTTTTCTTATTTTTATTAAAAACAAAAAAAAAAATCTGGAATTTGGTCTTCACACACACGTGAGTGTGTTGTATTTTGATGTGTGGCCATGATTTGGCCGGTGGTGAAGATGTGTCACCAATTTTATCCTAATCATGCGTTTATCGCTTAATCGAGCACAACCCCATAGAATTAATTGACTCTATGGCTGAATATAAATGCCATGAAGATGACTTTACCACCGAGTATAAATGTCGTTGATGACCTTACGACCGGGTATAAATATCGATGACCTAACGGCTGGGTATTTTGAAGACTTGTCCAATCTCACCCGTGTTACCACATATGAGCTTCCGGAATATTGAGATATGGAGAACTAGAGATCGACGGTCGAGATGACAAATCAACGAATATGTAAATTATGAAGATTGAGAAAAATCTAGAAAATATAGTTTAGGAATATTTATATTTATCTAAATATATTATTTATATTTATCTAAATATATTATTTTTAGAAAAGAAATTTTAATTTATTTAGATTATTTTGAATTTTAGTAATTTGGATATTATTATATTATTAGTTTTTTTATTTGTTTACTCAATAACTGTTATTTTAGTGATTTCAAAAATATACTGATCATTTCAATTTTTTTTTAGGTTCTTTTGTTTGGAGTAACTTGAATTTTCCTTTTATATATAGTATTAGAGTACAGTAAAACTTCTATAAATTAATAACGGACCAAGATATTTCATGAATTTCATTAATAATCATTATTTTATAGTGTAAATTAATAATTACTAATTTATAGATATATTTTAAATTGTATAAATTTTAAATTAAGAATTGATACTATATTAAAATAAAATTAGACTTTCGATGTTGTAAAATTCATGGTTTAGAAATTGAACTTGTATTATTTAGAAAACATTATTGAAAATAAATTACAAATACTATAGACAAATTTACTTATACACATGACATACATAAATTCAAATTTATGAATAATAATATCGATTGTCAAATTTTAATAGACTGTCAAATTATTAAATTGTAAATGATGCATATCTAGAAGTTGAAAACTTTTTAAAAATTAACTATTTTTATGACATGTTATCGAATATTTTATATTATTATAGTTTGAAAATACAACATTACAATTGTTCTATAGAAATGAGCTTTAGGAGAAACATACATTATTATATCAGCATATATGTATATATATATATATATAAATTTATGATATTATTTGGGTCATATTTTACATGGAAATTTCAATAAAATTATTATCTTATTATCTTATCGAATTTTGTTAATTTTTACACTTGCCCGACTTGGGACCAATAAAATTTATTAATTTATAGTGTATTAATTTATAGAGGTTTTACTGTATTTCAACATGTGAAGAAATTTTTAATTACATAGTAGTGTGTTTATGTTTTTTTCTCCCTTTAGTTTTTCAAGACATATTAAGCATTCTCCATCTTTTTATTTTCTTGCTTGCATTTGCAAAATTTATATTACCATGACATCTACAAAACATGTAATTTTGAAATATAACTTACATGAATACAATCTAAATATGAAATTTAGGTAAGCAACAATGAACTTAATAAATATATTTTACCAGCTTCTTTTTGGTGAGGTAAAAACTGCAATCACATCCCTAAATATAATTTATTCTTTATACATTCTAATACAAATTAAATTTTTTTAAAAAATTTTAATGATGAGAAAAATTTTAATGATGAAAATGAATCCAAATAAATAAAGTTATAAATAATTACTCTAAGTTTTGGTTGAGTATAAAAATGCAATAGTTTTCTTCCATCGCTGAAATGAATTTTTAGATCTGTCTGTTTATTATTATCATATATGCAATTGAATAAAACAAATATTTATTTTGTCGTAGCTATTTAAAAGACAAACCGCAGAATATTATAATATCAAATGTCATAATAATAAAGTTTCTTTGGAAGTAAACTATTATATGTGAAAGTGGAAAATTTTATGAAAATAATTTTTTATATTACTATTCTTATAATTTTATTTACGATAATGAAAATGGTTTTTTAAAAACAAATTGACATAAGTCATCCAAATATAATTTATTATTAATACATTCTAATACAAATTAAATTTTTTTAAAAATTTTTAATGATGAAAATGAATCCAAATAAATAAAGTTATAAATAATTACTCTAAGTTTTGGTTGAGTATAAAAATGCAATAGTTTTGTTCCATCGCTGAAATGAATTTTTAGATTTGTCTGTTTAGCTTTATCATAAATGCAATTGAATAAAACAAATATTTATTTTGTCGTAGCTATTTAGAAGACAAACCGCAGAATATTATAATATCAAATGTCATAATAATAAAGTTTTTTTAAAGTAAACTATTATATGTGAAAGTGGAAATTTATGAAAATAATTTTTTATATTACTATTCTTATAATTTTATTTACGATAATGAAAATGGTTTTTAAAAACAAATTGACATAAGTCATCCAAAATCGTAAACCAAAATGGATGTTAAGAAAGACATACATAAACACTCAAATGAATAAGGAAATTTATCAAACGTTCTCACATTATATTTTTCTGATGTAGTTTTAAACAACAAATATGATAACTGCAAAACAATATTTAAAATTATTCAAGAATACCTATTGAAATTTGGAAAGATATTTAAAATAATATAATTCTTAATAGGAATCTAATGACTGAAATTAAATAATAATGTCTGAAAAATTATTAAAATGAGAGTAATTAGGGCCTGAAATTTAATTTTATGGAAAACGAATTGAATTCTAATATTATGGAAACCGAATTGGTAAGATCTAATGGAAATAAATGAGTAAGCAATTATCAAATTACTTACATAAAACATCCCACCATTAGATTATATAAGATTAAAGGCAAGAAACTAAACCTTGAATAGAAACCAAAAATTAAATTTTGAGTCAAAAATTTATGAATATTTGAGAATTTTGAGAACATGTAAACATCTGGTAATCTAACAAAATTTAGATTCTTTTCTTGCTTATGAATCATTTATAAGACAAACATATTTTTATAATTTCAAAATCTTATATCAATTGTTCATGGATGACCATAAACCGATAGATAAATGTTTATCGGAAGGGGTATAATTGAAGACCTAAGAAAACAATGTTAAGAGTTTTTTTTTTTTTTTATGAGCTTTCGGGGATATTGAGATATGGAGAACTTAGTTAATCGATGTCGAGATGACAAATCAACGAATATGTAAATTATGAAGATTGAGAAAATCTAGAAAATATAGTTTAGGAATATTTATATTTATCTAAATATATTATTTATATTTATCTAAATATATTATTTATATTTACATTATCTTAGTTTAGGAAATACTTTGTATATATAAGAGAACATAAGTTGTAACATTATGATTATGAGAGTCTAATATTAATTCTTCCTAAATACTTTTGTGTTCTTACTCTCATCAATTTATCAGCATATCCTTAACCTTACACAACAGCAGTTCATCACAATCAATGATGGACTCAACAGGACCTAGGAGCTCTGGAGGGATTTCAACTTAAAATCTAGATGACGTGCCATCGCCGGTCTGAATATCTCCACGATCTGATCTGGATTGATTCTCAAGAACACTTCAGAGGTGCAAAGCCGCAAGCGCTTCGTAATGTAAGAATACCATTCTTTATCGAACAACTTGAATACCCTTGAATTTCGATCGGGAATCCTGTTAAGTATTTCCAGCATTAGATCCAGCGGAAGCAACAATACTAACAGCGGCAAACAGCAGCGAACAGTAGAAGCCATTGAACGGTGAAGAGAAGCAACACATTTGAAGAAGCAATTTGTATCTTGTCATGGGCGCGATATTAATAAAACTAACATTTGTGAGCAAAGAAATAAAGAAAAAAAAAATGTCCGAATGATGTACGAAACATATCTTACAACAGCCCAACTACAAAACCTTTTAAATTAAATAAAACCCATAATGGTCCAAGAAAAAGACACAAATTAGGCTATGAGCACAAAAATCGTAATCTTTTTATCTTATAAACCACAGTTCACCTGTCAAATAATATTAAGGTACATCAGATTTTATTTTATTTTTAATCAAAAAAAAAAAAAAATATACACACAATCCTCTAACCACTTAAATGTGTTACGAAATTGTCAAAACCTTTTTGACTATTAATAAGGTTCTAATTTTTTGTATTGAATTTAAATTTTCTATATATTCTAAAATACAAAAAACTCCAAAAATTTTCCTAAATATTCTCACACATTCTCACACAAACACCATGTTTTGATCTCACACCATCTAGGTGATGTATTCCCCAGCCTCTTGTTGTTGCAATAGTTGTGATTAGTCTTATAGTTTCGATGTGAGCCACAAGTGCAAAGACTTCATCAAAATTTATTCTTTTTTTGTTGCACATAACTTTTTGTGATTAGTCTTATAGTTCTACGTAGCTTCGCTTGTCTTTGCTTTTCGTTTACACACTCGTTTTGTATAAGAAAAGAAAAAACTGGTTGCAAAGAATATGGAAGTTACACGATTTAACAACTTTATAGCCAAAAATAAATGTCTCGTTCGGAAAGTACTCCTAAATTAAACTAAAAATCGCCTTTGATTCTAAGCTTTCATACTCACTCTCTTTTTCTCATTGCTTCACTTTAAACTTTAAAGAGAGAAAGATAAGAATTATTGGTTTACTTTTTTTTTATTAAATGAGAAATGCTCTTAATTTTTTTTCTTTTATTAATAGAAATAACTCAATAAGTTGTTACTGTGTTTTGTAATATCAACGGATATCATATAACTCAAGAGTCTAAAACATTAAGTAATTTTGGAAAAAAACTTCTTAAAGTGCATATTCGCATTTTTTGTCTTTAAAGTATTCTTTTTCTACCTATAGTATATGATAACCCATTTTAATAAACATATATTAGATTTCTTAAATCTTTAATTCTTCAACTATACTTATATTTTTACTTATTCTCACTTAGTTTGCGTGTACCTCACTTCTAAAATTATGTTAGTATGAGACCTAGACCTTACAATACACTGGAAACTGGAAAGAGACCCAAACATAGTAAAAGGAGTCGAGAATCACACATTTTTCTTATTTATACTATTTTATTTTTATATATATGTATACTCTCAATCTTAATAACTTGGAGATGTATTAAATGTATCTTCGATAAAAATAAACCACGTGAGTATAAAATGGAGTTATTCTTCACCTTTGCAAAATAAAATCAAAATTAAACAATTAAAGTTTTTTTAAGGAACAACAGAGAAGTAGTTGAGGGCATTGAAGCTAGTAGTTGAGGACTGAAGTTTAACTAGTGAGAGGAAGAGGTTCGAGGCAAGGATCTCTAGCATTATCAAACACTCTCATCTTCTTCCTACACTCCAAAAAAATCTTCTCCTCTCTCTTTAATCACACGTACATGATGGACGCGAGGATCTGCTGCTGCGTCTTCTCGTTTCTTTGTCTCACTCCATATTTTATTGTTTTGCTCGTTTTTTTAACACCAATGAAAGATCCGGTGCCAAAAGTAGAATTAGCTTCTATGGATTTCACGGTGCTTAGTATTACACAGACTCGTCTTAGTGCAAAGTGGGATTTGTCCATAAGGATCCCTGAAGATCTTCCTGGTGAGTATATATGCCTTCAAGGAGATTTTCAAGCTTCATTTCTCTACAAGAATGTTACTCTTGTTACATCATCTCCACAAAAGTAAGCTATTTACTTTCTTTCCAATAATCTTTACTATTTATCATATATATATACTTAAACCAGTTTTTATACTCCTTGTATTCTTTTTCTCGGAACTAACTGATCCTCTGTATAATCAGATACTACGGTCTCAATTACCGCTTGCCTCAGATTCTAAAAGTTTCAGCCGGTGTCTCCGGGGAAGATATGGGCGGTTCCATTGGAAAATATATCATGGAAGATGTTAAAGAGAAGAAGCAAGTGCAGTTTGGATTGCTATTTTCTCTTACGGACTGCAGAAAAAAGACGTCGGGAGTTATGAGCTATAAGTGCCATGAGGCTACATTGATGTTCGAACCCGGATCCGAGATGAAGGCGTCTGTGTTTGGGAAGCATCCAAGCTGCATCAATTTCTGACCAAGTCCACGTCATCACTAGTTTAATCTTAGGTTTGGAAAAAATTTGACATTACTAATTAGGGCAAGGGGCTTTATTTGTAATGACTTTAGCTTTGGTTAGACTACTATCGGGTCTAATGTTAATTATATGACATTTAAATATTTTCTAGGACCTATTTAAAATGCAAGGTTTAGATTGTGGAAGACTTCGGTTAAGCTTGTAATTGTGCGGCATGCATGATATAAAAAAACAGTTTATTATTATCAAAATGAACCTATTAAAATTTACTCTTTTGAAATTCTAATGTAATTAAAATCTTTGTAATTACATTAATTAAAAAATGTTTGTGTTTAGTGCCATGGAAAAGAAACAAAGAGTAATATTTATCCACGTTACTCTTCAGTCTTCACAACCCTCATAAGTCAGAACCAATTCCTTTAATAAATGTGAACTGAAAACACTTTTGTAAAGTCATCAAATGAAAAGGTCAACTATACAATAAAAAGTCAGCAAACATCTCAATCGTCCAAGAGACGACTTTTCCAATTGTTTAGGCCCTCTTGTACTAAGAAGATGCAATATTAGTGGCTCGACCGCGTCCACACATTTACAACGCGACTTTTCTTGTATGGCGTCTCGCACACTATATTTAGGCACAACACAATTTTCTTCGTTTTAAGACTAGTTCTTTGTTTCTCCTTATTCTCTTAACAAACTCAAAATGTTGACTCAAACCATTTCTAAATCCATCTCTTTGGTAACCATTCTGTTAGTTCTACAAGCTTTCTATTACACATCAGAGGCACAAAACTGCGGTTGTTCGTCAGAGCTATGTTGTAGTCAGTTTGGATTTTGTGGTAACACATCAGACTATTGCGGCGTAGGCTGTCAACAAGGGCCTTGTTTTGCTCCTCCTCCCGCAAATGGTGTCTCTGTGGCCGAGATTGTTACGCCAGATTTCTTCAATGGAATCATTAGTCAAGCCGAGTCTAGTTGCGCCGGAAATGGATTTTACAGTAGGGGAGCTTTTCTTAAGGCCTTAGAATCCTATTCTCGTTTCGGTAGAGTTGGATCGACCGATGACTCTAGGCGTGAGATTGCAGCGTTCTTTGCTCATGTCACGCATGAAACAGGACGTAAGTAATACATATTATTAATGTTTCATTCAACTCTTTCCTTTTATGATGCATACATACATGTTCATTAGACTAAATAACATGTCTTTACTATAGACTATAGTAATATACATATATCATTAGACCAAATAGATTAGTGATATCTTTTCATCAAACAATACTTTAATTTCAATCGTCCGATGACTTGTTGCGACGTTCGATATAATAACATTGGCTTTTGTTTTAGATTTCTGCTACATAGAAGAGATAGACGGAGCGTCAAAGGATTATTGCGATGAGAACGCAACACAATATCCATGCAATCCTAACAAAGGCTATTACGGCCGTGGACCTATCCAACTCTCTTGGAATTTCAACTACGGACCAGCCGGGACAGCAATTGGTTTCGACGGCCTCAATGCACCAGAAACAGTAGCCACGGATCCAGTCATATCCTTCAAGACGGCCTTGTGGTACTGGACCAATAGGGTTCAACCCGTTATATCTCAAGGTTTTGGTGCAACAATCCGTGCAATTAACGGTGCTTTGGAATGCGACGGGGCCAACTCAGCCACCGTTCAAGCTAGAGTTCGCTACTACACTGATTATTGTCGTCAACTTGGTGTTGATCCTGGAAACAACCTCACTTGCTAACAAAAACATAAAAGCAAAAAGAAGACAAGCTTTAAGATTGTAATGGCCCATTCATGTTTTGTCCCTTAATGTCGAATACAAAACAGAGTTACTCTCTATACAGAATCCTATGAAAGTAAGCAGTTTCATTATTTTTGAGAAAGACATGGAAAAGCTTTGTTATGATCAACACCATAGTAATGAAGAAAGCCTTTAAAGACATGACCACTTATAGTTACTGTCGCTTGATAACCAATCTCTGCTTGCTCGTTGTTGCTAATCGCTGTTACTCTCGTCCGTCTGAATACCGCCGGAGCTTCGATTTTTCCCGGTAATCCCTCTTTGAAGCTTCTCTCTGCGAATTTCCCACACAAAAAGACTCATAATTTAGATTAAAAAAGGTTTCCTTTTTTATTCAATTTCGATTTCATTACCTTGACGAGAAGTAGTAGTAGTCTGAAGGATCGAGACATTAGGGGAACTCTGTTTGTCGAGTTTGAGCTTCTTCTTCCTCTCAGAAGAAGAAGATGAAGAGCGAGTTGCAGAGGAAGGAACCCACGTGCTCTTCACGTGAGTGGCGCAGTTGTATCCTCTGCTTTTACAACAAGTCCTACACCTTTCGAACAAACACTCTTTCTTTGCTCTGTTTCCACAGTCTCTGCACACTTTCTCTGTTTTGCTTTCTTCCACCGCCGCGAAGTTAACCGGCGACGGAGACGGCCGTGTTATCTGTGGCGGTGGTGGAGATAAGAGAATGATGTTTCGAAGGCCTAGCATGTAGTCTGGAGTAGTACTGATTCCGACGGCGGCGACGGAGGAGGAAGCGTGATGATCAGGTGCGATTGAGACGGCGGCGAAAGGTGTTGAAGATGATGATGGTTGTTGTGGTGGTGGTAGCCATGAGAGTGAAGAAGGTGGATTTGCCACTGTGGCAGTGATATTAAAAGCGCGTGGAAGCTAATGTAGTAGTAGTAGTAGGTGCAGCTTAGGCTTAGCTATGGAGGAGTCTAGATGAGTAGTGAGTAGTGAGAGAGAAATAACATTAGCATAAAAAAGATGAGTGAAAAAGAAAGTTTTTTTTTTTTTTGGTATTTTGGGTTTTTGTGGGTTTTGGACAGAGTTTTGTGGTCACATGTTCAAATGGTTTCAAAAGTCTGCAGAAAATGAAATTATTATCTTTTTAAGTGAGTGGTCCACTTCATTGGGAAAGCACCCGTCTAAAACGGCTTTTTCGCCACAATTGTAATCCCACTTTGTGGGGTCTATCTATGTGCTTAAGCTTTGGCTTTCATACTTTTTAAACTGTTGATCATTTTCATTGTTGGAGATTAGATTCGTTGAGGGGATCTGTTTGGTATGGATGGCTAATTTGTATTGTAACACTTAACAGTAGAACAGAGGAATATACATCACAAAAAAAAAAGATGATGGACTCGAATGTTTTAGTTTATTTATGTTTTTTCACTTTAGGAATTAAACTGAAATATTGCACTTTTAATTGCAGAGTCACACGTCTAGTTACGTTGTTTACAACATTCAACTCATATGCAATAAGTAGATTTTCTAGCAAGGAAGTTGATCCTTGTAGATGTCTAAGACTGACGTGCCTGCAGTTATTGGACACAACCTGAGAGAAAACGAATACGGTTGGGGCGGAATCAGATACTTATCGTGTACACACGGAGTCCAGCTATCATCTCCTGCAAGGCCCATGTGTTTGTGGTCCAGATGCACCTGCACGATGTTCACCATCCAAATGACAGAGTAAAAAGTTAACCGAATGAAAACAAAAAACAAACAACTTAGGCCAACTGATCCTCAGGTGCTTGATAAGCCATTGCTATTCTTGAATTCAAAGAAAGCTGATCAAGAAAATGAGGAAAAGAAAAAGATTACTACCTCGATGTTTTGTCCTTTGATAAGATCCTCTTCATGTGTTGCACGATGAAGCTCACTGGTTGTATAGTAACTAGCATTCATCTGCATTGGGGAAGAACTACCATATGTTGAAGCATATATTCCTACACCTTCCTTGTTTTGGAATGTCACCCACCTAACATCTGTTCTACCCCCGGATTCTCCTGGAACAATATAAGGAACATGCATGTCTCCAACATTGTGTTCATATATCGCCACATGGGCTGCTGCTTTTCGGTCTGGGTAACACTCAAATGGACCTTTTCCATACCATTTCACACGGTCCAGTGTTTTTTCAATGTGGAATTCTATACCAACACGTGGTAGCGGTGGAAGATCAGACTTCGGTTCTACAAACCAATTGGTAATGATATCTCCGGAACCATAGATCAGGTATGTCACATTGACTTTGAATAAGGCTTCTGACTTTGAAGAGCCAGAAGCTGGAGAACCAAGGTATATGAACTCTATCTCTACGGATTTATCAGTGATGCTCTTTACTGAACAGCTTTCAACAAGAAACTCCACATTATCCAACTGTGCTGCTTGCCACCTCGAAAAATAACTAGAGTCACCTCCACCTTTATCATTGTCTGTCGGTGCTCGCCAAAAGCAAGGCAGAATAGCTTCGTTCATAAGGAGAACTCCTTGTATCTGTCATGTTTGAAATATTCTTACATAAGCATGCTCATTATAGCTGCAAAGTGTAAATTTCCACTAAGACACCAACCAAAAAAAGATCTTCAACATTGAATAGATTTCTTGTTTTAGTTTTACGTTTTGTACTTTTCTTCTTTCGATTGCCTAGCTAGATAGATTCCTTTTCCGTATGGTAGTTCTTTCTTTGCTACAACTATGTCCATATCAAACTTTAGACCCTAACAGTATTATTTACTTGAGGAACTTATATGCCTCAGTATGTAAGACTTTCTTCCCTATAATTTAATGGATTAAGAAATTGTTTAAGAGCTTCCCAATCAAGAAATAAAACAGACAATAACTTACCTTCCACCCTTCAATGGCTCCTTTTCGGACATTTATCATTAGCTCCCATGATTCTTGCTGGCTGATCTTAATGAAATCTCCAACAGTTTCACAAGTGATAATAGTGTCTGTCTTTTTTATCGCCTAAAGTAGGATGTCACTTACAGTTGTCAGGACTTCATACTTTCTATAATAATTTGAAAAGAGACCTTTCCAAAAGATATATAACTTGTAAAGTATGTGAGACGTACCTGTGGTATTATTTGTCTCTTTGCTGGTAAAGGAATCTGCGTTGAAGACACAAGATGACCAGCTTCAAGGGAACGAGTAGGATTTAAAAGCTTGGCAGTTATTGTCAGAAACAATTCTCCAGCGTTTGAGTCATTCCAGAAAGAAAACCATGGACCTGACTTCCACTCCATATCAAAACTATTTTGTGGCTTTATCACAGGAATAGAAAGATCCCCAGATCCAAGTTCAAGACCATCCCCATGAATTGTCCAGCTAAACTCCAGGTCTTCTGTTGTGTGGAAAAAGTAAGTGTTTGCTACCTGCAAAGATAATGTTTGAGCTACATAGATAGTATTAACACCAATGCCAACTGAGGTGATGTATATAAAATTGTACCTTCATCGTGCCATCAGTCAACGAAACCTTGATTGGTTGATAACAATACTTAACCTCTTAAGCAACACAGACATGATGCAAGCAGAAGAAAGTCAGGGCCATTCAAATTATAACATGGTCAAATACTTAGAAAAAGGGAAACAATGGTTTAGATTTATGTTCCTTATTCTAATTATTTCGGATTCCGTTTCTTTACTTATTTCTATTACGAGAATGTATAAATAAGGATGAAATTCCATTTGTGCGACTCATCCAGGGTAGAGAGAGATTTGGAGGGTATCAGTTCTCTTTTCAATCGAGAGAAAAGCTTTTAACCTTTCTTATGGTCTTTGTCAAGAGAAACCTGTCTAACGACTTTGATAATATAGCTCTGATTTGTTTTTATTAAATAAAGAAGAACTTTTGTTTTTTTTCGTGATTCTTAACTCATCCAAGCTAGAGAGAGCTTGGGTTTCAACAGAGGAAAAAACTTTTAAGCTTAGTTAATCGACATGTTTGTAACGATTTGGTTCTATAGTTGATTTGCTTCTTCTAAAGTTCTAACGATGGAAAAGCTTTTAGTTTTCTTTTGTAATTCTTAACTAGATCAAGGTGTTACCATGGAGTGCTGGATGAGGAGTTCGGTCAGGCCATATAAGCCCATTGAGACAGAAGTTTAAATCATTAGGCTGGTCACCAAAGTCCCCTCCATATGCCCAACGCTTGATGCCATCTGAACCCAGTTTCAATAGTCCCTAAATGACAGAAAAAGCATTATAATTAGATACGGATTGACCAAGAAAAGTGCATTTTGAATTTTATGCATGGATTTGGCTGACATATATATATATCTACTGCGCTTATTATGAGGATCTTACCAAAGATCTACCTTATCTTTATGTTACAGGTCTAATTAAATGATGTGGACATAACTATTGTGTCAAGAATCAGCTTATACTAGAAATTCAAGTTATGAACCTGGTCAACCCAGTCCCATATGAAACCTCCTTGCAGGCCAAAGGTATTGTCAATTGCCTCCCAGTACTCGTCTATATTCCCGTTGCTGTTACCCATAGCATGTTGATACCTGCGTTTTATTGAGAAGAAAATCTCTGAAGTAGACACAAAGAAAGAAGAAATCTAAACAATGATGCAATAAGTTGTTACTGTATGATGCATTAATGACAATGGAATTCAGGAAAACTGAAGGAATTCTGAAGAAATTGATCTAACATACTCGCATAATATCAACGGTCGTGATTCATTTTGATCAAGCGCAATTTTGACAATGTCCCAAACCCGCATGTACATTGGGCAGACTATATCAGTAGAACTTGTTCTGGAACCACCACCCTCATAGTGCACCAACCGTGAGGGGTCCTTTTCTCTAATCCAACCTGTTCCACAAGTTCAACAACAATAGCAGTAAGATAGAATGGACAGAGCTGAAAAATGCAAGAATATGCAAGTTAATTCTCCAGGAATGAATGCACCAACAATCAAAGCTTATTCAAAATGTTCTGTATGTAAGCTCTTACTTCAGCATTTTGGCCAAACATTACCTATAGATTATTTTATCAAATATATAATCATGTAACACTGCCTTTGAAATCAAAAAGCAACTCACGGAAAAGAAAATATAGTGACTATACTAATATTTGTCTCCTCCAAACCAAAGTAAAGCAGTCTGAAAGAGAGAGAGAGAGAGGAGAGGATAAATAGGATTTTAAGAAATTACTCTTGAAAACCAAAAGATATAATTAGTGTTCATTTCGATAGTACAATTCAATCAGGGCTGCTTACCTGCCATGGCAGAATGATTTGGCCCATAGCCAGCCTCATTTCCCAGTGACCAAGAAATGATGCATGTATGGTTCTTGTCTCTTTCAACCATCCCAACTACTCGATCCAGCATAGCAGCTGCCCAGCTTGGCTCTTTCGCAGGGTGCTTCAGATGCCCAGAGAGATCAAAACCGTGTGTCTCTATATTGGCTTCATCTATCATGTACATGCCGAACAAATCGCATAATTCATACCAGCGGGGATGCTGAGGATAATGACTGTTTCGCACCGCATTGATATTATATTCTTTCATCAAGATTAAATCCTGGGAACAGTACAAGGGGTAAATCAAAATCTCAATAGAGTACACAAGTGGTATCCTTAGTAAACCATGGTCCATGGAAGGGATAAAGCAAAGAGAAGAGGAAAACCATGTTACCTTGACCATGCAGGACTCTATATTCGTTTTTCCAACACGTGGATGGTGCTCATGCCTGTTTACACCTTTTATTACGACTGGATGCCCATTAACAAGAAGCTGTTTGAAGGCCTTTGATACTTGTCGAATGCCAACAATGCTTGATTCAGAATCATGTACTTTCCCAGATGTATCTTTTAGGGTTAATACGAGGATGTAAACATTTGGCTGCACACAAATATCAATTATATAGGGAAAATGTCAGTTAGTAGCATAAATTATAGCGAACGTACATCCAAGCACAATACTTCACAGACACATATCATTTCAGTTTTCCAATTTCCATGCTACCAATATAAAAGTACTTGACTAAGATCTGTTACGGCAAGCCTACACATTTTGGGGAAAAGAGCCCAGCATTGGAAATAGATAACATTAGAGCAAGTACCGACCCCAAATTCAATACACTTCACACATTGAATACATAATGTAAGGATCACATTAGCAAGATTTCAGTCCATATTATTCTTAACAGCCGCAGCAGATAGTCAATACTAACCTCATACATATAATTTAGGTTACTTAATATACTATCCGAGACTAATATATATATATATATATATTTTGTAGTAGTAGGCTACTGCATGTCTGAGAAGCAAAGCCAACTTTGTGTAGCTAAAGCAAGTACCAATTACTATAGATAACGAGCTGCTTACTTGTTCAGCTGACCAGAGATTTGGAGAATCCAGTTTTCCCTCAAGCAAATAACCATGAAATCCAAGAATTGGGCTTGGAGAAGGATTAAGCGTCAAATTGGCCACATTGGGAGAGAGTTCAGAACTAAATCCTTCAGAGTTGTACCAATTTTTTGTACTATACACGGCAGCCTCTATGACGAAGTTAGAAAGAACAAGATTCTTTGAGGAATCCTGCATATTGTCTATCTTCACTTCGACCTGTAAAATTACAAACAATGAAACATAACAAGTGCACACATTACCTAATCAGTATCTAAACAAAAGCAAGCAAAATACACATCAAGCCAATATATAAGTGAAAACCGGAAAATTATTTGGAGGCACATGAATAAGTGGATTCTAGCAATGGAAACAACTTCTGTAAGATTATACTACCTGGATGTCTGCGTACGAAAAGTCATCTGCCAATTTTGACTTGAAAAAGTAGTCAGCAATGAAAACCTGCATGCATGATTAATTATGCATCAGTGGCCGTATATAGTGGAGAAAATGAATGAATTTGACATGCAGTCTCGTTAACAAAACTAGAGGAAAAACCTTGGGCTTTGCTAACAATAGCACATCTCGATGAATACCAGACAGCCACCAATGATCTTGGTCTTCAAGGTATGAACCATCACTCCATCTAAATACTTGAACAGCAAGAACATTTTGTTTCCCGGAGTCCCATGGATAGCAATATTCAGATATTTCAAATTCAGCCGGTAACCTGCTGTCTTGACTGGTTTAAGAGAAAGGGGAAAATAGTTTGGTAAAAAGGTAATTACTTCTGAACTATACTGCCAAACAGAAAATAGGTACTAGAACATAAATGAAGTTGAAATAAGACTAGTCTTCGTATCCCATGATTTGATTAGAACCCTATAACTACAGTTAACATTCTAAGTTAGATTTTTCATGATTAGGTAACCAAAGCAAAGTATTTACATAGCATAAATACACTAGTTTTTTTCAGTAGATGCATCCTTATTTCTTACGTTTCAGGTTAAATTTGGCACCAAATAACAAAATAAAAATGGATTGGCAGTTGAGATACTCAGTTTTCAGCATATCTATTCTATCAATTCTTATATAGAGTACATTCGTACATTTCCTTGACTAGGCCGTTTAGACTCAAGCTGAACTCAGAAGAAAGACTGTGCCCCTATATCCTTGTACATGTCTAAAGAAGTGAACACAACAAGATCAATAAAATAGAGGTTAGTCCTCGTAGGGCATATGTCACACCTGTACCCAACAGGGTTGCCATTTACCCAAGCGAAGAATGCGGAATCTACAGCTTCAAAGTGAAGAAGTATTCTTCTGTCTGCCAAAAAGACACACCTTTTATTCAGAAAATCAAGTGACAATGAAAGGAAAGATCATACATAAGAATCATACAGGGGGAGTTGGATTGAAAGATATAAAGTTGGCTACGTGCATATATGAAAACAAATTGATTAAATCCCAATCTCAGGCCATTATTATCTGGATAATGAAATTTACACATGTAAAAACAAGAGCATGAAAAAATATGGAACCATACCCTTCCATTCTTTGGGAATCTGGAAGTAGGTTCTGTAGCAACCAGTAGGATTATCCTCAGGAACATGAGGAGGATCATTCGGGAAAGGGTACACCACATTCGTATAGATAGGCCGATCAAATCCATGACACTGCCAATTGGAAGGAACTGTAGAACGAAGGAAGTAATTCAAAATTTGCTAGACACCAGAACATTATCAACAAAAAACAACTCTCACATTCTGTTATACAAGTGAGACTTCCAAGTTGAAACACAAGTTACATAACCGTAACCAGAATATTATTGGCGGAATCAACTCTCAGATTACAGAGCTATAACACCTTTTAACCATCTGAAAATCTAGTTTTAGACAAGCATAATATACCCCACTATTACACCTTCAATATTATTTTAAACATTACAAGAATACATGACAAGCTACTACTATAATTGTATAGAAAGGATCAGAAACTGACCGGGTAAAGCGTTCCAGTCTGAATCAGGAAATGCAGCATCATAAAACTTGTCTGGAACATTTGCAGGTTTAGGAGCCAAGAAAAACTTCCAGTAACCAGATAAAGACTTAACAAAGGGCAACCCGTCGACCCAAAAAGCAGCACTATCAAGAGCAGCTTGAACAGCATCATCATTCCAAACAGCAGATTTTGATACGGTGAGATCCACGTTATTCCGTTGATACCAGTACCTCAAAGAACCTATAACAATCATACCAACTTTGAATTCCCTTTTTCACTCTCCACTGAGTTACTACTTGATAACAAGTTAAAACTTAAAACCACCACTCAATAATGTGTGAGAGATGAAATTGCAGCTATTACAGAATCTAAAGACCCGAACTTTAGGTATCATGAGCAAAGAGCATGGAATATGTAACAAGAGAAGAAATTTCAATTGAAAAAGGATCACTCTTTACAACCAATTGTTTCAATTTGGCAAATCTCTCAATTAAGTAGTTTGAGAGTATTCAGAAGAAAGCAAGAGTTTTTAAGGATTTTGTTGGGTAATTGGACTACCTTCGACTGATTCATGGCAACGCAAGGTGACATGAGGATCTCTCTTACGCCACTTGAAAAGGGTCTGATCCTCCCAAACTCTATACCCATTCTCAGACGGAAGAATCATTTGGGTCGCCAGCGAAACCATGCTTACTTACTTACTTAGTAGATGTGAAATCTCGGAACAGAGGAGAATGAATGATTTCTCGGGTAAGGTCGCCAAGGCAGGATCAAGGAGAAGGTTGATCCATCTGTTGTGTGATTTGTCGATTGAACAAAGGCAAAGAGAAACCAAACCAAACAAACAACACTGGGAGTCTGGGAATATCCTACTACTTCTTCACTAAACGACAAATATAAACCTTTCAACACGTGGCGTCGTGTTCGCATGATTACGTCTATGATCAAAAACCCAATTAAATTGAGTTTTGAGTTATAACTCCCACTATTTAAGTTAATTGTTATTTATAGTTTTGAGTTTTGACACACATATGTCTTTTAACAAATTGTATTTTCTATAAATTTTATTGGTTCATATACTAAGCAATATAGATAATAAAATAAATAATTTCTTTATCAAAATTTGCATTAAAAATATATAACGACATTTATTCTAAAACAAAAAACAATTTTCTCTGTCAATTTTTAATTTTAACAATGCTTTAAAACACCCAATTATTAGTTTTCCATGTTTATATTTATTTGAATGAAAATAAATAATGTAATCTTCTCCATTTATCACTTAACCATATAAAAATCACAAGATTATCAATACGACAAAAAGAATCAATAATAAACATTGCTCATAGATCCAAGATGTATAAGTACAACATTGCAACCACAAATACAATTTTGTGTGGATAAATTTGAGAATTTTCAAAACTTTCCTACCAAAGTTTTGTATGAATATGGCTACTATCTTGGTATAGCTAAAGTCATATGCTTAGATCAAAACTAGATCTTACAGTATGTATCGGCTTTGCCAAATCTTACATCTTAAATCATATGCTTAGCTCCATGTTTTGTTGGATCAAAAATGGTACATTTCAGTATTTTTAAATTATTTTAATGCAAATATTTATCTAATTTGTATGTTTTGATCATGTCGTGTTTTAATATGTACTCTTTTTTAAAATCACATGAAATTAAAATATTCGTATAAAGTAATGTAATTATTTTTTTCTATAAATGTTAGTTTATCTTTAACGTCTATGATGAAACAATCAAAATAGAATAAATCGCTACTAATTTTAATACATTTTCAATGGTCAAGTAGCTGCTAATTAAATTGAAAACCGAAAACCTGTTAGATATAGTGTTGGTATTGGTGTAGTTACTAGATAAGTGATACAATTTTTTGTGTTTTTTTAAAATTTATTTCTGTTAAAATATTATTTAATATTTAAAAGAATCTATTTTTGGTCAGCATCTAAAAGAAATTATTCAACCAATAATAAAAAATTTCGGAGAATATAAATAGTCAAATAAAAGAAAAATATAAAATTTTGAATAGAATAACAAAATATCACTTAATTTAAACAATTATTTTCTCTTTAAAACATTATGTTAAAAACGAAGAAATATAAGTAACCACAGCAATCCTAAAATGTGTCAAAGCCGCGTAGCCTGAGTGAATGATAAGTGTGTAAAAAGCACTAAAAAGTGTTGCATTTAGCCAAAAGGAAAAAAATAATAATAATAAGTCTCACACAACATGTTTTTTTTTTTTTTTTTTTTAAAGTCTCACACTTTTACATGTTCTTACTGATAGGTTATGCCTTCACCGCTGGTAACTTGTCCGATGCGATACGCAACATAGTTGTCATCCTCTACTTCTCCTAATATTCTCATTGCTGCCTCAGGACTGACCATCATAACCATCCCAATTCCCATATTCAACGTCCTTCTCATCTCAGAGTCATCTACATTCCCATACTATATAATAACAAAAAAATTATTATAAATTACAGGAAATCATTTTTTTATTCATGCTAATCTAGGATTCTTTAATTAGTTACCTTCTGGATAAAATTGAACAAAGGTGGAACTTCCCAAGCATCGGTGTGAATAACAGCACCCAAACCATCCGGTAAGACTCGGGGAATGTTGTCAGTGAAACCTCCACCTGTTATATGAGCTAGCCCCTTCACTCCTCCTTTGCTGATCAGGTCAAGTACCTGTAAAATGTGAATAGTTATAGGATTAATACAAATTGGATAATGATAATATTTTTTGTTACAAAAAATAAACAAAACCTGTTTCACATAAATGACAGTAGGTGCCATTAGAGCTTCACCAAGGCTAGTTGAGCCTCCTGGAAGTTGATCTTTCAACGAAAAACCGCTTTGAGCCACTACCCTGAAAACAAATTTCTTTCAAAATAAGATTTAAAATTACATTAGTAAACTCATATTATACCACCAACGTACCTTCTAACTAAAGAATAACCATTGGAATGAAGGCCGGAAAAACGTCTTTTTCATACCTGGACAATTACACTATGTTGAATTCATACATTGGACTATCGACTGTGCTAAAACATACATGTAGTTTTAAAATATATGAATTTCATACCTAAACTTTCGATTTTGTGCCTAAATATACAAAACGTGTTTAATGTGTAACTCTGTTAATTTTTCTGTTAAGGAAGTCTGACGTGGAATCCACGTGTAGAGATAGTAAAACGACGTCGTTTTACATTTAGTTGAAAAATTAAAATTAAACCAAAATGTCTAAGTCTAGACTTGAACTCCAGACCTTTAGCATTCGAACCAACAAGTTTAACACCAACTGAGCTACCGAACCTTTTCTTCAGTTTACAAACGTATTATATATATAGAATAAATAACAGTTCCAAACAAACAGAGAAATCTCCAAAAAAAATGTTTGGTGAAGAAAAAACAGTCGCCGGAAAAGGGTTGCCACCAAAGCTTCGCCGTAAACAAAATCAAATTGTTAACAAATTTCAATTTCTTCTCTGTCCCTCTATTTCAATTCCTTGGTAAACAAAATCAGATTGTTAACAAATTA
Organism: Camelina hispida; assembly: GCA_023657505.1. NCBI lineage: Eukaryota > Viridiplantae > Streptophyta > Magnoliopsida > Brassicales > Brassicaceae > Camelina > Camelina hispida. The sequence goes on from CP094632.1 coordinate 30,473,076, forward strand.
AGAATTTTGAGCAGTTTGTATCAGTCATGGCTTCTCTTACCAACAGAAATTCCTCCTCTTCTCCTCCAATCCCTAATAGACCAAACCCTAATCCCAGAAACTCAGAAGCCGGTGACCTGTTACAACGGAGCTTTGGTTGCAATTCCGGCGGGAGTAATAACTACGAGTCGTTTGACGAAGGTGTGGAAGAGAAACCCGACCCGACCAAACCTTACACTCTCGGACCCAAGATTTTTTTGGGATTTCTCAGGTTGTTCGGAGTTATTATGTTATCATATATATATATATTTGTTTGTTCTCATAACAAAATCTTCAGTAGCTCAAATGGTATTAAACCGCTGGTTTGTATGGTAAAGGTTACGGGTTCGAGGCTAGGGTAAGTTGTTTTGGTTCAATTTTAATTTCTCAACTAAATGTATCTGTACACGTTGGATGTAACGGAAAAATTAACAGAGTTACACATTAAACACATTTTTGTATATTTAAGCACAAAATCGAAAGTTTAGGTATGAAATTCAACGTTTAGGTATGAAATTTAAATATTTTAAAACTACATGTATGTTTTAGTACAGTCGATAGTTCGATGTATGAATTCAACATAGTGTAATTGTCCAGGTATAAAAAAAACGTTTTTCCAATGAAGGCCGCTAGAAGGAAGACCAATAAGAACATCTCCAGCCACTATGTTTTTCCCGTCTATAACAGAAGATTTCTTCACTGCGCCTACTGCAGTCCCAACAAGATCGTATTCACCCTTAGCAAAAAAGTCAGGCATCTCTGCAGTCTAAAAAATACGAAAATATCGAAACAAAAATTAGCAATAATCAAGGCTGGAATTGGGGTCTAACTATATTCGAAAAATACCTCTCCTCCTGTAAGAGGAAAGCCGCATCGCCGACAGCCATCATTAATCCCTCGAATGACCTAGAAACAAAGCATAATGTTACGTTTGTTCATCATGATCAATGTCGATGCACAAGCGATAATGAAAGATACCTTTTCTGCAAGGTCAACATCGAGACGACTACAACTAAAGTAGTCAACAAAACCCAAAGAATAATTTGAATACATAAACCCAAAGAATATTTTAGAAAAATAAATAAATTAAATTTAAAATTTAAAATTATAGATTATGAAATTATTTGAATGTAATAGAATAATTTGAATACATAAACTGTTACTAAAAACACAACCATCGAAATAAAAACTTATAACAAAAAATATTATGTAGAATAGACGTAACTTTGGAAAACATATTGTTTAAAGTATTATAAATATAAGATATTTTTATGAAAAATTATGGTAAAGAGGTACAATTAAAAAAATCATTACGACAAAGTGGAAAATGGAAAATTTGAATATTAACATTCAATTATTTTTATGAATAAATGTTGAATATTAACATTCAATTATTTAGATTCAACATAAAATGAAAAATTTGTTTTAACGAACTTGTTAGTTAGTGATGAAGAGACAAATATAAAGACAGTTCAAAAAGCATGACTATTTAAATGGACACACCTATTAGAAAGAAAAGTTGTGATGAAAAAGAAAAATAAAATGTAGTGAAAAGACACAACTCTACAATGAACAGATACAACCGTTTGAAATATAAAAAAAAAACAATTTTTTTACGAAATAGTACTACGGAAAATCGCAATTGTTGTGTCTGCACTTGATTATAACTACAAACTCATATAAACTGTTTTTAAATAGAAGACATCTTTATTACCATATTCAAATGTCAAATACAAAAGCTCACTATATAATTCATCTGATTCTTGGATAAAAACTCTAGATATTTTTATTAAATTTTTATATATAAAATCAACTAAAAGTTGTAAATTAAATTTATCATTCCAAAAATCTTTTGTTAAATCAAGAATTGGAGGAATTTCTTTACTTTAAAAAGAATGAATGCTAGAGAATAATTTAGAGAGCTGTAAAAACTGTTGGATTGAAATTATATATTATTTTGTGTCATGGCAAAAAAATGAAAAAAGTTTAAACAGACAAATAAATATATATGTGTAATTGTTCATTGTAAAGATACGAATATTCGAATAGATACAACTCTACAATGAACAATTACAACTTTACAAAAAAAACTATTGCAATGAACAATCGCAACTTTTTGTAAGAAACATCTGAGTTGAGGGAGTGTCTTTCAACTGATGTCGACGTCGTGGTGATCGCTCTTGTAGCGGCTAAATGGGGGTGAAGATGTCTTCACTGCCAATGCTACGATTGTGAAAGGGCTGGTTGACTCTGTGGCAGCTCACAGTCCTGGTGCTTACATTCTTATCGTGAGCAAAGTCCTTAATTCGGTTTTACCACTCGCTGCGGAGGTGCTGAAGCTCAAGGGAGTGTATGATCCGAAGAAGCTCTTTGGTGTGACAACAGTTGATGTCTCTGTGGCCAAATCCATTGTCGGTGATGTACTTCAGACAAATCTGGTTGACGTCCTTGTTGTAGGAGCCTTCTATAAATTTTATTGGTTAATACACTAAACAATATAGATAATTAAAAAATAAATTTTTTATCGAAATTTGCATTAAAAATATAAAACGATATTTATTTTAAAACAAAAGCAATTTTCTCTATCAATTTTTAATTTTAACAATGCTTTAAAACACCCAATTATAATTAGTTTGCCATGTTTATATTATTTGAATGAAAATAAACAATGTAATCTTATTCATTTATCACTTAACCATATGAAAATCAGAAGATTATCATTACAACAAAGAGAATCATCAATAAACATTGCTCATATATCCAAGATGTATAAGTACGACGTTGCAACCACAATACAATTTTGTGTGGATAAATTTGAGAATTTTCATAACTTTCCTACCAAAGTTTTGTATGAATGTGGCTACTATCTTCGTATAGCTAAAGTCATATGCTTAAATCAAAACCAGATCTTATAGTATGTATAGGCTCTGCCAAATCTTACATCTTAAATCATATGCTTAGCTCTATCTTTTGTTGGATCAAAAATGGTACATTTCAGTATTTTAAAATCATTTTAATGCATATATTTATCTAATTTGTATGTTTTCATGTCTTTTAATATGTATTCTTTTTAAAATCACATGAAATTAAAATATTTTGTAAGTTTATATAAAGTAATGTAATTAGTTTATATTTAACGTCTACGATGAAACAATCAAAATAAAGTAAATCGTTACTAATTTCATTACGCTTTTCAATGGTCAAGTAACTGCTAATTAAATCGCAAACCGAAGCTATGGTGTTGGTATTGGTGTAGTTACTAGATAAGTGATACAATTTTTGTGTTTTTTTAAATTTATTTCTATTAAAATATTATTTACTATTTAAACTAATCTATTTTTGGTCACCATCTAAAAGAAATTATTCAACCAATAACAAAAAAATTAGGAGAATATAAATAGTCAAATAAAAGAAAAATATAGAATTTTGAATAGTATAACAAAATATCACTTAATTTAAACAATTTTTTTCTTGTTAAAAACGAAGAAATATAAGTAACGACAGCAATCCTAAAATGTGTCAAAGCCGCATAGCCTGAGTGAGATAAGTTTGTAAATAATAATAATTAAGTCTCACACAAACATGATTTGTTTACATGTTCTGAGTGATAGGTTACGCCTTCACCGTTGGTAACTTGTCCGATGCGATATGCAACATAGTTGCCATCCTCTGTTTCTCCTAATATTCTCATTGCTGCCTCAGGACTGACCACCATAACCATCCCAATTCCCATATTCAACGTCCTTCTCATCTCAGAGTCATCTACATTCCCATACTATATAATAACAATTTCTTTTACTATAAGTTATAGGGAATCATTGTTTTATTCATGCTAATCTAGGATTCTTTAATTAGTTACCTTCTGGATAAATTTGAACAAAGGTGGAACTTCCCAAGCATCGGTGTGAATAACAGCACCCAAACCATCCGGTAAGACTCGGGGAATGTTGTCCGTGAAACCTCCACCTGTTATATGAGCTAGCCCCTTCACTCCTCCTTTGCTGATCAGGTCAAGTACCTGTAAATGTGAATAGTTATAGGATAATACAAATTATATTGGATAATGACAATATTTTTTGTTACAAAAAAATAAACAAACCTGTTTCACATAAATGACAGTAGGTGCCATTAGAGCTTCACCAAGGCTAGTTGACCCTCCTGGAAGTTGATCTTTCAACGAAAAACCGCTTTGAGCCACTACCCTGAAAACAAATTTCTTTCAAAATAAGATTTAAAATTACATTAGTAAACTCATATTATACCACCAACGTACCTTCTAACTAAAGAATGTACCTTCTAACTAAAGAATAACCATTGGAATGAAGGCCGCTAGAAGGAAGACCAATAAGAACATCTCCAGCCACTATGTTTTTCCCGTCTATAACAGAAGCTTTCTTCACTGCGCCTACTGCAGTCCCAACAAGATCGTATTCACCCTTAGCAAAAAAGTCAGGCATCTCTGCAGTCTAAAAAATACGAAAATATCGAAACAAAAATTAGCAATAGTCAAGGCTGGAATTGGGGTCTAACTATATTCGAAAAATACCTCTCCTCCTGTAAGAGGAAAGCCGCATTGCCGACAGCCATCATTAATCCCTCGAATGACCTAGAAACAAAGCATAATGTTACGTTTGTTCATCATGATCAATATCGATGCACAAGCGATAATGAAAGATACCTTTTCTGCAAGGTCAACATCGAGACGACTACAACCAAAGTAGTCAACAAAACCCATAGGGGTTGCACCACAAGTAACAATATCATTCACACTCATAGCGACCTAGAAACCGAAAGTAAAGTGAAACAAAGATGAGTGTCTTTTCGGGGAGTAACAAGAAAATACAAACACATTTTCTTGTTTTTTTACCAAATCGATTCCAACGGTTTCATGAATTCCGGTCTCAAATGCCAATTTAAGTTTAGTCCCTACACCATCCATACCCACTACGATAAAACTGTCACCTGCTCAAACGAAATAAATTAAACAAAAAATTGAAAAAGCCACACTCATTAAAACGAATACGAATTCTGAACACTCAGTTGAATTATATTTGGAAATACATATATACCAAACGGAATGCGACCACTGAAACCGCCGATCCCAGGAGCCATCTTTGCGATTCTTCTGACGAGCTCAGTCCCAGCATCGATATTCACACCGGAATCTTTGTAAGTGAAACCATTGGTTTCATCATCATCAGTCTTATCATCCCTCTTCGACATGGATAAAACACGAGATGCCCTTCTTCCTCTTGATGTCGTCTGAGGGAAGACGATCGAGTTCAAGGACGAACCAATGGAGGAGAAACGGTATCTATTGGAGGACAAGGCAGGGGACGAATAGCAGAATAGAGAAGAAGTCTGCATTATTCGGGATTCCATGGCCTGATTTACACAACAACAATATAACAAGCTTCGACTAATGAACTCTGAATATATAACAATGATCAAGTTTGAGGAGGCCAGGGCTTTATAAACCCTAGAATCTTATCAAATCATTTTTTTACGTCAATCAAATAATTTGAGATATACTTTCTATTTTTCTTAAATGACAGTTTTAGTCCTTCAACCTTTGAATATATTATTCTAAATATTGTTAGTTATTAATGTGTTAAAATGAAATAATCGCATATATATTCTACCAAAATAATCGCATATATATAGTCTCATAATCTCAACATCAACATTGACAATCTATGTTTGTTGTACTTTTTTCATGCTCAATAATACTGTATATATTTCCCACCTGGTTCGATATCACATGTCAATTGTAAATATTCATTTTTCCTTTTTGCGATTACATAAGAAATAGACAATTACAAATTTTATTAGTTGAAAAAAGTATTACACCTAGCCCAGCCAGCATCAATGCAAACCTTTTTTTTCCTTGAACAAATAGAAAAACTTATTAAGCTAAATCACCTTTGGAAACCTTTTCATCAAAGGGACCCCTCACAAGAAACAAATACATTAATTTAAGGAATGTATAAAAAATATTAAACAAACACATGCAATAGAAAAACTTACTTAGAGAGAGAGATCACTGATCAGAATCAAATTTCAAATATAAAAAAGGACATCTCGATCGGTGATCTCCAAAGCTGTAGCAAAACGTCTAGATACACTCACAATAATCTCGGTGCTTCGATTTTGCTCACTCAGCCATGGCAGATTCAACCGCCCTCATCATTAAACGAACCAGGGGAGGCTGGAACGCTGCCATTTTCATCATCGGTACGTGTGATATCTCTCAAGGATTTAATTAGTTTTTTCTTGCAAAATTCAACCGATCATTTGAAACCGCATAATTCATACATGATCAATCTATGCAGTTGTGGAGATGACAGAGAGATTTGCGTTCTACGGTCTTGCAAGCAACCTATTAACGTTTCTAACAAACGAGCTTGGCCAGTCCACGGCCACCGCGGCCAAGCAGATCAACACATGGATCGGTGTTTCTTGCATGTTCCCTATTCTCGGGGGTTTTCTAGCAGACTCAATCCTAGGCCGCTTCAAAACCGTTCTCTTGTCTTCTTTCATCTATCTTTTTGTCTGATCCTAGACCTTAACTCTTTATCATGTTTTCAAGATCTCATATCGAAATAAAGACTAATTAATATGAATACACTAATCAAATAATTAATTTCCAGGGAATGGTAATGTTGCCATTGTCAGTGACGGTTGTGGCGCAGCAGATGAAAGAAAAAGTGTTCTTTATGGCATTGTATGTGATGGCGGTTGGAGAAGGAGGGCACAAGCCATGCGTTATGACCTTCGCGGCTGACCAGTTCGGAGAGGCCAACGCAGAGGAGAAGGCCGCAAAAACATCATTCTTCAATTATTGGTACTTGGCCATCGTCGTAAGTTCTTCCATAGCTGTACTTGCCCTCATCTTCATTCAGGTATATTTTACTTCTCTTATTGTCAATAAATTTTATTTTTGTTATATCTCAAATCAAAATAATTATTTCTGAGAATTAGCTTATCGTAAGTGTAATATTCAAATGATGGTTTCAATAATTACGTGAGCGAGCTATGAAAGCGAAATACAGTAAATCCTCTATAAATTAATAATGTTGGGACCATGACATTTTATTAATTTATATTGATATTAATTTATCTATAAATTAATATTTATTATTTTATAGTGTAAATTAATAATTATTAATTTATAGATATATATATTTTAATTGTTTAAATTCTTAAAAATTATTAGTTGAGAAAATTTTAACAAAAAAATTAGATTTTCGGATGTTATAAATTTTATGGTTTTAGTCTTGAATTTGTAAATTATAGAAATTATTATTGACTATAAATTAAAAATTTTATAAACAATATCAGTTATACACATAACATACATAAATTTAAATTTATGGATGGTAATATTAATTGTCGTATTTTAATAGCCTATAAAACTATCAAAATGAAAATGATGCATATCTAGAAATTTGAAAACTTTTATAAAAATTAGCTATTTTTATGACATGTTAGATAGTATTTTATATCAATATAATTTGAAAATACAACATAACAATTGTTTATATATGAGGTCTTGGAAAAAATCAAAATTATAAAGCATACATTTATATCAGTATATATATATATATATATGAAAATTACATGATTATTAATTATGATATTATTGGGACCATATTTAACAAGGGAATTTCAGAAAAATTATTATCTTATTATCTTATCGAATTTTGCTATTTTTTACACTGACCCGACTTGGAACCAGCAAAATTTATTAATTTATACTGTTTATTAATTTAAAGAGTATTAATTTATAGAGGTTTTACTGTATATGTACATAGATAAGGAGTATATTCTAAATTTTAAACAAAAAAACAAAACCAATTTGGTCTACATATATACGTTAACTCTTTCATATAATTATTTCAAAATTAGTTGGCATAATAATTACTAACATGTGATACCAAAATAAAAAGAAAAATTACTAACATGGTTGGTACGGACGGGAATTTTATATAATGATAATTATCTAACTTCATTGAATAGGATAAGTAAACTCTGAAAACATTTCTTAATCATCTCTTAAATAAAATATTTATTTATTTCTCTGAACAGGAACGAGTGAGTTGGTCAATAGGATTCAGCATAATAGCAGGAAGTGTAGGAATAGGTATAACGATATTTCTAATCGGAATTCCGAAATATCGAAAACAAGCAGTTCCGGTTGGAAGCCCTCTCACGAGAGTAGCTCAGGTCATTGTCGCTTCTCTGAAAAAATGGAGATTGAGCTCAACGCGCCTCCCCTACGGCCTCTGTTACGATGAAGAGGAGGAGGACAAGTCGGAGTCAACAAATGCTAGTAAAATAGTGTATCTTCTTGCCAGAACCAATCAATTCAGGTACATACTTAACTTTCTATTTTTTTTTTTTGGACAGAACTCAACTTTCTATTTATAAACATTTAGTATAATTTTATATTAACCTTTATAAATTTCAACGACAGTTTTAAAATGAAAAAATGATATCTCCGAAGTGGTCCAACATGCTGGTTTTATGGGCACATCATATGCATCTTAGTGTTATAATATTGTAAACTGACTCATTAGATGGAGGGACACCTGTTTTCTATCGATTAAATTTGTATGTGTTTGTAGATTTCCCGCTGATAAAATCTCTCTTTTCTTGACTTTTCCAAATTTTTTGTGTCCAAATTTGTGAAGATATCAAGAAACAATAAAATTTTAAAATTATAACATTCTAATGATAATCTATAACATTGGATTGTATAAAAACTGAAGGTTACATACTTTCATATGATTTCTATTAATGATTTGAATGACTTGTGATTCTTCTTACATATTTTATAGTATTATTTACACAAAAAAAGGGGGAAAAACTACTACTACTTGATTTTGCTTTCTACAATATCACGCACACTAGCGTCAAAACTATATTTTGATACAATCCTACTAATACAAATCACTAAGCTGCAATGGTATTTAACTGGTTAATTTACTTAAAAACTTGGAAATTATTCGGAGCATTTCCTATATTCTTCTCGTTGAACGTGCATGGGTCACGTGAAGATGCTTAGCAGCTGTATTAACGTAACATAGAAAAAAATGAAATCACATTACATAAGCTTTTATCATTGAAAAAATTACTATATGGGATACTCAATGAAATCGTACAACGGCACGTTCATAAGTTAGCTGGATAATGACAGTAATTGTTCTTGATTTGGAATTTTGGAGCAATATATTTGAATATACTGCTGATTCAGAACTCAAGAAAAAAACAATTAAGTAGAAAAAATTAGATCATATTTTATTTTCGGGGTAAAGTGGAGAATAAATGAGGAGGAACTTGAGCAATTGATTCATTTATTATCAATTGGTTTTGAATAGAAAACTCATGGATAATAATATCAATAAAGAATAATATGAGAACGAAAGAAATATGACTTTTGGCATCATCACTTATTCACTTTTAAGCTTTGGAAGTGTTAATTTGTTTTATAATTTGAAAGGTGATAAACAGAGGTGAAGGAATCATTGCATCTAATAGACATTGATTTTTTTTAAAAGTGTTTAATGATATCTACCATTAATTATAGTATATCATATCAATTTTTAACATTGCAGATTTCTTGATAAAGCTACAATTATTGATGAGATTGATCATAGTACTTCAAATAAAAAAAGAAACCCATGGAGATTATGTCCCGTGAACCAAGTGGAAGAAGTAAAGCTAATACTGAGGCTCATACCAATTTGGATAAGCTTGATAATGTTCTGTGCCACACTCACTCAGCTCAACACATTCTTCTTAAAGCAAGGAAGCATGATGAAAAGAACCATTGGAGATCACTTCACCATTCCTCCTGCTGCTTTCCAAAGCATTGTTGGTGTCACCATCCTCATCCTCATTCCTCTTTACGACCGAGTTTTTGTCCCCATGTTCCGTAAGATCACCAATCACCATTCTGGCATCACATCTCTCCAGAGAATCGGTGTTGGCTTATTTGTCGCTACTTTTAACATGGTAAAGTGATTTGTGGACTAGCTTAATAGAATTCTATATACATAGTTGTTAATTACTATCATGGTATCATTCTTTGGTTTTGAACTGTGACAGCAGATGGAGAAAACTATGCAGACTAAAGCGTATTTCGTTCACAACTAACAAGTTTTGGTCCGCAATAGACTAATCTATATCTAAGTAATCACATGAAATTATGAATGATCTAAAATTTTATGGACTTGTGTTTTTATAACAGATGATATGCGGGCTAGTGGAGGCAAAGAGACTTAGAGTTGCAAGAGATCATGGATTAATTGACTCTCCAAAAGAAGTTGTTCCAATGAGTAGCTTGTGGTTACTTCCCCAATACATACTAGTTGGTATTGGCGACGTATTCACTATCGTTGGTATGCAAGAGCTTTTCTATGATCAAATGCCTGAAGCTATGAGAAGTATTGGTGCAGCGATATTTATTAGTGTTGTTGGAGTTGGAAGTTTTGTTAGTACCGGGATTATATCAACCGTTCAAACAATAAGCAAAAGCCACGGTGAAGAATGGCTCGTCAACAACCTTAACAAAGCACATCTTGATTACTTTTATTGGGTAATCGCATCGTTAAATGCTGTGAGCCTCTGCTTCTATCTGTTCATAGCTAACCGTTTTGTCTACAAGAAACTGCAAGACAAAGCTGATGATGTTGAAGGCGAAAGAGAAGTTTGATCAAAGATGTTTTGAAACTATTTTGAAGCATTCTTTATATTCCAAAATCGGCCTCGTGTTTATCCTAATCTATATCAAACTTAAAAATGTGTAACATTTACTTGTTGTGATTACAAAATAAACTTAACTTTCTTAAGCTAATTGGTGATCTTATAGACCTGCAAGCTGCGAAGCTGCGAATTCCATTTTGCCATCGGATCGAACAAAGTTAAGATGAGATAGGTAATTGCTTTCTGCCAAGTCATGTAGCGTTCGGCGGCTCCGTGTTGTCTCCTGCTCCGCTTTTACGTAATCTCCACTCAATAATCTATCATTCTTTTCTGCATCCTGCATAAAACAATGCACATATGGGACATTTGACATGTAGACAACGCTCAGACTTTCAGCAAATGCGCTTTTATCTGATACTAAATAATTATGGAGCAATAAGGAAAAACAGTAACCGTACCTCTAGGAATCTCATCATTTGTTCTTCAATCGTGCCACGCATGGTTAAGGTTTCTACATAAATAGGGCGCTTTGCACCCATCCGATGAGCACGACTGATGACTTGCTCTTCCATGCTGCTCATTTGTGAACATTGTAGGAGTCAGCAACACAATGGAATGGAAAAATATTTGACCAGATACGGAAAATATAAAAGGCGTTGCCACGAAGAATCAAACTGTTAACCACTCAGTTTAGCTTTTAGAATATAGAACGGCCAAATGATTCCCTCCAGTAAATTCCAAAAATTTAGAACAATAGGTTTCAGGAATTATGAAGTGAAAAATAGAAGAACATTAGGTTTTATATTCGTTACTGATATCTGAAGGCAAAATTGCTCAAAGTCGTACCTTTTATCCCAGATTGGTTCCATCAGGAATACATGTGTTACAAAGCTCAAATCAAGACCAAGGGCAGCACTTCCATCCATCAAAAGTGCCATGCAATCAGCATCGTTCTGGAACATTGCCAGAGATTTCATCTGAAAGTTGAAATCGAAAGTTGTTTGACTTTTAGTTAAAGGATTGCAAGATGATGTGAGAAAAAAATAAAAATCAACAGCTAAGTACCTTATTACACGACGGCATTGGACTGTACATTTTACCAAACTTGATGCCAGCAGTTGTCAACTACAAAAGCATGATATAAAATTGATCAAAGGTTAAAACACAAAGGGAAATTAAAGAATCACGTTACAAAAACAAGGTGCATACCTGTTGTTCAATCACGTGAATATGCTCAAGAAATTGAGAGAAAATCAACACCTTATCAACAAATACCATCTGAGATCCACAATCCTGTCCATGGTTTTCTTTCCGCGAAAAGGCTTCTGAGGTACCAGGGGGATTGTCTTCCAGGTTGTTGTCACTGTCAGTTTTATTGAAAGACAAAATGCTTTTTCTATTACTCTCCTGTAACTTTCTCAGCCTGTCTACGAGATAACTGACTTTACTGCTGGACGTAGATTGCCAGTCAGGGTTCCAGGTATCCTGAAATATAAAGTAATGCATTTGACTATACCATTCCCGGAACCAAGTTTTTTCTTATAAGATGGCTTATACGCATATCTACCTGATTATATGAAGGCTGTAACTCAATAAGATCCTTTGGCACAGGCCACTTTGGATTTGGATTCTCTGGTCGAGCCAACGTTTCAGGAGTTTGCATCTCATATAAGTGTCCGCAACCAGGAATAGTACACCTTTCGCTATCAAGAGCAACACAATCAAGGCACAGTAGGTGTCTACATGGAGTTATTACAGGAAGTCGGCACCATTCCCCACATCTATTTGTAAGGTTGAGAAACAAAAGCAAAGTTAGATACCTGAGTCAAATACCCTAAACTAATGCAAACATTGGATGTAAGACATACCTTTTACAGTTACAGCCACTAATAAGGCTATTTTCAATAATAGAAAACTCCTCTGTCGAAAGTTCCAGACCACTGCCAAGTAAAGCATCCATTGTCTCTTTAATATCATGACCAGCGTCAGTCATTTTAATATGCCCAGCCACACAGCAAGATAGTCTAACATTTCTGATGGTATTGCTTCGAAATTTCCACTGTTTAGAGTTAAGCAGACTTTCTACATGAGATGGATCATTCCAATCAGCTAATAAGATATTACGCCTAACTGTCTCCACAAGTTCATTGTAGCTTCTTGCATGCCCTGGAACGAAATTAAGATATGTCAACTTCTTGATGCATGGAGGAATCATCTGCAGATCTTTCTTTCTAGAACTTATCATGCATCTCTGAAGCAGCTGTAGTAAACGCAAACGACCCTCCTCTATTTCTGCTTCAAATGGTCTAAGGATGCCAGCTTCCCAAAACTTTAAATTTTCTCCATATACTTCCTCATGAAGAAACTTTAAAAGAGGTTGGAGATGTGAAAGCTGGCTATTTGGCGTGTTGGGGGTTGGTGTTCCTGTCAATAGCCAACGATTACAAGCTTTCAGAGAAACAGCCATCTGAAATTTATTTGTCAAACTGACACTAGAACCAAGAGTGTGTCCTTCATCTAGTATGACCCTAAGCCAATGCACTTGGATCATTGGGCTTTTCTTCCGGGGATTCCATTCTGCACTTAAGCGACTAAAAGTTGTGATTACAACATCATAATCCCAAGCCAAGCTGTGTGGAGAAATTTGTATATGGTCCGTCCAAAGGAGAATACGAAGCTGATCAGGGCTAACATGTTTCTCGATCTGTGTTATCCAATGATTAACTAAATTTGAGGGGACGACAATTAGAGTTGCTTTTGACAGATACAGTCTAACTGTATCCAGCGGCTGACAGAGAGCAACTTTGAGGGCAGGTACATCAAATACTAGGTTCTCAAGAAACTTTGGGTAAAACCATTTAATAACACCCTTGTCAACTCTACTCTTAAGACCAAATGCTCGAAATATTCTCTGGAACCCAAGGGCATCTTTATTCAAACCCAACACTGGACCAGATAAGCCAACTGTTTCCATCTGTGAAAGCTTCTCAAGAGGGAGTTTAGCAAGCCAAAGTAAGGCTTTCTTTACGGTTGAGTTTACTGCAGACTTGTGATCCCGAAGGACACTGGTGAAGAAAGAAATATTATCCTTTTCTTCACCAGAGGCTCCCTTAGTAACAAACCCTTGCAAGTATTTTATGGGTTGAGATCTATCCCATAATTCTTCAGGATTATTACAACTCTGATATGCAGGGTCACCATTGTTGCTACAAAACCATGCAGAACCAGTAACAGATACACCTTCATCTATTATTCTCCGCCACTTTGAGCAAGAATCACACTGTATCCAAATATCTCTTTCCACATCCGAATCCGTAGGACCCTTTCTCTTGCAACCAGTTATCATACCACATTTCTTCCAACTACCGATTCTTTTAGTTTCCATCACTTCGGAGAGCTCAGATGCGCCATTGTATGCATGCAAGAGATTTTTTCTGACATCACCCAAGCTTTTTCTACATTGAGCTTTCAAATCCAGGGAAGCAGGGATGTGAGTTTCAAATTCGTTTTCAAAGTTTGGGTTCTTCGACTCAAATGTTTGATCCATCAGCCTAGCTTGCTTAAGTGGCAACGATTTCGACTCCAGCTGCGGACGTAAGGCTTCAAAAGAAAACTGGTTTCGACAACTGCTTGGACTTAAAAACCTCTTAACAGTTAACATACCGTTAGAAGTGAACTGGTCACTCGTGAACTCATAATAGGCACAATTCTTGTCACCTCTATGTGTACACCAAACGATAGGAAGTCCCTCAGGCGGATCAGCCATTGTTCCCTGCGTCTTCAGAATAAGGGATAATGTTGTGATAGTCTTCCCGAGACCTGGTTCATCGCAGAACATTCCCCCACGGAAATCCTTGACCATGGGAGCTGCCTCAGTGATTATATCACCAGTCACAGAATTTACATAGAAACTAAAACCATCCTCAGTATCAAAGTTCAAGTAAAGGGGATGTGAGAAAACTTCAGCTTTCCTCTCACGTTCCAGCATCCAACCAACCGCTGCCTGCTGATGAGGAAAGAGTTTTAAATTCATACATGGCACAATTAGAGAGGTCAACGATCTGAGGAGACGGCAGACTGCTGCAATGCTAATGAGATCCTTCACATCAAGTTTCATCAGTATGCTTATCAGAACGTCATCTGAGAGATCCCATATACCAGATGCACAAGAGTCAGTAGACGGTAATACTCTAGAAGAATCAGACACATAATTATATCGTGGACTGGGCAAGCTCTTAAAGATTTCATGTAGTCTAAATAATCTTCTTTTTGGAGAATCTGGAGCATAACAGAGTAATTTGCAATCAAACACATGGCAATCAGATAGATCCCAGATGGCCTTAATTCTTCCATTGGCCTTTTCCCAAACACGTTCCCCATTAAGGATTGAGAGTCTCAGTCCCCAGTCACAGCTGCACAGAACTGGAACTCATTAAAAAATGCGAGAGAAGTATCTATCCACACCCATTCACAAAAGAAGTTCGAATTCATGATAGCAACAGATGCATTACAATTTGGCATGTCAACATAAAGATCACTGTAGTAACTAGTAATACAGAAGAAAAAAACTGATACTTCACCCCCCTAGGATACTCGTACCGAGATACTTAATAAAATATGGCAGATATCCAATATCAAATATGTAGGTACAAAAAAGAGTCAAAGTTTATGAAATACGCCAGGAGGAGACGTAACTACAGAAGTAGATGTTATCGTAAGTTGATCTACTTAACTTCGGTTACCATGAACCAGAAACAGCATTGCTTATACAAAAAGTAAACCTATTTTGACATAGCTCAACAGTATATTTCCAAAGTAAATATAGCACACATCAGAATTCTATATACCATGAAATTGAACATATCCAACTTAATCTCCCTAAATTAATCGACCAGCATTTAGAAATTCTCCTAGCTATAGAGGGATATACTGAGTCAAAACGAATTACCTCAAGTGCTTAAACACTGCAGCAGCGGTAGCTTGCGATTTAGGAAATTGCCATCCGGACCACAATGCAATAGGCAGGTAAACATCCACTAACACAACAGCTCTTTCTTCTCCATCCTCACCCTTATCAACCTTCACGACTCGAGAAAAGATCTTCAAACATTTATAAGCAACCAAAGCGTGAAGTTGCTGGACTACACTTAGGCTTCCATTCACCAAACCTATACTCCTTCCCCTCTTCCTTCCCCCTCCGGTCTTCTCTTTACTCCCGGATGATACCCGTCTCTTCGATTTCAGATACTTTCGTGTACCACTACCACTACTATTACTACAACTCCCTCGCTCAACGCACTTACGTCGTTTCTGTGGAGTCTCCAATCCAATTGTTCCACAATCCTCAGCATCATCATCATGATCTCCTTGAGAAGAAATTAGGGATTTGAGATTAGAGGTGGGATTGATTAGGGATAAGATGATGCCATTGTCGGATTTGAAACCGGTGACGGAACCGTCATTGAAGATGGAACAAGATGAGCCCAATTGAAGAAGATCAGGCGAATCGACGGAAAGAACGGTACAGAGGAAACCACAGAGTTTGTGATTATCGATTTCAACGGAAACCGCCATCGTCAGAATCTAAATCGAATGCAGAAATCGTTAGGGCTTTATTGATTTCTTGGAAAAAATCTCATCTTTTTGGGATTTTTGTGTCTCTTTTTTTTTCTGGTTTCGGACCTCTCAGCCAAAACACGAAATCAAAATAAGAAAAAAAAAAGTGACTAAATTAGGGCTTATGATTTTTTTTAATCTCTTATACCTTTCACGTGTGGTTCTTTAACCAGTAATTTAGTTACACGTGTATTTCTTAATCCTACGTGTAAATTACAACAAACACGTTCGTGAATAATTTGATTGTTTACGCAGGTTCGGGAACACGAGTCGGAGAAGTTGATCATGTTAAGAGAAGAGATAAGCACGTAGAGAGTTTGAAATCCATTGAGTGGTTTGAGTTTTATAGATTCTTAAGGTAATTTTAAACATGTGGCCAACTCCAGCCAAATCGAAAGGATGCAGATATTGTGAGACCAACACAGTTTGAGATCATATGAGATCAACTCTCCAAGCGTTACATTATTATTATTCAGAATTGAGATCAAGTGAAGAACAATCAACGAGACATAAGTCTTTAAAATCCATCCTCACATAAGTCACACAATACTAGCACAATCTTATAGCACTAGAACACATAATCAAAAACCTCAGGCATATCTCAGGATGTAATCTACTGAGAGCATTTCTCCAAGTATGCATTCCAGCCTTGAACTCTATACTCGTGAGCCGTCTCTGCTGGGTTGTCTGCCTTTATGATTCCTCGTCCCACGATTATAATATCACTTCCCCTCTCTGTAATCACCTGAAATAAGCAAAAGAGCAACCGGCTTTAGATACCAACTAGAATGCTAACTATGGATGTAAAAGTTGGGTGGGGAAGGAGAGACTCACAGAGTGTGGAGTGTTATACTGCTGACCAAGTGCATCACCACCTTTCACCATTTGAACACCAGGCGTTGCATGAATCATAGACGGATACACATATCCGCATTTCCAAGAAGCCGGATTCACCGAGATGAATCCCATCACGAAATCGGAATGAGCCTCTGCAATTTTCACAGCTGCTGCTGTGTAGTCTCCTGTAGCAAGGTTACCTGCTGAGCTCATTTCAGCAAGCAAAAGCAGACCTCTACTACGAGGCATACCCTGCAATCATATAAGAATGCAAGCAAAATATTAGTAAAACAAAAGACTCAGTAATCATCAGGTTATAAAGAGAAATGAAATTTACCTTCAATTTCAGGCCCTCCACGATTCCTGGCCCCGATATTATATGAGCGTTTATAATATCAGCCCACTCCAATATTTTAAAGATACCTCTGCGAACAAACCAGAAAAATCAGGCACACGAAAACTCGAAAAGACTTGAATGAAGGCTAAGTGACATAATGTAGAAAAATTACCCTTCATACTGCATTGTGACAGTGTTACCAATGTCTGCAAACTTGCGATCCTCAAAGATGAGAAATTTGTGTTTGTCTGCAATCTAAAGTAGCCATAAACAATGGATCAACAACATATTGCAAACCAGCTGAACAATAACAGACATAAGACTCATGCTTATTGTAGAGATTACAATCTTCACTTAAAGTAACTAAACAGATTGTCAAAGATGTGTGTAAGCAAAGTAATTACCGCACGGAGTTTAGAGCCAAAGTCAGGGGTGAAATCAGGCAAAATATCAACATGAGTCTTCAAGAGACAAATCTCTGGTCCAACCTTCATAAACACACAAACATTTGAAAGAAGATGTCACTAAAAACATAGTAATTCATATGTATAAGTCATCAGATTTCAACCAGAAGAATCAAATACAAATGATTCTAACCTTCTCAGCGATTTCAAGCAATTCAGCAGCAGTTCCAACATCAGCAGCTAAGCAGAGATTAGTTTCCTTCTTCAACATAATATCAAACAGCTTCTTCCCCGCCGGATTCTTAGAAAGCTCTGACCTTTCCTTAAACCCTAAAACCCTAGGCTTCGGCTTTGCTTTCTCCACACTTGGAACACTAACCCTACGGTTCTCTTCCAAAAACTTAAGCAAATTCAATTCATCCTCTTCTTTAATTTTGCCCTTTTCTTTCAAAACCCTAACCATATCCGTCAACTTAATCATCGAATGAAGCTTAATCCCATTCTCCGCTAAATTCTCCCTACCACCTTGTTGCCTATCGATCAAAACCACAGCATCACTAACCTTTAACCCAACAGAACGAAGAGGCGCAGCAGTCTCGAGAACAGAGGCACCACTGGTTACAAGATCTTCAATTATCAAACAAGTTTGATCCTTTTCGAAGATACCTTCAATGGCTTTGGATGTTCCGTAGTCTTTAATCTCCTTACGGCGCATAAGCATAGGGATACCATTGGAGACAGAGACGACGGTGGCGATAGGGAGAGCAGTGTAGGGGACACCACAGACTACGTCGAAGGTCGCGGAAGGAGGAAGTGAAGAGATGAGAGTTTGAGAGATCTGTGTTAAGAGGGAAGGGTAAGAGACGATGAGACGGAGGTCGATGTAAACCGGAGAGAAGATTCCGGATTTGAGCTTGAAGTTTCCGAATTTCACGGCGCCGATTTCGTGAAGCTGGAGAATCAGTGCTTCCATGGCTGACATGCTTCTTGTGCTGCTTTTTGGTATTGGATTCGATGGCTTTTGAGAGAGGAGAGGAGTTGAGACTTTAGAAACGACTGCACACACTGGACAGTGTTGGCTTTTATATACTTTAGGTTTTGTTTTATTTTTGGGTTTCTATGTTTTTTTTCTTTTTTATAATAAACCGTTATCAAATCATGTAAATATCATGTAAATTTTCTCATATTCATTATTTTTATACATTTATGCTAATTTTCATACATTAAGATAAACTCTCATGTACTGAATCTTTTATAATAAAATTGAAGATTATCAAATCCACCCGACATTTAATTTCCCAATCATAATTGGGGATGGTATTAGTATGAGATTTATGAAGATTTTTTAAAAGTTCAACAAAATCATTAAAAATGAATAAGTGAAAATGGTTAAAGATTGCTAAAGAATTTTGTTGATTAGTTTTCTAAAATCTTATAAAGTACTCCAGACAATCATTGTATTTTTATGATACTTTTCATGACTTTATTTTGTAAAGAAAATGTCTAAAATCATTAATCAATAATATAATAACTGAACTCATTAACAATCTTAGATTATTTTGTTTTAATTGAATAACACAAAACTTTTAGTGACTTTATAAAAGTCTGAATCCAATAACCCAAATTTGTTAAGATTTTAAATGACTTTTTACAAATCACAAACTAATAACACTAAACTTTAACAAAATCTTGATCTAATAATAACAGATTCTACATAACTTTTAAAATCTTTTAAAACTCTATTCAAATCTTAAACCAATAAACCCCAAGATTTTTATTTTTAGTATATGAATTATACTTTTCGTAAGCTAAAAATTTTAAACAATTTTTTATGTCATTTCAAAATCCATTAATTCAAGAAAAGAAAACTTTGCGAGAAAAAAAAAAAAAAAAAAACTTCTTGTTTTACTACAAAAAAAGTACACTGAGACAACATGAATAAAATCCAATTGAAACTGAAGTCGCCCTAAAAAGGGACATTATTCTTAACATAAGCATACAACAAGAAGACCTGTCCGGTCTTAAAGGGGAAACAGAAAAGTACAAATGAAGATGGATCATTTCCCATCATCACAAAGATTACTAATGTTACAGATTGTGAAATTAAAGAAAGAGTGTAGTAATCTAATTGAAAAAAAAAAACCAACAAAGATTATTCATAATCTACATCAAACCAGAAATAGAGGTAAGCCTTAGAATACATGACTCGAACACGCTGCAGAACCAAGTCTCCGCTTGTCGAAACAGCCTTTGCACCTCCCTCGATCCTTGTCTGCAAAACAGTTACGCTGTTTCCTTTGATCTTGTCAACAACGGTTTCATCCACTTCTACATGGCCCAAGATATCTTCATCTCCAGCAGTGCTCACGATTGGGTATGAGAGATGATCCAAAGGGTTTGTTTCACATTGCAGCACACATCCATCAATCGTTAGCCTTCCACTCCTATGAAGCAAACAGCAGCCGAGCTCGGCTTTCACTGTTAAATTCGCAAGCTTGCAGGTCGATAGCAATTCCAGGGCACTGCACAAATAACCCAACAACAAAAAGCCGTATACCAAAGATTCTTCTTCGCAATAAAATGTAACAAACATTGAAATGCCTTAAGCAGCAGCTTTTTAAGAAGCTAAAACCTCCCAGAAAGATTTTCAAAAAACAACTGCAGAGAGGAAATGACTTCAAGAGAATATAATCAACAAACCTGTCTGAACCGCGAGAACAGATGAGGGTAGTTTCATCAGGAATCTCGCCTCCACCAACCTGAACATAGAGAAGA
Source organism: Camelina hispida (assembly GCA_023657505.1). Taxonomy (NCBI): domain Eukaryota; kingdom Viridiplantae; phylum Streptophyta; class Magnoliopsida; order Brassicales; family Brassicaceae; genus Camelina; species Camelina hispida. The sequence continues at coordinate 30,493,770 of CP094632.1, forward strand.
TAATATAAAATTGAAACTAATAATGAACATTGGGACTTGTGCATCATACCATCCATGATCCATCTATCAGATAAGAAGATTATAAACTCTTTTTCAGCCTCAAGGCATAGAGTCTTCCACTTAACCGAAACTAAAGAACACTAATAAGCCAGCCCCTAATCCACACTGAGGTGTACTGTTCTATGGTGCACCTCGGTACAATCCTGATTAAATCACTATCATATCTAATTCTGCAACTCCATCTGTTCATCCTAATTCCTACACCAAGCTCTACCTTCAATAGCTTTACAGCTTACCCTCTTTCCATGTGTTGCCCAATATGAGAAAAGGAACATTACCGAGAGGCAGGTGGCAAATGCATGCAAGACTTTGAAGTCGAACTGAATTCTCACCATGGTCAAGGAATTTTAGTTATCAAGTTCTAATTCTTTAACATGCATTAGAGTGTCTCAATTACAAAAAAAGCTCCCTGCATAGTTTCCAGTTGTGAGATTATAAGTAATTGTGTGCATGCATAAGTTGTCTTTCATTTCTATTTTGGTACCTAAATGTGGCATTGTTCTCTTCAATGCATCTTGATCTCAGATGCTGAGACCCATCGCATGGAATGGATCTTCATCCTCTCAAAAGAATTGATACGTAACTATATGTTTACATGTTTTTTGGATATTAAACATCTACTACACAGATGTTGGTATAATTTAACAGTATAGATGAAGTCATAGATAAACTCCTAATTTTTGTGAAGAAACGTGTGAAAGTAGACCAATTCACATTGGCATTTCTAGAGAAAGTTATGGAAACGAAAGAGATATAACATGGAAATGCAAAAATCTCCATGAATATCAAGAAATTACACTAGACATATATAATCCTTCAAAGACATACCAGGCAAAGAGGCTTTTTAATCTGAATATTAGAAACGTGATGATTCCCACCGGCTCCAATTAAAATGGTATCGCCGGGTCTAGAGGTGACAATTTGGTTAGGTTTTAGGACCTTTCTACGAATAATGAAGAACTGTTACAGCATTATAATATCACAAACCTCGCCGCAGAGACAGCTGACTCAATGTTGCGGAAAACTCCAGGCTGAGTTAAATCCTTAACAAACCGGTCAACACGGAGCCACAAGCGAGGATGACACGCCAGATATCGCCATCTGTGGCAAACGAGTGCTGTGTTATACCTATCTGCACACTCAGAAGATGTACACAAACTGCACTGAGATAGACTGTAATACGCAACAAATTCCCAAGTCACATCATGCAAACATAAAAAATGAAATCTTCGAAGCTTCACAACAACACAAAAAAGAGCAATTTAATACAAAGACAAAAACGTTCTTGCTAATAGCGTTACATTACTACAGAAATGTTGTATCACACCAAAAGTCAAAGAGGAACGGATCATTCATTATAAAAAATTTGAAATCTTCGAAGGTTCACACAATACAATACAGAACAATTCAATACAAAGACAAAAGCTTCCTTGCTAACAGTGTTACATTACTACAGAACTGTTGTATCACACCAAGTCAAGATGAACAGAGCATTTTGTTATAGAAATTGAGTGAGACTATACCACGGATTGGATTCAATTATCATTTAATTAGGATCTACAAATTCTAAAAGTTGGAAATTGAGCCTTAATTGGTGAAATTCAAATTGCGATCAAATGGGGAGAAACATCACAAACAACATCAACAATGAAACGATTCAGAGCAAAATTGAACACAGAAGTACAAAAGTATCAGAAACCCCAATTAATAGATGCGAATAAAGAAACCAAATTTACCAGGAATTGGAGCTAGGAAGCTGAGGATATGCATGAGGCAACCATCGTCAAGATTGTTAAGAGACGTGAGGGAATCATCAGATTGCATTCGTCTCTTCATCCTCGGTTGAACTATTCTCTTGGGAGGCCTCTCCTTGTTGAGCTTTGTTGAGATCTCATGAATCTCCATGGCCGCTTTAGGAAGCACGAGCCCTCTGTCTCGTCGCCGTCGTTCGTTAATAACAGCCGACTCAATTATCAAACTGACGTCATCTCGACATTGTTTATATGTCCGGTCCAATTAAAAACATAACTATTTAAAACTTTATGACTTCGGTTAAGATTGTTTTTTTTTTTTTTTTTTTTTTTTTTTTTTTAACCCTTCAACTGCATTAATTAAAGACTAACGAACATTGAGTTGAAAACAGACAAAAGACAAGTTGGAATCGTAAAGAACACAGAGGAAACAATATTTCTATCTTGCTGAATTTTGGCTAATTTGTCCGCCAATAAATTCGATCTTCGTGGTGTCCACCGGAAAATGACATTGTCAAATCTCGTCGACCAGCCTCGTATTTCTTGTAGCCAATTATAGATATCAAAATGCAGGGTAGAAGATGTAAGCGCCTTGACTAGATTTTGGCAATCACCTTCGAAAATAACATTTTTATGGCCATTACTCCAAGCTTGTTGCATTGCATATACTAAGCTTTGGCACTCCGCTTCAAAAGCTGACAGAACTTTTGATCATGTAGCTTGCCCTGCATCCAAAAACTGACCTTGATCATCACGCACTATCCAACCAGCTGTTGCTTGTCGGTCAATGTTGTGAAAACTGCCATCGTAGTTACATTTAACCCAACCGTAGGGTGGTTTGTGCCAACCCGACATGATTTGTCTACCACGATTGGTGGGACTAGGATCCGGAATCGCACCTCTCAGGGATGGTGGGGTTATAGTCAACCATTCATCTGCTCCTTGTTTGGCTGTCGTCAACAAACTTTGCCAGCTGAGATTTTTCCTCTGAAACATGAGCTTATTACGGCCTGTCCATATATTCCATAGGATCCAGAAAGGGAGAAGAGAGAGGCGATCATAGTAACTTCGTTGTTTATGAAACTCAAAGATCCTCTTTAGCTTGCTTTCCAGTGATGCAAAAGGATCTAGAAGACATCTGATGGGAATATGGGAGCTTCTCCAGATATTCATAGCATGAGGACATGTGAAAAAGAGATGTTCAGTAGTTTCAATAACCTGATCACACCGCAAACAAAATGGATTTGAGGCGATATGCCTTCTCACTAGTTCGTCACCCGTAGCCAGCGCACGAGAGGTCAGACGCCAGAGGAAATGTTTGAATTTTGGGGGAATATTGGTTTTCCAAATCTCTGCCTTTAGTTGTGGATTACCAAAGGGGGGTCGAACCTGAAATTCTTGTTCCGGAAGATGAGTTGCAAGCCAATAACCAGACTTAACTGAGTATAGACCATTTTCAGTGTAGTGCCAACCAAGATAGTCCTGATTTTGCCAATGACTCTTTTTTATCCGTAGAACATGATTGACATCATCCGGGTGGATCTTTTCACGAATTAAACTCTCATTCCAACCGCTACGATTCGGCAATAATAGTGTACTAACTGTGAAAGAGTCATCTTGTGTATTCTCTGCTCGTCTTGGTGGTCGAGGTGGATGTACCGGAAGCCAAGGATCAGACCATGTTTTGATTCTTAAACCATCTCCCACAGTAAATCGTAAGCCTTGTTTGAGAAGGTCACGACCATATAGTAGAGACTGCCAGCCAAAAGAAGGCCGTGTTCCTCTTGAAGCATCAAGGATATTTGAATCTGCAAAATATCGTCCTTTAAGTATACGTGACAGGAGACTGTTTGGATATTGCAATATTCGCCAGGCTTGTTTGGCGAGGAGAGCCTCATTAAACCGTTCTATATCTCGAAAACCAAGACCGCCTTCTGACTTCAAAAACTTCATCCGCTCCCATGCTAACCAATGCACCGCATTATTATTTTGTTGTGTGTTCCACCAGAAATTTGCTATAATCCTCTCAATATCTTCACAAATCCCTTTAGGAATCTTAAAACAATTCATAGTATACACATGCATTGCAAGAGCTATCGCCTTGAGTAAGATCTCCTTCCCACCTTGAGATAGAAATTTAGTATTCCACCCTTTCGTTCTATTTTGGACCTTCTCTACAATGTATTGGAAAAGTTCTTTCTTTTTACGACCAAACTGTTCTGGAAGTCCCAGGTATTTACCGCATCCCCCATCATTGAAAATCTGTAACTGATGCTGTATCCGCGTCTTAGTAGTTTCCAACACCCTTTTACCAAACGTTAAAGCAGACTTTCTCGTATTGATTTGTTGTCCGGAGGCTGTCTCATATTGAGAAAGGATGTCTTTGATAGCAGTGCAAGATTTGATATTCGCTTGGCAGAAAAAGAGAGAGTCATCCGCAAAAAGGAGATGACTTACAGACGGACTAGCATTGCTGATCTTCATTCCTTTAATCAGACCTTGAGACTCGGCCCTTTTCAACATATGACTGAGGACCTCAGCACAGAGAATAAACAAATATGGGGAAAGTGGGTCACCTTGCCTAACGCCCCTTTCAGGTTGAATAAAGCCTTGAGGATTGCCGTTTATGTTGACTGAGAAGGTTGGAGTTCTGACACAGATCATAATCCATTGGACCCAACGGACATCAAAACCAAATCGAAACATGGTTTCTTGTAAGAAATCCCATTCAAGGCGATCATATGCTTTGGTGATGTCCGTTTTAATCGCCATATATGAATTTGCACAACGCCTTTTCACCTTGAGTGCATGGATAAGCTCATGAGCTATAAGTACATTATCTGTAATATTTCGGCCAGGGATAAAGGCAGCCTGTTCCTCTGAGATAATACCGTGTAGATGATGTTTTAATCTCCCAACTAAAACCTTAGAGATTATCTTATAGCTGACGTTACATAATGCGATTGGCCGAAACTCACTCATATACTTTGCTTCTGGTGTCTTGGGAATTAAACAAATGTTGGTATGATTGAGTGACTTGTCGAAAACTCCCTGATCAAAGAAGTTACGAACCTCCTGAACAACAGCTTCCTTAGTTGTGTTCCAGAAATTCTGATAGAAAGCTCCAGTGAAACCGTCTGGTCCTGGAGCTTTTGTAGCTCCAATATCAAAAACTGCAGCCTTTATTTCCTCCTCAGTGACTGGTTTCGTTAAATCCTGATTGATTGATGGTGTGACTCTTTGCTTGAAATCCCGAAAGACATGATAATGATTGTTCTGTGGTGTCAACTCGCTTTTGAAGAGCCTGGTGAAATAAGCTTCTGCTACCTTACCAATCTGACTATCTCCATAGTGCTCAAATCTGTCATCATCGAGAATCGAATACAGTTTATTACGAGCAGTGTGGTTTTTCGCAGTGGCAAAGAAAAACTTTGTGTTACGGTCACCACTTGTGAGCCATGTTTTCCGGCTTTTGATTCTCCAAAATTCTTCCTCTTCCTTATAAGCAAAGCTTAGTCTATTCCGGAGATCACGAATATGATGTGAAGACGAGCCATTCGTATGAGCTTGGTCAAGTCGTTTCTTCAAAATACCGATCTCTTCTTGGGAGTTCGTTCTGTTCCCTTTCTTCCAAATAGATATAGTGCGTCTACACTCCTTGAGGCGAGAGTGTAAACACAAAGCCTGTCCGGGCCTAGAAGAATTCCAACCTTTATCCACAGCTGTGTTGAAACCTTCTTTAGCCACCATTCTGGAGTCAAAAAAGAATTGTCCTCGCCGAGGATTGAAGTCATTGGAGATAGTAGTGATAACTGGTCTATGGTCTGATTCAAGAAGCTCTAGAAACTCGACATGGGACGCAGGGTATTGAGCTAACCACTCAGAGTTAACCATAGTACGATCTAGACAACAAGTAACATCATGGGTATAACGTTTACCTACCCAAGAAAAGGGGTTCCCCGAGTATTTAAGATCCTGAAAATCACAAACTTGCATCATTCTCCGGAAGTCTATGAAGGAGCTTTCAGGTCGGGGAGGGCCTCCACGTTTTTCATTATTATTCTTGATCTCATTAAAATCCCCTATAGAAACCCAAGGACCGTTTCTAGTCACGGCAATCCGTTGTAGACTTTCCCAAACTAAATGTCTTAGAGATGGGTTAGGATTCCCATAAACACACGACAAATAAAAACCAACTCCATTAACTTGAACATGCGTATCTACAAGATTAGGGGACTGACTAAGAACTGAAACTGAAATACGACTATGCCACATAAGGGCAATACCACCACTTAAACCTACAGGAGGGACTGTAACAACTCGATCATAACCTAACTCCGCAACTATGTCTCGTACAGTGTCATCTCCTTGTTTTGTTTCAAAAAGGCAAATGATGTCTGGAGAGTAAATCTTCTTCATCTCCTTTAGACGTCGAACTGCGAGGTCATTGCCCAGTCCTCTACAGTTCCAAGCGGTTGTCCTCATGGGGGAAGTGGTGGTTTAGGGCCCACCGCGCCTCTATCAAGGTCAAGGGGAGAGCTGATGTCCCCTGGGTAGCTACATTCTCCCGCATCAAAATTCCTGGCTTTGGTATTGTCCATCCTCTTTGCGGGTTCAGGTGAAACGTCCCTCTTGCGTTTACCTCTGGTATCCATGATGATATCAGTGGCCTCAGGAAGCATAGACCCACCCTCAACATTGTTAGCGAAAATTACATTCTCCGGTTGATCAACAGGGGCATTGGGAACGGGTAACTCTTGTGCAGCTTCTGGAATCGGATCTTCTTCCACAACCTCGCGGATAACCACACCGTGATTCCTTGGTTCGTCAGGATGACCAAGGTCTTCATCATCATCATTGTTGTCAAAATGCTCTTCACCCCCGTTTTGCAGAATGCACGCACCTGTGTCATGTGTTAACATACCACATACCTCACAAAAACCCCTGAGACGTTCGAAACGGAATCGGAGGAGGGTGTTGATGCCTTGTTGAAACTGAATATGGCGTTGGAATCGTAGCGGAAGGGTGATGTCCCAATGGACCTGAACACGGACAAACTCAACTCTAGCGGCCGCCTCCGCATCGTAATCAACATCCAGAAGATTGCCAATCGATCGACCAATATACGAAATGACTTCGAGGTTGAGGAATTGGAACGGAATACCACGGATCTGAATCCAGAAAGGTATGAAATCGATAAGAGGAGGATTCTCATTGGGGTACCAGCGTTGGAGGATCAACATCCGATCATTGAAAGCCCAAGGTCCACGGCGAAGAACCAACTCCATTTCACCTTCCGTAGGGAAGATAAACTGTAAGACATTACCGCCCACCATACGACCATGGACGATACCTGCCTGTCCCCAAATACGGGGCATAGATGCGATAATGGAACGCACATTCTGACGACGCGGCATGACAGGACGACCAATAAGGATAAACCGGTTCTCTGCTACAGCATTGGCAATCACAATCTCCGGGATTTCAAGCGGAGCATCGTCAGCACCCAAATTGATATCTTGAACACGTTGACGGAGATTATCAGCCATCGTAAGAATCTTGAATTGGAAGTATTGTAGAAGAAATATGAATAGATGCGAAAACCGGAGATGGAGAAATCGCAGATCCGGAGTTCGAAATTTATAGAATGGATCCATCAGTCCAATCGTTAAATGAGCGTCACGAAGGGAGGTCCACTTCGTGGAGATAACCGTCGCACGATCCCATAGTGGGGAAAGCCCCTCATCGTCGACGAAACCGTCAGTAACCGTCTCCGTGAAGACATAGTTCAACCACCAAGACAAGAACCAAATCGCCCTTTTCATCGCCCTTTTTAATTCTTTATCATAAATTTTGATAATGTGGGTTATTTTTAACTTTTTTCTACTTCGGTTAAGATTGTTTTGCTTTTTTTTTGTTCATTAATGTTTTTGTAATTAAAAAAAAAAAAAAAAATATATATGCAAAATTATTAAAAAATTGCTTTCTCAAAGTTTTTATTTATGATTTTTAGAGTTTTCTTAAAAGAAAATTGAGAAAAAATAGAGGAATCGTAACCGTTGGTTGTTTAGTGCAGTGGACTGTCCAGATGTAGTTTGATGAAGCTAATAAAGAAATAGAAAAGACCCAAAGCACACACTCTCTTGTGAGTTGTGTGTAACAAGACAAATTCATACAAACCTTTCTCTCTACCCAGTCTCTTCTTCTAACTGCAAAACTCTCGAATCGACAGCTGAAAAATGGAGGTGAAAATGGCCGAAGAAGGGTGCTGTGAAAATGGTGAGTCTAAGGTTAACGAAAGAACCCCCTGCATTTGGGAGACTGTGGACGACGGAGGAGTCGAAAGCAAGAGGTTTTACTTGGCTCGCACGACAGCTTTTGAGATGCTTCGCGACAGAGGCTACGAAGTTAATGAAGCTGAGATGTCACTCTCTCTTTCTGAGTTTCGTTCTGTTTTTGGTGAGAAGCCAGACCTTGAACGCCTCCGTATCTGTGTGCCTCTTCGCTCAGATCCAAGGAAAAAGGTTTCAGCTTTTTTTATTTTTCACCTCTTTTTTTCGATTTGGGTGGAAGTTTTTGGTTTGAAATAGATGAAAATCTGAAAAAGTCATCAACTTTTGTCGATTTTGGGTTTGCATTTTTGGTTTTAACACCTTCAAAGAGAGGAAAATGTGCAAAAGGCTTAAACTTTTCTCGATTTTGGGTCTACAGCTTGAGTTTGCTTCGACTTTTTTCGATTTAGGGTTTAACTTTGGTTTGGGTTTGACTTCAAAGAGGTGAAATTTTGCAAAAGGTTTCAACTTTTTGGTTCTATGACACTTTTAAACGCCTAAAGATCATACTAGTGAGAAGTTATAGGGGTTAATCAGAGCTCTTTTAACTTGCTATTTGTGCACGGAAGTAAGGGGAAATGATGTCTTTCCATTGATGTATGGTTTGCGTTTCGTCTTGTTCTCTTGAGTTTAGAGCTTTTGATTAATGTTTTGGAAAAGCTGAAGGACTAATGGCACACCCATTTTCCCCTTGGGGACCAAGAAAATTTGTTATAGCAGCAAGGTTCCTCACAGGGTGCTCTGTGTATGTATCCAATGGGAGGTTGCTATAACTTTATAATAAGAAATGATTGCAGCATTTTAGGGTTTAGGTGTCATTAAAACGTTATGTTTGGATAGTTAGTTGAGATGAGAATGTAACCAGACTGTTTCTCATATGCCTTTATCTGTTTTTCATTGAGGTTATTGAATTGGTTTTATGCAGATCCTTGTTGTGTTCATGGAATCTGAACCAATCACAGTGAAAACAATTCGTGTCATTCATAGTCAGATTTCCAACAATGTAGGCGTGCGTGCTATGATTCTGATTTTACAGAGCAAAATGAACCACTTTGCCCAGAAGGAACTGACAACCTTCCCTTTTCCAGTTGAAACTTTCCCGGTAAGTAGTTATGGGTAAGCAGTTATGAGTTATCCACTTTCTTACATGATGAAACATTATAGCCCGGATCGTCTTGAATGGTATCCTATTGAGGGTCATGAACTTGAGACCTGAATTGGAAAATACATTATTGTCTGAACACATGTTAACACTTATTTAATGTACCAACAGATAGGAGATTTGTTGGTCAACATCACAAAGCACATTCAGCAGCCAAAGATTGAGATTTTGACCAAAAAGGAGAAAGAACAATTGCTGAAGAAGCATGCACTTGAGGACAAACATGTATGTTACAATTCTGGACAAAGCTGCTTCATCTATTATGTATCCTATCCCTATTTTAATGGATGTTTTTTCTCCATTTCAGCTTCCTTATTTGCAGGAGAGTGACAGCTTCGTCAGATACTATGGGTTGAAGAAAAAGCAGGTGGTGAAGATTACATACAGTAAAGAACCTGTTGGGTCTTTTGTCACATACCGATGCATCATCTGAAGAAGGCTAATTCATTGCATTGCAGCTACCCGAAGTTTAATTGAGACACTCCTTCTCTAGTAGTTCATTTGTCCTTGTGTTTAATGTTTGCTTACAATTGTAATAAGAGATCGACTTCGGTTTTGAATGTGGAAAAACTTAGCAAACTACACGTGTTTTCCAAAATGTAGTTGTCATGGAGGTACGTGTAAAAGAACATCTAATTACATGAATTAAGAGCTTCACAAGAAAGGAGCAATGATGAGAATGTTTCACGAAACGCAGAGAGATGTTATCTAGTCTGCTGAAATTCCAAAGCTTTACTCTAACCGGCAACCTAAACTGGTTGAAACAAAAGCAACACCTGAGTATTAGTTACCAATACATCCGCAAGCTCTATCACGTTAGTGTATGGACGCAATTTATAGAGAAATAGTAAGCAATTTATAACCTTCTAAATTTCACAACTTTCTTTTGTTTCCTTGGGATTCTTCAACATCCCTCTCACCAACAGTACAACTGGATCCAGAGTTGGGTGCATTCCCTAATGCAAGTGAATCTGTAGGTCCTTCTTCCTCTTGAGCTTTCTGCTTATCTAAGCGACTCTCTCTTATGCTGCATTTAGGAAAAATCCCTTTTTCTTCATTTCCCATCTTTGAAGAAGCTGGTGATTCTGGTCCTTCCATATGTTTTGCCGCCGGCATATCAAAAGGCCTATGAAAGAGCAACTGAGCCACAGTTCTGTCTGTGGGATTGGTCACCGCCTCTGTGCCTGGCATCCCAGCATATCTGTAATATCAAATACAAGAGTTAGCCATGTAAACCACAATTTGATATTGATACTGAATGGGTAGCATTTATAAAAGGTTAACCCACATGTACAAAAGTGTATGTATGTAGTTTACATTATCTTAAAACGAAGTATACCATAACGATTAATATGCACAGAATTCCTTACCTATATCTGGATTTTTCTCTGGGAATAACTTCCTGGTCATCCTGGCTAGTCTTGTTACTGTGGGCTGTATCATTAGTGTAGTGTCTCTGAGCTGCGCTACCAGCCAACCGGAATAAGCTATCCCGTATACAAGTCCTTGTTCCCATATCCAACTGCAGGACAGGAAAGAGTATTAGTCACTCCCAACATAAAGGTCACCTACATAGTACCGTAGGATTAAGTGCGTCCTCATGTAAGCCAATCGACCGTTTAAGTACCTTTGCGACAACATCCTGGAGCCGATAAAGAACCGAGAATTCTGCTGAATTATCAACAGCAGCAGTAAAGTTGCCAGAATCATCTTGTTCCAAAGATGAATTAGGATCAGAGGAAGGCATTGTAGTTATCCCTTGGAGATTAGTTTTGTCGACAAACTGGAGTGGAATATCTTGGAGAGAGTTCTGTGTAATGGATTGATCTACTACAGGCACCTGTTGAGAAAATTGTTGCTGTTGTCTCTGAATTGCAAGCATTGCCTGCATTTGCTGTCTGCGTCTTAGTTTTTCTAGTTTTTCCTGTGGTGTCATTGTTGAAGGCCGTACAAAGACATCTGGTGCCAAGTTTACGGAGGCAGCAGAAGCAGGATCGTAGGAAGGATGCATCAACTGATTCTTAAGATCAGGATGCTGAACCGCGGAAAGAACAGGCACACTAGAATATGGATTGGTAAGATTACCAAAAGCAGTAGTCATGTATTGGTTCGGCATATGTGAATAATGTGATGTCCCAGAACCTTGAGACTCCCTCTGCAGATTAATAGCCATCAAAGAGGATCGTGGCGGTGCCAACTGATTTACAAATTTTCTAGGTGAATTCCTGGATGGAGTCCTCTGACTGTACAGATCTTGAAATGCCCCTGCCTCGGAACTCCCAGACATATTCGTAAACTTCATCACTTTATTTTGTTGATATGGCTGGTCAGAAAAAAGGAAATGAAACGAAGAAGTCTCAGTAAAGCTGTACGAATTAGAATGCCTAAGAATTTGAAGACATAAGTCATGCTAACGATCTGCAATTACAGAAACTATGTACATACTTTCATTCACTTTATCATAAACATATGAGCAATATGCAGCAGTCTGCTAAGCATAGTACCTGGTCTTGAACAGAGTGTTGACCCTTGTTCTCACGAGATTGCTCAGCTTTTAGGGTTGCATGTACACTCGGCACACTTTGGGATGACAGACCATTGGCTTTTCCAGTCACTGGAAATTGCTGGTTCTCTTGTTTCTCAAACTCAGTTCTAATATCCAGTCCTAGATCTTGAGAGTCCAAAATTGATGATAACGATTTTGGACTATTGGATACATCTTTAGAAGAAGACCACAACTCATCAGCACCGCTGAGACTGCCATCGCCAAATATAGGGACATCATTGCTGCAAAATCATCACTTGTGAGGATATTGTGTTAGATGGAGGTCGATGTGCATAAGTAATCTTCTTTGATGTTAAGAAATTTGTATCTCAGATGAAGGGCAAAGAGCTACAAGTTAGTGCCCGTTCTACAAATGAAGCAACTTGACATATTTTTTTCAAATATATTGTTTTCAAATAAGTTGTACACATGAAATAAGGGAGCTTGTATTATTGTCATTAATTTCACCTAATTCCTTTCAACATGATATCTTCTCAGTTCTTGAAGATTGTGTAACGAATTCAATTCAGCATATAACACACTATACATGGAACAAAAGGAGTACGTCATTGAAAAGTTACCGCAAGCTCAGACAGGATGAGAAATAGTTTTACCTGAACATTCGATCAAGATCATCAAAACTACCGATGTTGGCCCAACCGTACTCATCAAAATCACCTTGCTCTTTACTCTCATCAGTGCTATGAAAAATATCGGGGCCTTTCGCATGTTCAGACGTTTTCTCTGGTAAAAACAGGGTGAGCACACAACTTTAAAATGATTAGAACGGAAAGAACGTACCCAAGCAAAAACATCACTGTTTTTCAAGAAACACAGCACCTCTTGATGAATCATAACTAGCTGGCTCAGCTAAGCATTTTGAAAGTTCAGTCGCACTCGAATCTGGATCATCTTTTCTGGCATTAGATAGCGACGAGTCAGGCCATGAGGTCATACAGAAACCTGGCTGAGGAATCCCGTCATCGACATTATGGCTCGAACTGCTCCCCAGTTTATCATCATCATGGAGGTCAACTGTAGTCCCAGTTATCTTTTGCTCAGCCGGCTTAGATTCTTCACTCTGATCCTTCTTGTTAAGTTGTTCACTTTTTACTTTAAAAGGTACAATATGGTCGCCTGTCTCACCGTTATCACCCCATATCATATTAGTAAGCTGGAAAAAATAGGGTAAGACCATAAAACAATAGGGATCAGGGACAAGCAAGTATCGGCTTCAACAAGAGACCAAAACTGAAGGAATAGACTATGTCTAGGAAAAAAGCCAGGAAGTAAAAAAGAACTAACGATATAATAGCCATTTTTCAAATACTTAGCTCCTTCTCAAAGCCTATATCACTATGGGAAAAGTCTTGCCAAGCTCTCTAAACAAATTACCAGACTTTGACTTCACTATGGACTCTCTTGTTCATCATAATCTACCATAATCAATCAAAATTCAAGTTCTCTCTTTTTTTTTAATGCAGTCAAAACAGTTGACCAAAGCTTGACCGACTGAATCTCCAGAACTATAGCCAAAAACCTCGTTCTTCTCTCTGTGAATAGTGAAATTTAAAGCTACAGAAGCATGGTGGTACGTAATCATTGCAATCACAAACACAGAGAAGGGTACTTCAGAGGAGAAGCAAACAACAAGAAAACTCATAAATTACAGGACGAGCGATTCAAAAACTGATCATTTATCATTACTAATTCAACACAAGAGTCGGATGTATAGCAAAAGATGACAACTTACCTCTTCTTCTTCCCAATCAAACATTTCTCGAGAAGAAAAATCGAATCACAGACCCAATATGAAGCTCTCTGATTGCTCCACACATCGCCAACTCCACCAAGTTAAAAACCAAAACATTCAGAAAAAAACAAAAAACAAGATTAACAAGTCGGATAACGTAAATCCTTACAATAAAAAAAAAAAGGTATAAAAAATGATTAAAAATAAACTGAAAAGTAAGAAGCTTTCTCAAAAACCTTGATTCAGAATCCTTCTTCATGGGATATGAGAACTGGGAAAAGAAAGGAGTTACATAACAACACAGTGGGCAAAGATGAAAGAAGTTTTTTTTTTAGAGGACGGAGGAGTCAGGAAAAGTGTCACGTGCCAAACGAGTGGCTGAGAGAGAACAAGATGCCACGTCAGACGAGGGAAGCGTATCTAAAGATGTGGCTGAGATCAACTTAGCCATTAACTACGACTTTGATTCCATTTTCCATGACAGCACATTTTGACTTTCCCTGGCTGTGGTCTTTTTTTTTTTTTTTTTTTTTTTGTTAGTAGTGTTTTTATCAGATTTGTGTTCGAGAAAACAAGAGACACAAAATTTATAATTATTATCTGCTTTATTTTCTTCTTTGGGTATATATGTTTAACAAATACAAGAAGCAGGGTTCAACTTTTAGATTTGGTGGGGTAGAAATTTTTACACACCACCAAATTTTAAAGTAATTTAGCTGTTTTAGATTATATCCATCTTTAAAACTTTTTAAAAGTATATGCTTGGATCAGTTTGCTCAAAAGAAAATAAAATTTAAAAATATTCTAAAGTTAGTCATGTGTTAACACTTTCATGTATATATCACGAAACAATGGATATCAAATGGTTGCAATCGATTATAATAATCTTGTTACAAAATACACTGGTAACACTAAATCTCTCATAATAGTACTGATATGCTCAAATTTACCCTAGAGCTACTCTCTCAAATTAAGAGGTCAATTGTAGTACTTAGGGATCGAATCCACAAGAACTCTAGATTCACACAACAGATTTAATAATTTTTTAATTATGCTAAACAGAAATATTGTAATTAAATTGCAAAATAAAACAGAAAATAAAAGAGTTGTAAATTCAGATGGAATAAACGCTAGGCTTAGGGAAATTCTCAGGAAATCATGGAAAATCAGATCTATTAATTAAGCAACCAGGATTCAACAATTAAGCACCGTTCTTGAACTCTAAACACAATTATAAAATAAATCAGTTCTCACTGCAAATATTATCTAAATTTAAAACCAGAAAATCCAAATCTCTTTGCAAAATTCTAGGTAATAAATCAGCTTTAAAATCAGGTTAGATAAGTTCACAAAATCACTAATCCAAATCTCTTTGCAAGAAATAATTTTGCTCATCAAAAGGTTTAATCAGGAAAATCAATTATATTCTCATATCAATTAATAATCCTAAGATCTAAATCCAGATGACTAATCAAAGATCTAGCATTAAGAACAACTTATGATGAAGAACAAGAAAAATAATGAATCCTAAATAATAACAGATCTAACAATCCATGAAATCCCTAATGAGAAACCCCTAAACCTAACAAGCAGATCTACTCAGACATAATTGTAGGAACACAAATCATGAATAAAATAGATTGCATTAAGAAAGAGATTAAAGAAGAAATAAAGGAGTTCTGAATCTTCTCTGAAGGAGTCTTGATTCTTCTCTCCAAAAGCTCTCTAAAAATCTCACGGGGTTTTGCTCTCAAAAGTTACAGAGAAAAATAAAGCTTAGGTCTAAACAATGACCCTAAAAATCCTATTTATACTCCTAAAAACGTCCAGGGACTAATGATGCAAATATGGAAGACTTTGGGGCAGATTTGTAAATCTTCAAAACTTGTGGGAAAACTTCCAATTCTGACTTTGGCCTAGCATCGATCGATGCATATCAGTGTGTCGATCGATGCACTCTCTAAATTTCGTCTCCCAACTTTGTAACTCAGCCTCAATGCTTGATTATGCTCCAAATCTTCATATTTAGCTCCATTAAGCTCCCATCCATGATAATTCCTATAAAGACTCAAAAAGACTCTAAAAACACCAAAAGACTCTATAGATAAGACTTATATCATGGCTAAAAACACCTAAAAACCATGATATATCAACTCCCCCAGACTTAGCCTTTGCTTGCCCTCAAGCAAAACATAAACTTAGCCCTGTGAAAGAGGTTTGAAAACGCAGGAACTCAGTTTCTTTTCAAAGTAATGCTATGATATCCAAACCTTAATCCACATGCTTAGCAGATAAATCCAAATCGAACCACCATGTACTTCTCCTTTGACTTTCATAGCATCCCAAATTCAAACCAAATTCCAACACTTCCTCCATTAAGCCTTCATTGGTGGGACTCATCAATTTGATCAATATCAAGAACCTTCTAGACTCATTCCCGTACAATACCATAACAAGCAAGACATATCTTTTAAACACAGGTTGTACTCTTTCTCTCCCCCAGACTTATTCTTTTTAATTTTCCTTAGAGCTTTGCTTTGTTTTTTTTTTTTTTTTAAGCAAGGTTGTAGGCGAATAATGGGGTCATCGGTAATTTACCTACCCCTCGCTTCCAAGCTTTGTATGATCATTTGACTTAAGAGTAGAATAATGAGGTCACAGGTAATTTACCTACCTCTCTAAACTGATCAAAATCATCTCATCTTTTATTTTTTTTATTATTATTTTAACAAAGCTCTCAGGAAAAATATTTTAAATTTAAATAAGGGAGAGGAATACCATTTTTTTTTCTTTTCTAAAATCTTACTTGTCAGGTATGAACAAGGAGTCAAGCTCTATGAAAATCAATCTCCTTGATGAGGTAAAAAGAAAAGTACAGAAATTACCTCAAGCTTTTATGGATTATGTTGAAAATTTGGATGTTTCTGGTTCACTGGTCAGCCATTGGATTTTTCATTAGTCGGATTTGTGGATTCAATCTGCAGCATTAATCAACCAAGGCAGTACACTAAAAAGAAAAATCATAGTTCCCAACAAAAATTTTGACTCAATAAAACATTTTTTTTTTTTTTTTTTTTTAAAAAAAAACACAAACGTAGTTAGTAACTGCCTCCCCCAGACTTAAACAACACTGTCCCCAGTGTTATCAAGTAAGAGATTGGCTAATAAAATAAAAATAAATGAAAATCAAAAGAAAAATGAAAAAGAAAAACCTACCAGTGGGTTGCCTCCCACTAAGCGCTTGTTTTCAGTCATTAGCTTGACTGTGTCGGATCTCAGGCATCCGGTGGATCGGAACATGGCAGTGAATGCTTCTGAGAGGATGTCCTCTTTCTCCAAGGGGGTGTATATGCAGCAGATGAATGAGGTCTACAAGTTTCATGAGGAACAGGACCAGGGCGGGACTGAGGTATGGGTGGCTTTCTTTTAAGTCCTGCAAAATCATCAACAGAAGAAACAAGCGCTCTACGATAATCTCGTGGCTTGGTTAACTGGACAACAGTTTTTGTACCTTTCAAATTCTTATTGATGAATGGAGAAGGTTTGGAAGAAGGAGATGCATACCTTGGCCTTACCTGTGGGTTCTGGACTGTGGAATGGTGAGATTTCAGCTTTATATCTGGTCTAGGACTTGCAGTTAAGGATCCAACACGAGAATCTTTGATTTTGGACAAGTTCGAGCCGACTCTGGAAGGTGTGTCGATCGATGCAACAGCTGCATCGATCGATGCTTGGCCCGCAACTCGTGTTTCTTGAACGTTTCTGCAGCATTCCTCTGAAATCCGTGTTTCCAGCACAAAAACATCATCTACCAGCGACTTGTCATGCATCAGAACCTCATCATGATCTCTAGTACTGATTAGTTGATCTCCACTCCAATCTTCAAGCTTAACAGCTTGCTTGCTCACTTTCTCAACAGTCTCCAACTCTTTGACATACCCAGCAGTAATGTCTTCAGGAAGCTCTATGATCAGATTGTCATCAGAAACAACCTCCACAGAAAATGTCTGACCATCAATGGTGGGAACCCTTCTCAGCTTGTCCATCTCAAAGTTCATAACCAAATCTTCTACATTCAGAGCTATGTGTCCCTTCTTCACATCTATGATAGCACCGGCTGTAGCCAAGAAAGAGCGTCCTAAGATGAGAGGATCATTAGGCTCTTGGTCATATTTCAGCACTACAAAGTCAGTGGGAATCATGCAATCTCCAATCTTAATCGGAATATCCTCTAAGACACCTTCAGGAATCCTTCTGGACCGATCAGCTAAGATAAGAGATATCTTAGTCGGCTTGAAATCCGTCATCCCAAGTCTCACAGCAACAGAATGTGGTATCAGGTTAATACTAGAACCAAGATCACATAGAGAATGAGGAAACCTTTCTGCAGATATAGAGCAATCAAGTACAAAGCTTCCAGGATCTGGTAACTTCTCTGCAATCCTACTCTGAATCACTGCACTTACTTCCTTAGAGACAACCACATCCTTCTTCTTATCCTTCTTGCTCTTTGGAGGCTGGTTCAACAAAATTGAGCTGACATCCTTTGTAAGTAGTGCTCCTTCCTCAGGACTCAAACCATTGGTGACCATCCTCTTCACATATCTCTTAATACTAGGAGAAAACTTGACAGCATCAATCAAAGGCATCTCTATCATCACCTTATCCATCATAGCTTTGCATCTAGCTTCTTCAATCTCTTGTTTGGACCTCCTAGGCTTAGGAAAAGGAACCTTAGGCTTGTATGCTTTTTCTGAATCAGATGGTTGAACTGGAACAGAAACCGTAGCTGTCTGTGGGGTGTGTCGATCGATGCTGACATTGTGTCGATCGACACTTGATGATGATTGCATCGATCGATGCTCTTGTGTAGTGTCGATCGATGCTGGATCAACTGACGGATCTTCGTCTCTTGCCTTCACCAAAATCGCATTACAAGCATGGTGGGAGTTCTCAGTTCTTCTAGAAAGAAGTTCCTCTTGTCTTTTAACAGACCCAGCAGTCTGAATCACTTGATTCTCTAGCTTCTTGACATGAGTATTTAATGCATCAAACTTCCCAGTCAGTTCATTATAGACATTATCAATCTTCCCATTGAATGTCACTGTCAACTGCTCTTGTCCTTGAAGAATCTGATCAAGCATGGCCTCCATTCGACTCTCTGAATTGGGTGGAGAGAGGGGTTGGTAAGAAGAAGATCCATAGTTCCTTGTGAAGTTGCTGTTTGGATTTCCTGTAAAGGAATTCTTCTGACCAAATCTCTGATTTTGATAGCCAGCTCCATACACATAGTTGACATCTTCTTCTCTAGTCTCTGGCTTTGGCTCAAAAATCTCAACATCTTCAGCAAAATGGACTGACTTCTTTCCCACAAGAAGATTGTGCACTGAATCCAGTTTAGCATTCACTGTAGCAAACTGATTTGAACCATTGCCTTCATGTGCTCTTCTCCGCTCCAAGTCTGCGTTCTTGGTACTGTTGCTTGATGCTAGCCTTTCTATCAACTGTTCTGCCTCATCTGGGTACCTTGTCTTGAAGTTCCCATCGCTAGCAGCATCCAAAGCCATCTGATACCTCCAGTCAATCCCGCTGAAGAAGATACTAATCAGCTGTACCTCTGAAAACCCATGATGCGGACAATCTCTCTGGTATGCTTTAAATCTTACCCAAGCAGCTTTGTAAGATTCAGTTGGTCCTTGTCTAAAGGTAGAAAGCTTGATCCTCAGCTCATCAGACATCGCATCATCATAGAAATAGTTCAAGAATGCCACTTTGATGTCATGCCAGGTTGTCAGAGATCCTGGTTTGAGCTGCCTTAGCCAATGAGAAGCTTCCCCAGCTAGAGAGTAGGGGAAAAGCTTGCAGTAGAGGTAGTCTTCTGTGACTCCATTAGCCTTGATGCTAGTGACAATGTCCTCAAAGTGCTCTATGTGATCTAGAGGCTTCTCATTTGGCAGATTCTGGAATGGCCTTTGTCCAACAAGAGCGAAGTAGGCAGGCTTCAGCTCAAAGTCATTCCTTGGGAATGGAGGGGGACAATTGCGGAGCGGTTCTCATAGAACAAGTCTGGTCTGTTGAAGTCCGCAAGAGTCTTGACAAGCTCTCCATTGTTGTCCCGTCTTGGCTGAAGGTTCTGCTGGTTGTTACCATCCAAATTGGCTTCGTTCGCACCAGCCCCGACGTTGCGTCGATCGATGCCTTCTGCATTCTCACCAACCACGACGAGTTCTTCCTCAATAACTCGCCCATCTGCATCAAGCTTTTGGCCTTGCTCGTTGCGCACATGACCCTCTTGATCTCGCAAAACTCCAGCCGCATCTGGTCTCAATATGATTGGGTTGACCATCTTTGTTGATTTGGCTGCTTTTGTGTTTTCACGCTCTAGTTGTCCTAACTCTTGGTTTGTAAGCTTAACAACCGGACCAGTAGGATTTTTCCTGGTGCTAGGCTTAGGCATGTGCCTGAAACACACAAGAGAAAAGAAACAAAAGCGTGTGAGTAAAACAGAAAAAGAAAAATTTAGACAAAATCAAAGATTTTAATCTAATGGTGAATCAAAAGAGTCCCCGGTAACGGCGCCAAAATTTGATATGCTCAAATTTACCCTAGAGCTACTCTCTCAAATTAAGAGGTCAATTGTAGTACTTAGGGATCGAATCCACAAGAACTCTAGATTCACACAACAGATTTAATAATCTTTTAATTATGCTAAACAGAAATATTGTAATTAAATTGCAAAATAAAACAGAAAATAAAAGAGTTGTAAATTCAGATGGAATAAACGCTAGGCTTAGGGAAATTCTCAGGAAATCATGGAAAATCAGATCTATTAATTAAGCAACCAGGATTCAACAATTAAGCACCGTTCTTGAACTCTAAACACAATTATAAAATAAATCAGTTCTCACTGCAAATATTATCTAAATTTAAAACCAGAAAATCCAAATCTCTTTGCAAAATTCTAGGTAATAAATCAGCTTTAAAATCAGGTTAGATAAGTTCACAAAATCACTAATCCAAATCTCTTTGCAAGAAATAATTTTGCTCATCAAAAGGTTTAATCAGGAAAATCAATTATATTCTCATATCAATTAATAATCCTAAGATCTAAATCCAGATGACTAATCAAATATCTAGCATTAAGAACAACCTATGATGAAGAACAAGAAAAATAATGAATCCTAAATAATAACAGATCTAACAATCCATGAAATCCCTAATGAGAAACCCCTAAACCTAACAAGCAGATCTACTCAGACATAATTGTAGGAACACAAATCATGAATAAAATAGATTGCATTAAGAAAGAGATTAAAGAAGAAATAAAGGAGTTCTGAATCTTCTCTGAAGGAGTCTTGATTCTTCTCTCCAAAAGCTCTCTAAAAATCTCACGGGGTTTTGCTCTCAAAAGTTACAGAGAAAAATAAAGCTTAGGTCTAAACAATGACCCTAAAAATCCTATTTATACTCCTAAAAACGTCCAGGGACTAATGATGCAAATATGGAAGACTTTGGGGCAGATTTGTAAATCTTCAAAACTTGTGGGAAAACTTCCAATTCTGACTTTGGCCTAGCATCGATCGATGCATATCAGTGTGTCGATCGATGCACTCTCTAAATTTCGTCTCCCAACTTTGTAACTCAGCCTCAATGCTTGATTATGCTCCAAATCTTCATATTTAGCTCCATTAAGCTCCCATCCATTATAATTCCTATAAAGACTCAAAAAGACTCTAAAAACACCAAAAGACTCTATAGATAAGACTTATATCATGGCTAAAAACACCTAAAAACCATGATATATCAAGTACTATAACATAACTTTGGATAAATAGCGATGATGCATCCATGGGTTGTCAAACTATGACTTCTTCTGTTTCATATGATCACATTAAATTTGAGCATTTTTTATATTTTATGTCTCTGGAGGTTATTCTTTCCAATTATCCCCTATATATTAATAGAGAAACATTTTGGCAAAAATGCTGAGGTGTCAGCATTATAAAGCTCATGACACTCTTTCTTTTATTTGTCATCAGCTTTTAAAAATATTTACATTTATTTACCATTATATTTTTCCAAAAATATAATTAACACCCAAAATTAAATTTTTATATTATCTTTCTAAATTAATTATATCCTTTAATTATATTTTCACAAAATCTTTAAAATGAATTTTAAAAACCCTTTGTTCATATGATATAATAATATAAGATTGATATTATAATAACTCTCACGGGTTAAATTTTAATTATTATATAATTTTTTTTATAAATATATACTATATAATCGAATTTTAAATATTTCAATTACCCATAAATATAATAGATTTTGTAAATAAAAATTACAGTAGAAACATTAAATAACTAGATTAGGATCCGTGCTAGAGCACGGATTGAAATTCTTTTTATTTATATTATAATTTTAGAATACAATACGATTCCGAAGATCACGATTAATGCTAGATTAGGACTTTAAAAACTTTTAAAATCAATTATATAAATTTTATTTTATTCTAAAATTATAATATAAATAAAAGGAATTCAACCCGTGCTAGAGCATGGTCCTAATCTAGCATTAAGGTTTAATTTTTAATTTCTAAATACGATCCCGAAGATCACGATTAATCTTGTTAAATTAGCGAGATTTGATTCTTTTTTTTATGATTGAGAGTATATTTTTATCCCTTTAATAACTTTTTTATTGATGTGGTTTATCAATAAAATATGTAGAAAATAAATGGGTAATATTGTAATTCTAGATATTTTGAACCATATGTGTGATCTTCCGAAAATAAAGATTGGATTATCAATGAACTATCAATTTAGAATAATCCATTTAAGATTTTCTGTTAAAATTAAGGTTTTATTTGTTATAATGAATATATGGATTAATTTATAATCTATGCAAAACCTATTTGTAACCATTTATTAAAATTATAAAGTCTACCAAAACAATGTTGTGTATTTCCGTTTTATTATAAAGGGGATTATTTTATATCGCACTATGTGCGGGTTGTTACCTAGTTTTTTTAATAAAGGCATCATCTCATGGCTAGAAATAGTAGATAAATGCTTTAAATCCTTTTTATAATATTTCGGAAGTATACAATTTTTTTTTGTAGATTATATAATATTTATAAGTTAATTACAAAATATATTCTAGATTAAATATAGGTTGGTTACAAAAAAAATTTATAGATTAATTGGTCAATATATGAATACACTTAAGAATATCCCAAAAAAATCATTTGATATCATCAAAATTACCATATTAATTTTCTTTATTAAATTATTCATCAAATAAAATTATTGGAAGAACTAATTGAAATTGTATTAAGTAATGTTTCAATGAATAAAATCTGAAACGTTACATCAGTATTGAAAACAAGAACTATACAAACAGAAAAGAAAAACAGAGTCTGCAAAACAGAGTCTGCAAAATTACGACCACTGAACCAGTAATTAGATAAACTCTGATTATGTAATATTAAACCAAATAAACACGAAAACTTTAGTGATGGGGCTGGGGTCTGAAAGTACTTAGCCACTTTGTGAGGCGGTCCATAGCTGGCAAATCCATCTTCTTGGGAAAACTGGTCAAAGTAACGGCTTTGGGGAATGGTCCGACCACAACTCGAAGCTTAAGCCCAGCCGCGCAGTGACCCGTCTCTGAGCTAATGAAATAGTGAACTTCTGGTTTGGTGAGCGTAACGAGATCATGGCCCGTCTTGTGCACGGCTACGCGAGAAGTCGGGTCGCAGGATATGAATTCAAGGTCACCGCTAATCTCTAAGACGTTGTTTACTTCGTTGTCGTATTCGAAAAGTAGACTATCTCCTATATAAACAGTTTATCCTCACTCCAATTGTTATAGTAGTCACTCTCTTCAGGAACGCTCCATGCTTTAGAGTCACCGACCTTGTAGGTTTCCCCGGAAGGAAGGATCTTGCTCGGTGGTGGTGGAGGAATAGGACGTGACGGGTCATGAACAACAAGAACGTCGAGCCTCTGTCCAAGTGTGCATTGAGCTTGATTTGAGCTGATGAAGTAGGGATCGTATTTGAAGACCAAAGAGTCTCCTACGTAAAACAAAAGATGGAGAAACTCAGAAATCTGTGATAGCCATGGACGGCGGGCTATTCGAGAACTACACTCAGTTCAGCGAGTCGATGAAGAGTTCATTGAAAGAGTTGCTTGGAGATGAAGTTTCATAGAGTGTTGAAGTGATTCTATCGAATGATGGTTCAAGTGTTGGCAATCGTAATAGAAACCTTCTTTGGCAATCCATCTAGCCGGAGTCCCCAACGGTGTAGACAGTAGCGGTTTATGGTGTGTGCATAGTGCAAGTCATTTAACTT
This sequence comes from Camelina hispida, assembly GCA_023657505.1. Lineage (NCBI taxonomy): Eukaryota > Viridiplantae > Streptophyta > Magnoliopsida > Brassicales > Brassicaceae > Camelina > Camelina hispida. The sequence goes on from CP094632.1 coordinate 30,517,733, forward strand.
AAACCGACTCTATAATGATCTTTCTAAACAGAGTAAACGACTAGATTCTGGAGCCCACGCTAGGCCCAACTTTATTTAGGGTTATTTTTATATATCTTCTTCAATATATATATAGTGTATTACTTTTTGTTTTTCCCTATACATTCAAATACACATTTGGTTCCTATTTGAAACAATGACGACGATCTCCAATCTTCCAAGGGATTTGATGGAGGAGATTATTAATAGGCTTCCCATGAAATCTATGAAAGCTGTGAGATTAACTTGCAAAAGTTGGAACAATCTATCCCAATGTGAGAGCTTTAAGAAGATGCACATTGGTAAATCAACAAGAAAAGGGGAGTCAATGATGATCGTGGTGCAGCGTCACAGTATTTATTTAATGAGCGGCGTGGTTGACGTTGATCCATGTATAGAGCTTAAAGGTAAACTTAGTTTCCTTAACAAGCAAGTTAGTATATCCGGAATTGACCACTATGAGGGTTTATTGTTATGCTTCTTGAAAGACGTTACTAGGATTGTGGTTTGGAATCCGTATTTGGGGCAAACAAGGTGGATCAAACTTAGATATTCTCACCTTCTACAAGGATATTTCAACTATACTCTCGGATACGAGGATAAGGAATCTTGTCGTAGCCTTAAATTGTTGAGGTTTGTAGATTATGATCACAGAACGCCCCAAGAGCAATTTTTTTGGTATGAAATGTACGATTTTGATACTGGTTTATGGACAACTCTTGACGTCGCGCAATACTGGAGAATACATTGTTCACACCGTAGCGTTTCTCTTAAGGGAAACAGTTACTGGTGTGCTAAAGAAAGGAGCTCAGAAGGTTGTACGGATCACATAATCTGTTTTGATTTTACAAGAGAGAGATTTGGGCCGCTTCTGCCTCTGCCATCTTGCGTTAAGGATCACAAATATGTATGTGTGACTTTATCTTGTGTTAAAGAAGAGAAGATTGCAGCTATAATTCAGCACCAAAATTATTCATATGATTCTGTGTCTGAGATATGGATTACAACTAAGATCGAGGCCGAAATGGTGTCGTGGAGCAAGTTCTTGAGAATTAATACGGATCTTAAGATACATTTTCCAGCTTATTACTTCATTGACGAGGAGAAGAAAGTCTTCATGTGTCTTGGTAGAAGGTATAAATCTATTGACATATATCCCACAACATATATTGACATCATTGGAGAGGCTGGATACTTAAACAATTTGGTTCTCGGAGTACCTGCAGAACAAAACCGTTGGGAAAGTATGTGCTCTTATGTTCCAAGTTTGGTCCAAATCAAGAAACTTGCACGAGGCAAAAGGATAGAACAAAGTATTTTAGAAAAGCGTCGATTTGATCAAAACATGTTGAGACTTGCTGAAATAGAAAAGCTAATGAAGAAGCAATTTAGATATTATTAGGAGGAGGCACAAAAGGAGAGGGGAAATCAAGAGGAAGGTTACCCTGATACTTAAAGACCTAAACTCTTAAGTTACAGGTAAAATTATTGCGCTCCTGTATTTTTTGGAACTCTTTTGGGAGTTAAAGGCTTATAATGATTACACTTGCTGTCTGCAGGAGCAGAACACTGAGAAAAGTTGTGTTTTGGAAATGCTTCGTGGTACTCTTGGGATCTATATGGGACGTCTTGCAGTGCGATGCCTATCTTACATGATAAAGAAGAACCATATGGTTTTACTTTCTAATGTGTGTTGGTTCGTTTTATTGGGTTTCTCATTTTACTTTCTGCTGTGTGTTGGTACGATAATGTTTTGGGTTGTCAAGTTCCATGTATGTGAACTTGGCATCTAAACGACTCAATGCATCTATTGAAGCTTCCTTTGGCTTAAACAAAATGACTCAATGCGTACTGGCTTTCTTTTACTTAAAGGTCTAATCGTAATCTAAGCAGGACAAATACACAGTCAAGTTTGATGAATGTGTCAACTTTGTTTAGTGCAATTCCAATATTTGAAATAAATACACTTGTAAGATTTCTCTTTTGCTTTGAACATGTAGTTTTGAATTCTTCTCAAATCATTACACAAACAAACTAATTTCCCTTCTTTTGAGTTCTAACACAATCATCCATAAGACCAAATACCATCAAATTATACAAACTAATTTAGAGTTGATCCATAGCGCTTACACCAGGTGTGCTAAAAGTTCAACTGCTTTATCCATCAAGCCTTTGTCACATAACCTGCTAATGACTTCCTCAGTTCTTGAATTCTTAACAAACACGTTCATGTTAAACGCTTCCTCCAAAAAACCTTGAGCAGAAACAACATCGTCTACCTCAACAAATGCACTAATCATAATATCATACGTGTGGCTGTTCCGGTTAACTCCATTCGTCTCCATCTCTTTCCATAGAGTCTTAGCTCGACTCAGATCCCTGGCCTTAACCAACCCCTTAATCAATATATTATAAGTAATCACATTAGCCTCAGAACCTAGCTTATTCATCGAATACATCATCTTTAACGCGCCTTCTATATCACTCTGCTTGCATAAGCCATTAATATACACATTATAGGTATAAACATCAGGAGCCAAACCCAACAAGAGCAACTCATCAAAAAACTTGTCTGCTTTCGAGTACTCCTCATCTGCAATCACACCTTGCAACAGGACTGTATAACAAACAATATCAGGCTCAATTCTGTCACATTTCATCTGATTCAGCACACTCACAACTTCTTTACCCCTTCCTCCTTCAACCAAGAACCTCATAACAACTGTATAATCCCGCAAACTTGGTAAAAACCGAGTCTTTCTCAAATCTTCCAAGTATCCAAGGACATCGAAACATGAAGCATCCTTGTGTTTACATACAGAACTAAGCAACCGAGAGTATAACCTCGGATCAACAATAACACAATCAACACTCATGTACCTCACTAACTCAGTAGCACAATCTACCTCACCTATACCACATAGAGCATCAATCAAGATCCTCAAAGTAGATTCCTCTAACCTCACACCCATCTTACTAGCTTTCACCAAAACCTCAGGAACCAATTCAAGACTCTCTCTTTTCCTCACAAGAACCAAAAGCAAAGCATTGAGCGTATAAGCAGAAGGCACACACCTGAAATTAGGTATCTTGAAGAAAACATCAACCGCTTCTTGGATCTTACCGGAGAAACCATAAGCAGAGATGACATCTCTGAAAATGGATTCAGGTGTATCGAACTTCTCAGAGACTTGAAGATGATTGAGAACAGATGCGATGTTGTCAAGCTGAGAGGTTTTAGCTAAGGTTTTGATAACAAATCTGTAAGCTTGAGGCGTGAGCTCACAGTTATGGAGTCTGAATGAGCTTACGAGTGTTCGTATAACACCACCACCATCACCGTCCTCTGAATCTGTGATTAGACTGCTTCTTAGCTCTTCCATTGCATGTTTCTGCTTGAGAGTCTCTTTCCATTTGGTTTTGAAAGACGAATGAGGAAATTTTCGATATTTTCTCAAGAAATTGGACATTCGATGCCATGATGATGATCTTACCATTTTCGACAATGTAAAATTGGTAGAAGAAGAAGAAGACATGATGTCATATAACTCGGCTTATATATTTAAAGCCCATTGAAAGCCCACGATTGGCCCAGCTTCATTTAGTATTTTTTTTAAATATTTATACCCGCTCGTGTTTTTTTTGTCTAGTAAAATAAAAATTTAAAAGAATATATTAATATCTTTTTATAAACGATGTTTCTGTATTTTATAGGATTTTAACAATAGTTTTTACATTTGTTTTGAGTCTTTTGTTAGATTCAAGTGTGCTTTTAGAGTCCTTTTAGTCTTTTGTGAGTCTTTACAGGTTCTAGGTGACTTTGGAAGGAATCTGAGCGTTTTGGGATGAAAATATGTATCTGGAGCTTAATTGGTTGAAGACTGATCGAGCTAGAAGGCAGATGAAGTGAGAGCAGAAATACGTTCTGGATCGGCTGATCCTCTCGAGATCGACCAGTCCCCGTACCCGACTCAAGTTTTCCTTTTTTGTTTTAAACCGACTTTTAGGGTTTTATTTTGATATTTAAGTTAGAGGCACGGCCTCCAGAGACATAAGCTTTATTTTTATGAGACTATTTTGTATTGAGAGCAAAGGGAGAAGATCTCTAATCCATCTTGACACCTTGGAGAAGATTTCTAAACCCTATTTTCTATTCTTTTGCAATTCAATTATGTTTTCTTCCAGTGCCGGCTTAGCACATGTGCCGACGGTGCAAATGCACAGGGTCCAAGGGTCCAATTTTTTTTTTTTACATGTTAACTTTTTTGTTTTTTATAATAAAATAGTATATATTTACGTGTATTTTTTTAAAATAGCACTGGGTCTATATAAAACTTGAGCCGGCCCTGTTTTCTTCATTATTGATTTGCTGTTTATGCTTCTCCATGTCTGAGTAGTTTCTCAATTGGGTTTAGGGTTTCAGAAGGGTTTATATGATTAATTGATGCTAGGTTTGTTAGATTAGGGATTGATCTTGTTGTTCTTCACCAATTGTTGTTCTTAATGCTTAAGCTAGACAGATCAGCTAGATTAAGATCTTAGGTTTAATTCATCTAGGCATCAAAAGTGTTGTTGAATTGCTTGAAAAGAACATAGGTGAGCAAGGTGGACCTTAGCCAACGAAATTTGAAGTTGAGGCACCTTGTGAACAGATCAAACTTGAACTTGTTATTGCTTGCTTGGTTTGCTAGATCCAAACGACGGTTTAGGGTTTAGTGAATTCATTGCATAGATAGTTAATGCTGCGAAAGTAGGTTAGCTTTACAACAGTGATTTGAGTTCTAGAACGGTGTCTAATGCATCCCTATCTAATCATCTAAATTTGTGATCATAAACCCTAAAGATTCCCTGTGCCCAATATTTCTCTATTGCCTTAAAAACACTTGTTTACTTTTCCGTTTTTAGATAGTTACTTGATTCACAAACTTTTCCATTGTCTTAGCTATATTTGATCTTGATAATTTCTTAGTGCAATTGTTTGGTCTCTGTGAATTCGATCCTGAAGTGTTACAACGATACCACTAGATCGTGGTGGAGTACACATTGGGTTTAATTGACCTGTTGATCAATTTGGCGCCGTTGCCGGGGACCAAAACGTTGCCTTTGAGATTCTAGATTTAAATTTAGTCTAAGATTTATTTTATTTTTATTTACTAACTAGTTCTTGTGTTCTTTCTCTTGTGTTTCAGGTTTATGCAAACAAGAAGCCACAAGCCTACTGATTTTTGTAATCTGCGAAACGAAGAGTTAGCCCTACTTGAACGAGAAAACAGGGCAAAAGCTAAAGCTGACAAGATGGAGGATGGACAGAATCTAGATGTTCGTCAGCCTAACCCTCAAGAGGTCGTTATTCCGCCTCCTCCTCCTGCACCACAAGAGCATAATGCAGTTGAGCTGAATCCACCAGCAAGACGAACTACTTTGAGGGATGAAGATGCTCACAATAGGCTATTTGTGAATCGATCTGCGATTCAACCACCAGCTCCTGCGAGACAAGATTATGAGATCAAGCATAGCCTGATCAATTTGGTTCAGAATCGTGTGTTTAATGGATTAGCATCAGAGAGCCCTCTGGACCATATTGAAGCTTTTGAGAGATTGGCTAGTACAACAAGGTCTAATGGAGTTCCGTATGATTACCTCATGTTGACTTTGTTCCAATTCTCTTTAGGAGATAAGGCTTTGAGATGGCTAAATCTTTTGGACCGAGGATCACTTACCACTTGGGAGCAGTGTAGAGCAGCGTTTTTAAACCACTTCTACACTAAGTCACGATCAACTATGTTAAGGAGCAAGATCACTACCTTCTCACAAGGTGGTACAGATTCTTTTTGTGAAGCGTGGGAGAGATTCAAGGAGTATATGAGGGACTGTCCTCATCATGGCTTTTCACAAGAGAATCTTATGAACATATTCTATGGAGGAATTGACCAGAAGTACTAGATGGCACTCGATACTGCCAGCAGAGGAGATTTTTCTACTAACACTGCGGCTGAAGCAAACCTCTTGATCGGAAACCTTGCAGCGAGTAACAGCAATCATAGCCATGAGTATGATCGTTCTGTGCGTGTTGTTAGCTCCGTGAATACAGATGTTATTAAGAGTCTCACTGCCAAGGTAGACCTTCTTCTGAAGAGAGATCAGCAAGCTGTCAACATGTGCGACGGGCAGACATGTGCGTATCAGCAGGTTGGAGTAAATTCAGGTTTTGAGGGAACAGAGGAGCTGAACTATGTAGGAGGACAAGGGAACTATCAGAATCATGGGTTTAATCAGAATTACATAAATCATCCTCATCTCTCCTACAGAAGCACCAACGTCGAGAATCCTCAAGATCAAGTGTATCCTCCACATAATCAACAAGGTAACTTCATAAAATACTGATATTGAGAATGGTGCACTTTAAACTCCAAGTGAATTTCACTAACACTATAAACCTTTAAAATGATTTTACCTTTAAAATGATTTTATTAACACTTTGAACCTTTAAAATAATTTTATTAACACTTTAAACCTTAAAACTAACTTTTATTTTCGTACCGCCACAAAGACTAACGGAATAATAATATCCGTAAACGCGAATAGTTAAACTATGTTGGTTTAATTTAAATTTTAATTAGTTTTAGCTTTTATAAATAAATCAAAAGATAAGAAAATATATTTGTGTTCATCTTCATTATAAACAAATCTTTTACGACATTACTCCTCACATTATTAATCCTTTTAATAAATGCATTTCCACTGGATTTTGATTCAAATCGATTGATTTTTCATTGGAAACCAATGAATCTTCTAAATATATTGTTCTCTTCAATTCTACATTTGTCAATTGTTTTAACCTTATCTCTAATTGTTCTTTTTTTTTCTTCAATTTTCTATCTTGAGATTTTCGATATTTTCTAAGGAAATTTGACATTCAGTGCCACGATGAAGATCTTGCCATTTCACTATTCAGTTCAACAGCGTAAGTAAGAAGATAGAGACCATAAAGCTGGAAGCTATGTAAGACATGACTTATAGATTAGCTTCAGCATTCTTGTCTCGAGTAATATGTAATCATTAAAAGCCTAACTAGATCCTGAAGCCCACGATTGACCCAACTTTATTTAGGGTTTTTTTGTGTATCTTCCATTGGTGTGTCTGTGTATACTCTCATTTCCCTATGCCGCAAGAAATCAGAAGAAAGAAAAAACAAAACCATTGTTGCAATTTGAAACAATTAAGACGATGATTTCCAATCTTCCAAGTGTTTTGATAGAGGAGATCTTCTGTAGGGTTCCTTTGAAATCTTTGAGAGCAGTGAGACTTACTTGCAAAAGTTGGAACACTCTATCCAAAAGTAGGAGCTTTAGGAAGTCGTACATTGGTAAAAAAGCAACAAGAGAAGAGGAGTCTACGATGATCGTGATGATGAATTTCGATCTTTATTTTATGAGATTAGTCGTCGACGACGTTAATCCATCTATAAAGTTTAAATGTAAACCTAGTCGTCTCTTTGACAAACAAGTCAAGATATCTCAAGTCTTTCACTGTGAGGGTTTATTGTTATGCATCTTCAAAGACGACGATAGTAAGTTTGTGGTTTGGAATCCGTATAGCGGGAAAACAAGGTGGATCGAACCAAGATACTCTCATCGTCCGAAGGGATGGGACAGGTTCAGTTATGCTCTTGGATACGAGAATAAGAAATTTTGTTCTGGCGTTAAATTCTTGAGGTTTATAGATTATTTCAGCAAAGCACCCGAAAACCAATTTTTTTGGTATGAGATATACGATTTTGACTCTGATTCATGGACAAGTCTTGATGTCACTCCAAATTGGTGCATAATGTTTGGTTCCCTTGGTGTCACTCTCAAAGGAAACACTTATTGGTGTGCTACAAAGAGGAATTTATATAATGATAGTGATCTTGTCGATCACATAATCTGTTTCGATTTTACAAGAGAGAGATTTGGACCACTTTTAGCTCTACCATCTAGCGTTTGGGATCATGAATATGAATATGTGGATTTATCTTGTGTTAGGGAAGAGAAGCTTGCAGCTTTATTTCAGCACTGCGAAACAGAATGGAATAATGAGTTTGAGATATGGATTACGACTAAGATTGATGTCGAAATGGTGTCGTGGAGCAAGTTTTTGAGAATGGAGACGGGGACTAGGCTACATGATCTCCCACGTATATATGGAGGTTTCTTCATCGACGAGGAGAAGAAACTCGCCATGGGTTTTGAAGATGAGTATTATCGCAGAACATTTGTCATCATTGGAGAGGCTGGATACGTACGAAAATTTGATATCGGAGTAAATGTAGACAGAGAATGTTGGCCACATGGGTGCGGCTCTTACGTGCCAAGTTTGGTCCGAATCAAGAAACCTGCACGAGGCAAGAGGAAAAGACAAAGCAGTTTAGAAAAGCGTCGGTTTGATCGAAACAAGTCGAGACTTGAAGCATTTGAAAAGTTAGGAGTCTAGAAACATTCTCTAGGAGAGTGAAAGGGATGATTAGTCTCAATTTACACAAAGTTTTAGTTTATTTTTGTTATGTTACAAAACTTCTATTCATTTTCTCATTTACTTTATTTTGGCCATTTACGTCAATGGATTTGGAACAAAAACTGCTTTCAACTACTCTTGTTGCTCCACAAATATTTTCAATTGAAAGATTTGCAGATTGGTTACCTTGATTAATGATTACTGTAAGAAGCCTCTTTTTTTAGGTTGCTATATAGATTATTCCATTGAGAGAAACTAAACTGGTTTGTTTTATGAAAGTTTTTTTTCGTTTATTGAACTTAAAGGACAGAGACAGACAAGGTCACAAGAGAGTACAACAAACAAAGAGATGTAAACATACTGTTGTAGCTTAACCGATTTAACCATGGTAAACCACATCTGATCCGGATATGATAACCAATATATGTTGAGACGGCAATGCGACTGAGTTCATAAATTCATATCATGATTCATGCATGGACTAATATTAAATCGATCTTTATTTTCTCCACCATGTAGAAGTATTGATCTTATTTTATAGTGGATTTTGTATGTGAAATTTAGGAATAATTTGTAAATTTTTTTAAAATTAGCAATGTTGTCAAAATTAAATACTATACAATGCTCATCACATTTACCCAAAAAATACATTGAGCTAAAATTCTACATATTTAATTTTCAATCAATAATTTTTCCACTAATAATTTTTTAATCAATAATATTCAGGAAAAATATTTAAAACCAATAAACTATTTTTAGTCATTTATATTTAAGAAAGATTATCAGAAAAAATCATTGTAAAAAATTATTAACTTAAAATACAAAAATTAATAAACCACGTATAGTCTTTATAAAACGGGTGAGTATATCAAAATGGAGTACATATATCTAAAGTTTTTAAAGAAAATTATTTTAAAATGATTTTTTTCCTCTTTTATCTTTTCTTTTCAAAGTACTATCACCAATTAAAAAACCACATGTCACTCAATTGTAGATAAAAATGTATCACAACGTTTTATTATATACACTTTCAAAAAAAAAAATACTTTATATTTTTCTTATGTTTTGCTCATATTTTTCATATGTTTTGCTCATAGTATGCCTAAACATTTCGAGAACTGAAAGAGATTTAAACAATTATTCACAATATTAAACTATCTTGTTTGTGTTGTGTATCAAGAATGCTATATAATACGTAATATACAAGAATATCACAGAAATGGTAACATGTTTTTTTTAATCAAAATTTGGTAATAATACATCATAAATTTTTTTTGTTAATGTGTTTTGTCCGCTCTTGCTATTTTGATAAAATATATATATATATATATATATATATATATATATATAGTTTCCTGGAGAGAAACCATTTTTTCCTCTTCTTAAACCCTCACTTGAAACTAGTAGATTATATTGCTTAATTAAAAAAAATTACAACTGCATATCTATCTAACTTATTATCTCTCGTATGCTCCTCCATTCTCCTCTTCTGCAAGGTCCTCTCCAAGCTCCTCTTCTTCTTCGAGCTCTTCTTCAAGCTCCTCTTCTGCAACACTGACTCCAGTGAGCTCAAGCTCACCACCAGCAGTGTGCTGACCACGAAATCGAGCACAAACAATAGCAAAAGAGAAAGGAAAGAAGAAGAGCAAGGACAATAACAAGGAGTGTTATTGCAATGACAAGAAGAACATAAAATTATGTTCGAAAGAGAACAAAATAGGACTGGAACTAGTAATTGTGTTGTGTGAAAAAGAGAAGAGTTGGAAAAGAAAGAGAGCAATCGAAGAAGAAGAAAAAGCAAGGATGAATGATTTCTTCTTCATCTTCATCTTTTAACAGAGAAACTAATGGAAGAAGGAGTAGTAGTAGGCTTACCTATGAATTAAAACCACCCACCCAAAACCAGAAGAAGCACTAGCAGGAGCAGGAGTAGACATTGTTGCAGGCGTAGGCTGGAGGCTCTGGGTTTCTGATGATGATGATGCACTTCCAATTGGGTCCATCATGTCACAAATAATTGACGAATATACATACACTTAGCTTTCACAAGTTCTTAAATTACTGTAGATTTTGCCATTTCTTGTTTAAGATTACCATACTTCATATTAATCTGTTTCTATATATACATATATATATGATTATTAATTAAAGAAAGAGAGATTAGCACTTAGACCTACTTTTCCTTTATCTTCTTTCACTTACACATACTTTCTGCTATTACTATACTTTTCCAACTTATTTGCTTAGGTGTCTTTATTTATCGGCAAAACTGCCCTGGAACTAATGTGCCTCACGTGTAACTAATAAGCAAAAATTGTTTTCTCCCCCTTGGCGTTTCTCTCTCTCTCGAAATCAAACTGAGTTTTTTCTTGTAAATAGATTATGTAGCCTTTTTTTTCGATGGATTATGTAGCTTTTTAGATGGCAAGGTTCTTTAGATTTGTATAAGTGTTTTTTTGGTATTTTTATAGAGCCAAAAAACAAATCTGGCAACCTCTTGCAGCTTCTATGGCCGAGTCAAAAGACTCTAACCAAACACGAACACCTTAAGCTGATTCGGGTATTCATATAGAACCCAAAAACGAATCGCCTTCTCTCCGGTCCCAGCAATTATCTCCTCCCCTCCGCTCCGGTAAGTATCACCGCCTCTTCGACTCCGGCAACCTCTTCTGCTTTGATTTTCGTCGAAGTTGAATTCTCCGTTCCGGTAAGTATCTCCGCCTCTTTGATTCTCGACTCCGCCTCTTCGACTCCGGCAACCTCTTCTGCTTCTATTTGATTTGGAGAAATCTGAAAGAACAAGGTTATTGTTGGTGGTGATTTGAGAGTTTGTCGTCATAGTCTTTATCGGTTCGAGGGTTGGTTATCCTTCAATGGGATTTATGGATAGTTACTTTTGGATAGTTAATTTGATTATTAGATTAAGAAACTGAGGAATTTCATTCTGTATATCCATAACACCAAGTCCATATGTTCATTACAATTTTGCATTACTGTCCGAGTCTTGTGTCTTGAGATCTTATGAGTAATAGAGCTATCTTATGAATTTCTTTTTGCATCCAAACTCCTCCTTGTTTGACACTAATTCTCAATCAAAAATCTTCCCCACATCTCAGCTTTTGGAATGATAGACTTGTTCTACAAACAGAAAGGACCATGGAACAAGCATTGACACATTAGAATCAAACAGAGTTTCAATGGTTGAACGGTGGCTATGGATCTACGAAAGCCATGTGGATGATAAGCAATGGATACCGCTAATGATAGTTTGTAACTATGAACATCTTTGTTCTAATCAATTGGTTAATGATAGTTTGTATCCATAATAATATGTCCACTTAGACTTGACAACAAACATAGTTATAAGTAACTTCTAAAATTAAAATCAAACACTCACGAATAATCTGACGGGGACAAAGAGCTTAACGGAACAAGGATATGGATCGATTAATCGTGTGTATTATGGATTATGATCAAAGTTGAGGAACAACGGCTGAACACAATGATTATGGATACAATCATGTAAATATTTTTCTGTGGATACCTATATACATCTGCCAAAAAAACCATTAGAAAATGACATATACAAAACCAAGTCTACTTACTTTTAGAAGAATTATCACCAATCCTAAATAAAGCAATCGTAAAGCTACAAGAGAAAGACACAGAGTATATATCGATAACGACATGGAGAGAGAGATGATACTTTGAACTTGGTTTGAAGAAAGAAAAGACCCTTTTAGCAAATATAGTTTTGGCTAGTTGTGTTATGAACGTTTTCATGCTATAATCCATGACATCATAATATTTTGCTCATTCTCTGTAATATTATCACTAGAACTGCAAAAATTATAGTAAATCACAAGAAAAAAATCAATAAATAAACAACACGAACGAATATAGATATTTAACATTGATTTAAAGTTAAAGTTAATGTGTAAATCACAAAGTTAATGTGTCCACAAAGCTCTATCCAAACATATACACACAAAATGATTCATAAACCAAAAAAACAACATTGATTTAAAATTGGATAATGATCATGTGGATGAGTAGTTATGGATACTCATCTCATAATTTCTAACTGTAGACCATTGAAGACCATTGAAGCACATCCACTAAACTTTGACCATGTGGTAATTAACGCCAAGAAACAACTAAATCAGAAAAGGAATCGGTTCTCTGCATATTGCTCTTTGAGTTTACCATCTATGATCTATACCAATTTCTTCATGTATTGACTTGAAGCCATCCATTTATAAACAACTCACTAGTTCCTCCTATTGCAACATAAACACATGTTAGTATCAATTTGACTTTTTTGTTTTGGATAACATTTACAAAACCAAAGTTTCATTCTTTATCAAACACATCAAAACAGTTACAAACAAAAAAAAAACTTTATAAGCAAATGTCGAACTCACATTGTGAAAGGAAGCCATAATTGATTAATTTGGGGGACTAGAATCAGAAATCCCATTGCTTATGTTTGTTGTTCTGAATCTTCCTCACTCTCTTCAAATTACTATGAAAGAGACTCAAAAATTAATCTTCAAATCTATTCCAAAAGAAAGAAACTGATCAAACAGAAGAACATACAAACTTTAATTTTTTCAGAATTGTAAGACAAACAATTTTATCTTAAGAATAGACTCCAGCGGGGAAGCTACAAACTCTGTTTTTCTCCCAAATTCGATAATAAACCTCACCAAGAGTGGATCCAGCGAAGATCCAAGCAGATTTCACGGCCATGTCGAGGGAGAGTTCACGGCGATCTCGACGGAGAGTTCACGGCGATCTTGACGGAGACTTCGTGGAGGTTCGACATGTCGAAGATGAAAAAGGATTTGTCGAAGTTGTAAGAGAGACCATAGTAATCATGGTCGTCGCTTCGGAGATTTTGTCTTATCGGAGAAACAGTTGAGGAATGAGTTGTAGGCAGAGTTAGATAGAGAGAGATGAGAGAGAGAAGAGAGAGAGAGAGAAGAAGAAGAAGAAGAAGAAGAAGAAGAAGAAGAAGAAGAAGAAGAAGAAGAAGAAGAAGAAGAAGAAGAAGAAGAAGAAGAAGAAGAAGAAGAAGAAGAAGAAAAGAAGAAGAAGAAGACATATCTAAAAGTTTTTTAAGAAACTAATTTTAAATGATCATTTTCCTCTTTTTTTTTTTTTTTTTTTTCTTTTCTTTTCAAAGTAATAGCACCAATCAAAAATTTATGTGTCACTCAATTGTAGATATCCCAACTTTCTAGTTAATATATATCCCAAAGGTATAGTGAATTAAAATTCCACATATTTAATTTTTAATCAATAATATTCAGAAAAAAATATTTAAAATAAATAAACTATTTTTAGTCATTTATATTTAAGAGAGATTATCAGAAAAAAAAATCATCGTAACTGTTTAAAATTATCAACTTAAAATACATAAATTAATAAACCACTTGTATAGTCTTGATAAAATGGGTCTAGTATATCAAAATAGAGTACACATATATAAAGTTTTTAAAGAAAATTATTTTAAAAATGATTATTTTCCTCTTTGGATTTCAAATGTTTCACAAAGAGAAAAAAAAAACTCAAGGCTACCAACTTGTTAGAAAAGACTTATTCCGAAACATCAAAAGACAGGGTTTGACCAATTACTAAGGCCACAAGAATCCCTGCAAATCAGCAAACAACATCGTTGAACGAGAGAGGAGCTCTGGCAGCCAAAGCCTCCACCTTTTCCTTGTGCAGCTGAGATTCAAGATCCAAGAACATCTCTTTCAGCTTCTGCAACTGTTCCTCCATCGTTTGTAGGCGGGCCTTACTACCCTGCTCCATCTTCTTCTTTTTACAGATCTCATCCAGCTTTGTCTCTAGCCAATCCAACTTAAAGCCGGCATCAGTCAGATCAACTAGTGTGTCCTGTGCATTGCTCAGATCATTCTCGGAGAGCTTCTCTGGCGACTGGCACATCATCTCGATGAGGCTAAGGAGTGAATCCATGTAAGCTCTTCTGATATGTTGGTTCTTTGGACGGAAGCCTATAGCTATGTCTGGGTGTCTTTTGAAGATATGGCTTACGGATTCTACCTGGGAAGAAAAAACCTCAAACCCATTGATGACATCCATTGTTTCCTTTCCTCGTTGAATCTCCATAAGCATTTTTTCAGACGTCCCAGTAACAGATGCCTTAGTGTTAAGCCCCCTACCACCATTTTCTACTGTCTGAGAGGCATCCTCCAAGGACTTGTCTTGGTTTAGAGAGCTTCCGTTTATAGCACTATCATTCGAAACATGAGATGAAGCCTCATCATCAACATTATCTTTAGGTGCATCATCATTTTCACTGTTGGAAACCTCAGTCTCAGCTGCCACACTGTTACACCTTGCACCATGATTTCCTTCTATATGAGAAGCATCTGAAGAGGGTTCAGAATATGGCCTATCATCATCATCATCATTCGCATCCTCTTCGGATCCATCATCATCATCATTTGAACCCTCTTCATACGTTGCATCATCATCCGAACCCACTTCAGATGCGTCATCATCATCCGAACCCTCTTCAGATTGGTCATCTTCATCTAAATCCTCTTTAGATGCAATCTCAGTTTTTTGCGCCACTTGACCAGAAGAGTCCCCCTGAGACTTACTTACAGATGCATCAGAAGCTTGGTTTCCTCCTTTGCTGCTCAAAGGATCAGCAACTGGTAAAACAATAGCTGGAAGAACGTCTAATTCAGCGAGGATAGTGAGTTTGTTATCCACCACAAATCCTTCATCCTTGTCAAAAAGTTTGGTAAGTGACACAAACTTTTTCCTACCCCAACCATTATTCTTTACATCAAAAAGACATTTCCCTCCTAATGATTGGTTTGATTTGCCCTGACCCTTATTCACAAGAGTTAAGCTATATTTCACTTCTCTTTGCCATCCTGAAGGCAAAGATGCAGAATTCGCGAGTTGAAGATACAAGGACATGTAACCATCACTCCTATTTCCCTTGGGAAAAGTAAGAAGGCGCCAAATGTAGCCGGCGAAGGAGAAGGGGATAGAGTAGCATCTCTCGTCTTGCGTATACGATGTATAATACAAAGACACTGTGAATCTCTTCTTCTCCGTTTGCTCAGCCATTAATACGATAATTGAGAAAGGTTAACTATCGCCAAACTCCACGAAAAAACCCTAAAAACTGATTCTGAACTCTCCCAATTATTTTCCTCTTTTATCTTTTCTTTTCAAAGTACTAGCACCAATTAAAAAAAAACACATGTCACTCAGTTGTAGATAAAAAATGTATCACAACTTTTTATTATCTACACTTTCAAAAACAAAACAAAAAAACCTTTTAATATACACTTGTTTGGATAATTCTCATCCAACACGTAAGATAGATATAGACTATTAAAAAAATCCAATATCTTCTTCACACAATATAAAAACAACATTAAAAAGGGAATTATCCACCTAAAAGAAAACAATTATTCTATAATAATTTTAACGTTGACCGAAATTATAAAGACGCGTGGTGTCAACGCACTAAATGAAAGAGCGTGGAGCGGGAAAATTGCTGTCCTTAAAAACTGAGAAAAAGATATCAGAATAAAAAAAATTTGTTTCCTTTTAATTTGTGTGCTTTTGTATCTTCTTCGTGGAGATTAGAAAAGGAAAGAAAAAAAGAAACAAAGGCTTAAAACAGCAAAAAAAAAAAAAAAAGAAGCAAAGATTCCTCTCTCGCTGACTTCGTCTTCTTCTCTCTATCTCTCTCTCTCTCGCTTCGCTGGCGAAGAAGATTTTCTAAGGTTTTGTTTTTGTCTCTCGCGAGCTGGGGGGGGGGGGAATTTTATTACTATTATTAATCGGAGTTCTCTTTTGATCGGGTGAAAACACGAATAATGTTAAAAATTAATTTAGCTGATTTGATACACCAAAAACTTTAAAGTAATTTAGCTGTTTTAGATATATTCATATTTAAAACCTATTAAAATTTAAAAGTATATGCTTGGATCAGTTTGTTCAAAAGAAAATAAAATTTAAAAGTATTCTAAAGTTAGTCATGTGTTATCCTGAACACTTTCATGTATATATCACGAAACAATGGATATCAAATGGTTGCAATCGATTATAATAATCTTGTTACAAAATACACTGGTAACACTAAATCTCTCATAAAATAACTTTGGAAAAACAGCGATGATAATTATCACTTGTTTTAATTTCTACAAATTTAGCCATTGACTTACTTGGCGTGGGGTGCAAGAGTTTGGATAATCAATTGCAATAGGTTGGTTCATTCAAACCTATACGATTTTCTCCGTTCCTATAAAAACACAAAAAGAGCAATGCTTTTAAAACTTAGAGACATGATATGGCTAAACATATATTCTTTCTGCTCCTACTGTTGTTCGAAAACTTGGACCGATGTACGATTTATAGAATCACTTCTTCTTGATTGACGTTGGATTTGGGTTAATGAGAGTGGGTGCGCAGTGGTTAAGAGTGATGAAGTTTGGTATCAAGAATTATAGGGACTTTATAAATATATGAATTATGTTCTCTCTACTCTAAACGACGACAACAAAATTATTTACTGTTGATAATGAAGAGCAAGAGATGACAAGAATTCAACAATTCTGCTGGTAAAGAAAATATACGGAAATCTCCAGCGGATTCGAAGGGTTTTGTTTTTAAAGCGTAAACATCAGATGCAAAAAGTAGATCTAAGGACAGTAGACTTTTCCATTCATGTCAATTTCTAATATATATAGGGATAACAATAAGTAACAGTAGCAGCAAAAGCTTCATATTAACAGTTTAACTATCAAAAGCAAATAATGACCCATGTAGTAAGATATGATCTTCAACAAAATTCACATAAGTGTGAATTGGTCCTTTCTTCCAGGACTTATGTATGATAGACACTGGAATGAGTGTATGGTCTTCCATATGATAATAGAAGAGGCTAACTATTTGAGAATAAGGAACTCCTTGTGAAAAAATAATACTCTTACCATCACTGCTTGTTCCTTTGCATCTATGTGGTTCACCAAGCAACCTTTCACGAAACATCTTTTTCTAGTAGTAGTATTGCTTACCTTCGTCTGAATTTTTGACCAACTGTTGATGTATACACCCACAAATCCAAAAGACCATCACTCAAATTTGGCAAGAGTGATGCCATCTTTGAACTTAACTAAATCAACTTTCAAAATGTCAATGGATGCTTCAGCAGGAAAGGGAATGGCACAGAGTTACTCAGAGTGCACATCAAATTTCATTATGACAAATTCTTCTTCGACGATCTTGAGCAATCCTACATAATATATACTCCCATCTAAGAAAATGTCATGATTCTTAGGTAAATGACGTTGCTTACACTGTCCGTTGAGTGTTTTCCACAAGGATTCTTTTCCATCCAAAGTGAGAATATGGACATCTTCCTCACCCGCAAGTTGAGATAAAACCAATATCTTGAACTTTTCGAAAATCGGATCAAAGCCAAAATGGCAAACTGATGATCCTGCTACAACAATTGTGGGAAGATTGAGGAAGCTACCGCTAGTTTGATTGGAGACAAGGAGGTTTGGTCCATTGTAACAGAGAATCAGTCCAAGAAGTGGTTCACAACAAAAAGTACATGAATCACTCGCCAACTCTATCTTATCATAAAACACCTCGTCAGCAAAAACAAAGCCATATATCATCATCTTCATTCCAAGATCCGCTTATGTAATTAACAATCAACAAGGTGGACCATATCGTTGCAAAAACAAAATGGTAAGAAAATAATTTTTGTACAAAAATTCATCATTCTCAAGAAGTCAACCTTCTTTATTACTACATTGAAGAATGATGCTTTTTTCAAAAATTATCATATACATATATGGCCGGTCCTAAGTTTAATGTGGCCTAAAACATGTTTACAAAATGTGGCCTTATATATATAATTATATATTAACGATAAAAGAAATCATATTAAAATATTTTTAAAGTGGTAAATGTATTAAATATTTTAATACTTCTGAAAATTAACGCTCTGTATTTGCAAGAAATTTATTGATTTTAAAGGTTTTTTAATAATCAACAAATAAATCAGATATTAAAAGATATTTTGCCAAATAAAAATAATCGAATTATCAAACAATAAGTGAACTGAAGAAAGAACAAAAAAAAAATGCTTCCCAACAAACAAGAAAAGGAAAATAAATGCCAACGAAAAAAAACAAATACTTTATACTATAAAGCACAAGTCAATTCACCAATCAAATATTGTCACATAGATTTCTTTTCATAATTTAAGTAATTAACAAAAAAAAAGTAAAAGTAAATCGGTTAGACAACTTCTGAAAAAAATATGAGTATCTAATTTACCGTAAATATATATATATATATATATATATATATATTAGTAATTTTTAGTTTTCAAACATATATTAAAACATACTTTTACTAAAAAATAAATATTTAAAATATAATATTTTTGCTAAAAAATATTAATTTTACGTTTAATTAAAGAGTCCTAAAAATACTCTCAATTAACAACTCATGATTATTAATTTTACGTTTTCTACCATTTAATTGAAAATATTTTCTTAACAAGATTCCACAAATATATTTTAAATTTATGAGTTATTAATTATTTACTTCTCCAAACTAATTAATTATTATAAAAACAGCTATTCTTCAAAATCAATATATAACATGTAAAAAAAAATATTTCTTTCCAAAAAAACACGTTTAATGCTAAAAAGAAGGGGAAACAAAAAAAGAAGAAGAGCACGTTCATTTTGTTGGATAAAACTAAAAACTCCAATTGAACATTTTCACAAAAGTAACTTCAGTTGGAAAAATAAATAAATAATAATAATAAACGAGAAATTAACAACTCCTAATTTAAAGCTATCTTGAAAAATGCATATAAACAAGTCAGTTTATTTGTATGTTCAAAAACTCCGAATTTAACTCCCACACTATCATGAAAAAAAACTTCTTTCCGTGATCTTTCTTAACTCTCCCACTAAACTGACATGTTACAGGCTTAACCTTCTATAAATACTCGCAATTATATATGTCGTAGTACAGTATTTTTCTTGCGTTAGACTTTTTAGTTGAGAAACTCAGACAAATTTCTCGAGGTAAAACAACAACAACTCTTTAGTTAGTGAATATATTTACATTTAAATTATCGTTATTCACAATTTTGTGTTAATATCCTATTAGTTCTTTTGTTACTTTTTATTAGTTTGTTCTGTTTCTGAATTTTTTATACATATCTTATGCAATATCCTCCCCATGATAATGGGGTCAAGTCTAGGCATGTACTCTTTGTGGTGAACCGGATGTAATCCAAGACAAATTAATTGGCACAAAAACTAATCCAGACTGTGGACTACCACGGTTCACAGCCTCAATATAGTCATTACCTTTTCATCGTATTGACATGGTTCTGGCCAAGGCTGCTCTTCCAAGCAATGAGCTAGCCCATGTTGTGAAAACGAAACGAACGTCCGACGTCAACAATCCAGCCACCCATTTCGGTACATCGAGATTCATCGCGGACACTGTCAATCGAAAACTTGCCTCATACACTTATACACATTCTCCAACCGTCTGCAACCGTCTCCAACTAGAAGCTTCAACTGTTCCCTAAAACCATCTTCGACCGAGAGGTGTGGCTCTGTATTTCTAGACACAATTATTTTGTTCTGATGCTCTATATTTCGTTCTTCTTAATTTACTCTGTATATAATTCAGTCCTCATTTCTTTTTAATTAAGTACTACATTAAAAAAAAAAAAAACTTTGGATGATATAGTTTGTTTCAATCATCCGATTCTGTAGCATTTGATTCTATTTTTTGCTCTCTTGCCATATATATTTAGATAAGGTTGTAGTCTAATGATTCTGTAGAAATTGAATTTGATAAGTTTGTTTGTTCTTGATTGCAATGTCAAATAACATCATTGTAAGCATCCTTTATATTGGGCAAGAGAGCAAAAAAAACTTTCTTCGTGGGAAAGTTCGTCTTTTAACTAAAAATATTTAAAATTTAGAATGTCACATTATAGTAAATTATTATTATGCATGTATTCTGTGTATATATAACTACTAATGAAAACATGCCAACAGCCAACGTGTATCTATTTAAATTATATTAACAAGCTATACGTAATGATTTTTTTATATACAGAAATCTACCATTATACTTAGGTGTGACTAGTTCTCCAGCTATCTCCCGCAAACGCTGTGTTTGCGGGTGGTAGTGGTTGCTAGCGATTGGAACCAATCACACAAATCGCTCATAATCGCTCCTAATCGCTCCCAACCGCTTCAAATCACTGAATTTCAAAAACTGCTTCCCGCAAGCGTTTGCGGTTGCGGGCGATTAAGGTTGGAATTTTTTTTTTTGTAAAAAAAATTAAGAAATCAATGATAATGAATTTTTTTTTGTTATATCTTCTATCTAACCATTTTACTCATTAAGGATGGAAGAAATTGAAGTACGGATACGATTGTAAAGATTATAAAATAATATTTATAAGAAAATAATATTCCAATTAACAATAACCCGGAAAACTTGATGTAAATTTAATGACACATCGCACATAAGTTCAAAAAAATCTAAATAAAAATATAAAATTTCATCAGAAATTTAAGAAAATAAGATTATTTGTGAAAAATATTAAAACAAGTCACAAGTGACTCTTCTCAACTCTCACTTGACCATTCCTACCGATGCAACTAATGACCCACGATCTAAGAGAAAAGAGAAAAGATCTACGATATAAAGCATATGATTTGTCATTTATCAGATTACTTGATTAAATTTTTGGTGAAAAGCCAAATGCATAAAGGAATAAGTATTTCAATATGAAATTTATTTATTTTTTAAATAATTATTTTAGTATTTTTTAATAAATTTTAATTATAAATCAAGTTTTATAAAAATTTTGGTGTTTTTAAATATTTATATATTATATATCACATTTATTATGTTCCAACCGCTATTGCACCCGTTGGTCAACCAGTTGTAGACCTCCCGCAAACTCACCAATTTTAAATCGCTAAACCAATCGTTCAAAACGCTTAATAACGCTTGAAACCGCAATCGCCCGCTTCCGCAATCTCCCGCAACTACAACCGCAACCGCAGCGTTTGAACCAGTCAAGCCCTTAATCTAATTAATGTTGAGTACTATTTTTATGGTATATGTGAAATAACCAAAATCTGAAAATTATATGTAGTTTAATTAAAGATGTAGATTTTATTTTTGCAGAAATTAGATGCATCATAAATTTGTAAGTGTTTTTCATACATTTTTAATTTTGTGATGATAGAATAATGATTGTTTATATATTTAGAAATTAAATTTGGATTTTTGTTAGGTTTATGTAAGTTGAAGAAAAATAAGAATTTAATTTTTTTAAAATAAATTGAATAACATAAAACTATCATGTGCTATAGCACGGATCAAATACTAGTAAAACTCATAAAGTACAACGTAACCATTAGAATAGACGAATTATTTTGCAAATGTCGCCTTTTAATTAAGTATATACCTTTGCCTGCTTTATGACCGGGCCAGATCATACATGACTCAAGGTACGAAGGACTAATCCAGATTTTTGTGAATTATGTAGAGGATCCTCTCTTACTGCTTCTCGTCAAAAACAATTAAACAAGTTAAAGTTTTTGACAAGAAAAAACGAGTAATATTTGTTTAAAAAATTTGTACCCCAAAAAAAAAACATAATGTTATAAAGAAGTGATTATTCATCACTAAACATGACACATGTTTTAATACTTGTCATGTTTATTTCTTTTGTTTAAGTGACTCATCATTTGTTTTGTTACTATAAATATGTGATGAGAGTGAGATATAGGCAATATATAAGATTTCAAAGTAAAAAAGAGATGTGTTAGTGTTCCTCACCCTCTCCCTCACCATCACGTTTCTTCTCTACTTCTTTGTGCAATTACACAATTACATAAACATAAGCATATACATACACACATATATATAATAATCTCCTATATTTGCGTTATTATCTACAACACGTTATCAGCACGATCGTCTCTTTGCTCCAACCGATCCAACCGTTTCTATACAGATCACTCTTTTGAGGTAACATCTAATTTATGTCGAATTTGTTTATTTAAAATTTCTTTAAATTCCTTTAAATTCAAGAATATATATATGAGATATTTACGGAGTAAAAAGACTATGTCTTCTCCTTGATCATAATGGTAGGCGCTGCCTCCTTGATCATATAGATCTACATTCTTGATCTGAAAGATAGGCTCTGCCTTCTCGATCATATGTTAAGATTAATATTATATTATGGAAGGCTCTGCCTCCTCAAAATCTCATGAATAAATTAATAATAGACTTATTATTCATGTAGATAATTATGTCAAATCTCGCCAGACTCGAAATCCTTGCCCTTGATGTATCTGGAAAAAATTATATGACATGGGCATCGGATGCACGAATGCATCTGAGATCGGATGGGCTTTTAAGCACCATCGATCCGTCGAAAACGACGTCAGATGAGGATAAGGCCAAGGCCATGGTGTTTTTACGCCACCACCTCCATGATAATCTGAAAAACGAGTACATCACGAAAGAAGATCTTGTAGATCTTTGGTAATCACTCAAAGATAGGTTTGATCACCAGAAATATGTGATCTTACCAAAGGCTAGACATGAGTGGTTAAATCTCCGGTTCTTGGATTACAAAAGTGTTGGTGAATTTAATTCCGCTATGTTCGGAATCACCTCCAGGATGGCTTTGTGTGGCGAAGAAGTGAGCAATTATGATATGATCGAAAAACGCTCTCAACTTTTCATCCTGGAAATGTAATCCTGCAAGAACAATACCGGACCAAAGGATACACTCGATTTTCTGAGTTAATGCACGTTCTTCTTGTTGCTGAACAAAATAATCAACTCGTGATGCTGAATCATCAAACTCGTCCAACTGGATCAGCTCCACTTCCAGAAGTGAATGTTGCTTCATCCAGTTATCATAATTGGCAAGGACGAGGACGCGGACGCGGTCGAGGCCGTGGCCGTGGTCGTGGGCGTGGAGGAGGTCGTGGCCGAGGTAGAGGAAGAGGTCACTATTCTAATAGCTTCAACACTGGCAAAGCCAACAACGATCTTCATGTAAATGATGCCAGCCGTGTTATAAAGAAAAAAGATGAGAGTAGTTGTTACAGATGCGGCATGAAAGGTCATTGGTACCAAACTTGTCGTATACCAAAGCATTTGGCCGATCTATATCAAGCGTCTCAAAAAGAAAAAGAAAGAGACGTTGAGACCAATCTCATCTCAAATGTAGCTGGACCTTCCTACCATGGTCTCAATGATGACACTCATCTTGATATCGCAGATTTCCTCGTCAATCAAGAGAGTGGAAAATCATGCGATTAAAATCTTTATGTAAAATATGCTTGTAAAACTTTTGGTGTTTAAAGTCTTTTTGTAATATATTTTAAATCTCCTAAGACTTTGTTATATATTAATGCATATTTTATGAATGTTTTATCTCCAGAAAATGTCAACTTTTGAGATTGAGGATGAAGAAATGTGTCTAGCAGATAGTGCTACTACGCACTCAATATTTAGAGATAAAAAATATTTCTCCTCTCTCAAAATGAATGACTCCGCTAAAGGCGTGAGCACTATATCTGGAAATGCAAAGATTATAATGGGCTTTGGCGAAGCCAATTTTTCAATGCCAAAGGGAACAAAATTTGAAATAAAAGATGCATTATATTCCCCTAAGTCTCAACGAAACTTGATAAGTTTCAGAGATATCCGAAGAAATGGATATCATATAGAGACTATGAATAAGAATGGCATTGAATATCTTTGCATCAAATCAGAGGAAAAACATATATTGGAAGAGTTACCAATGTTATCCTCTGGATTATATTGCACAAAAATAAATGTACTTGCATCATATGTTACAGTAAACTCAAAGTTTACTAATACGTTTAAGATTTGGCATGAGAGACTTGGACATCCTGGTTCAATCATGATGCAAAAAATTGTGCAAAATTCTAATGGCCACCAGTTAAAAAACCAGAAAATTTATTGTTCTGGTGAGATTTCATGTGATGCATGTTCTCAAGGAAAACTCATCATTAGGCCATCGCCAACCAAAGTCGGGAATGAATTGCCAATATTCTTAGAGAGAATACATGGTGATATATGTGGACCTATTCACCCTTCATGCGGGCCATTTCGTTATTTTATGGTAATGATTTACGCATCTAGTAGATGGTCATATGTGTGTCTTTTGACAACACGAAATACGGCTTTCGCAAAATTCATTTCCCAAATAATCAGGTTAAAAGCACAATTTCCTGATTATGCCATAAAGAAAGTAAGGCTTGATAACGCTGGTGAATTCACTTCACAAGCTTTTGATAAATATTGTATGTCAATGGGAATTGATGTTGAACATCCGGTCCCTCATGTTCATACACAAAATGGCATGGCTGAATCTTTGATTAAACGGTTACAACTCATTGCTAGACCGTTGATATTGAGAACAAAACTCCCAGTTTCTATATGGGGTCATGCTATATTGCATGCTGCAGCGTTGGTCCAAATACGACCAAGTGCATACAATACATATTCCCCTTTACAATTAACGTCTGGTCAAGAACCAAACATTTCTCATCTCCGTGTTTTTGGATGTGCGGTTTATGTTCCTATAGCCCCACGACAAAGAACAAAAATGGGGCCACAAAGGAGATTGGGAATATACGTCGGTTATGCATCACCGAGTATCATAAATTATCTTGAACCACAAACTGGTGATATGTTTACAGCACGTTTTGCTGATTGCCATTTTAATGAAGATGAATTTCCAGCGTTAGGGGGAGGAATTAAACAGGTACCAAAAGAGATTACATGGAATACACCATCTTTGGTACATCTTGATCCCCATACGAATCAACGTGAGCTGGAAGTTCAGAAAATTGTACATTTACAAAATTTGGCAAATCAATTACCAGATGCATTCATAGATACAAAAAGGGTGACAAAATCACATATTCCCGCTGCAAATGCACCATCAAGAGTTGAAATTCCTAGAGAGGAAATCGATGGAAAAAAGGTTAATGAGCCTAAAGTTCAATTGAAACGGGGGAGGCCAATAGGTTCTAAAGATAAAAATCCCCGAAAGAAAAAGAAAATGGGAGACGGAAATGAAAAGGTTCAAGAGGAACCAAGTAAAGAGAAAAGTCATCAGGAAGACGATACAGAAAATTATGAGATCTCTATTAATTATGCCCAAGATGGAAAATTATGGGCTAGAGATGAAATCGATGATGAAAATGGAATATTTTCTTTTTCTGTATCTAAAGAGATTGATTATGAAAATGATGATCCTGATCCAAGGTCTGTGTCAGAGTGCTAACAAAGGCCTGACTGGGAGAAATGGAAAAGTGCAATGCAAACTGAATTGTTCTACCTTAATAAAAGAAATGTCTTCGGACCTATTGTCACTGCATCTAATGATATAAAACCTGTTGGGTGCAAGTGGGTTTTTGTGAGAAAGAGAAATGAGAAAGATGAGATAACACGTTATAAAGCCCGACTTGTTGCACAAGGTTTTTCTCAAAGGCCGGGAGTTGATTATGAGGAAACATATTCTCCGGTCATGGATGCAATTACATTCAGGTACTTAATGAGTCTAACAGCTTCTAATAATTTAGAAATGTACCTTATGGATGTAGTGACAGCGTATTTATATGGATCATTAGATAATGAAATCCACATGAAAATTCCAGAAGGATTTAAGGTTCCTGAGACTTTAAAGGAAAAACCTAATGAGATATATGCGGTAAAATTACAGCGATCACTTTATGGATTAAAACAATCCGGACGCATGTGGTATAATCGGTTAAACGATTACTTATTGAAGAAAGGATATGTAAATAATGAAATATGCCCTTGTGTCTTTATAAAGAAATCATCATCGGGATTTGTGATCATTGCTGTATATGTTGATGATCTCAATATAATTGGAACTCAAAAGGAGATTGATGATGCTAGAACTCATATGAAAGAAGAGTTCGAAATGAAAGATCTTGGAAAGACAAAATTTTGTCTCGGTCTTCAAATAGAACATCTCCAAGATGGAGTATTTGTGCATCAGTCAAATTATACAAAAAAGATTTTAAAGCGCTTTTATATGGATAAAGCGACTCCTTTGAGTACTCCAATGGTCGGTAGATCTCTAAATGTTGATACAGATCCATTCAGACCTTGTGAAGATAATGAAAAAATACTTGGTCCCGAAGTACCTTATATGAGTGCTATCGGTGGACTTATGTATCTTGCAATTTGTACCCGACCAGACATTGCATTTGCAACTAATTTACTTGCAAGATACAACTCAGCTCCTACCCTCAGGCACTGGAATGGAATTAAGCACATATTTCGCTATCTTCAAGGTATGATTGACTTGGGATTGTTGTATCGTAGAAACTCTGCGTTTGGTCTAGTTGGTTTTGCAGATGCAGGATATTTATCGGATCCACATAAGTCTCGATCCCAAACTGGATACGTTTTCACAATTGGAGGAACTGCAATCTCGTGGCGTTCACAAAAACAGACTTTGGTCGCCACCTCTTCGAACCACGCAGAGCTAATAGCGCTTCATGAAGCATGCAGAGAATGTGTATGGCTCAGATCCATGTAAAACCATATAAAAGATGCAAGTGGAATGGTCAGCAGTAAGGAGCCAACGACGCTATATGAAGACAATGCAGCTTGTGTCGCTCAAATCAAAGAAGGTTATATCAAGAGCGACAGAACAAAACACATTCCTCCAAGATTCTTCTCCTACATTCAAGAACTCGAGAAGAACAAGGAAGTCAATATCCAATATATCCGATCAAGTGACAACGCAGCAGATCTCTTTACAAAATCACTTCCGACTACCATGTTCAGAAAGCATATCCATAGCATCGGAATGCGTCATCTACGAGATTTTTGAAGAAAATACCACTCATATCTTTTCCAGGGGGAGATTACGTCACTGTACTCTTTTTCCCTTGTCATGGTTTTTATCCCAATGGGTTTTTCCATGATAAGGTTTTTAACGAGGCAGTACGTAATTCTATAGTGATGAATATTCAAGGGGGAGTGTTATAAAGAAGTGATTATTCATCACTAAACATGACACATGTTTTAACACTTGTCATGTTTATCTCTTTTGTTTAAGTGACTCATCATTTGTTTTGTTACTATAAATATGTGATGAGAGTGAGATATAGACAATATATAAGATTTCAAAGTATAAAAGAGATGTGTTAGTGTTCCTCACCCTCTCCCTCACCATCACGTTTCTTCTCTACTTCTTTGTGCAATTACACAATTACATAAACATAAGCATATACATACACACATATATATAATAATCTCCTATATTTGCGTTATTATCTACAACACATAAAGTGTTGTAGCTGTTTTAGATTATATTCATCTTTACAACTTTTTTAAAATATATATTTGGATCAATTTGTTCAAATGAAAATAAAATAAAATAAAGTATACTAAAGTTTTTTTTTTTTGAATAAAATGTAAAATTTATTTGAAAAAATACGTTTTTACATCAAGTGCTACAGAATCTTAAAGAGTTTGTGTAGAGTGTTTAATATTTTGAAACAGAACATAGAATCTACAAACTAGAGCAGCTTGTGCCTATGAATCAGCGAGTTTCTAACCACTTAGCCAAGTAGTCTAAGTGATCGCCATTAGTTGGAAGAGAGAGCAACCGGTTGCGGACAAGCCTGTCCAAACGTTTAAGAAGCATAGCAGGTGATACGGAGAGTTCCCCATGGCGGCGATTGTTTCGTTCTTTCCAAAGAGTGTGGATGGATGCCTGAAAAGCGTACCGTAGTAAGAACAGAGTTGTCTTCTCCAAGGAAGTGTCAGTAAGAAGAACCAGGTTTGTTGTCCAGTCTGTGGAGAACTGGTGCGCTAAGAGCTTCGAGATGAGACCTGTCCAAACTGCAGTCGAGTAGGGGCAGGAGAAGAAGAGGTGGTTTCTTGTTTTCAGCGGTGCATGACACAAAGAGCAGGAGATATCTACCTGCGCTTGCCAGTGTTGCATCCTCTCTCCGGTGGCTAAGCGATTAAGATTGGCTAACCAAACCATGAAAGAGAACTTTGGCGTGGCATGAGAAAACCAGACCCCTGCCACCCACGACACCCTCTGTCTCGGGTGTCGAGTGTTCTCCCAGGTTTTTTTGGTCGTGAACTTTTTTTCGAATTGACCACCTTTGCCTTTCCAGAGGACCACATCTGCTTCGTCAACAAGTCCTCTGCTGCGAATGTTTGCCATAGCTGTTTCGAACTGATTCAGGTGTTCCACTATGTGCTGTTGTTGGCGGTGAGAGAGAGCTTCCGCTACCGTTGTATGGAGCGTGATTCCCATATCAATAGTACCCCCTGGCCCGGTAATATCCATTAAGCAACCAAGTGGCGACCAACTATCATGCCAAAAGGAGACTGTTTCTCCATTCTTTACCTTATATCGAACCAAATTGAATGCTAAGGGGCGGTATTTAAGTAGCTTGCGCCACATCCAGGAACCAGAGGTAGTGTTTTCCTTAAGAGACCAAAAGGAAACTTGTCTGAGCATGTAAGTCCGAAGCCATACAACCCAGAGAGAATTTGATGCTAAGAGTCGCCAGATCAGTTTTAAGCAACTCACCGTGTTTGCTTCCTTTAATGAGCGTAAACCCAAACCTCCTTCATCCTTGGGGAGACACACATCTTTCCATGAAACCTTTGCTTTTTTCACATTTAAAGAAGGCCCCGACCACAAAAAAGCAGAGCACATTCCATCAATCTCCTTTATACATGCACTCGGTAATCGAAAAGCAGGCATCCAGAAGTTTGTCAAGTTATATATTACGGAGCTAATAAGTTGGAGCCGGCCGGCAAAAGAGAGGTGTCGCCCTGTCCAACTGCCAAATTTTGCTCTTATTCGTTCGATGAGTGGTGAATAGTCTGAAGCTGTCATACGCTTGGTGAGGAGGGGTAGACCAAGGTAGCGGACAGGTAGAGTGCCCGATGCAAAAGGAAAAGAGTATAGGATCAGCTCTTGATCGCTTGGTTTAACCCCAGCCATATAGAGAGTAGAATTTTCAAAACTAATATTCAGCCCCGAAGCCTCTGCAAACTCTGTGAAAATCTAAAGAATACCTTCAATTGACGTTTTCGTTCCATCCGTGAAGACCAATAAATCATCAGCAAAACACAAATGGGTGAGTCTAGCGTTCTGACACCTCGGGTGATATCCTATCTTCCCCTCTGAGACCGCTTTGTCTAACTTGGCAGATAGCACTTGCATACAAATAACAAAGAGATAGGGGGATAGAGAGAAGCCTTGACGAAGCCCTCTCTCACTACGAAATAGCCCAGATAACTCTCCATTTACCTGAACCGAAAAGGAAGCTGTGGTAATGCAGAGCTCGATCCATTTAACAAACTGCGATGGGATGCGGAGAGTGTTGAGTATATTAAGCAGAAATGGCCATTGAACTGAATCTAATGCCTTTGAGATGTCTATCTTAACTGCACTTCGTGGAGAGATAGTATCCTTGTGATAATCTGCAACAATCTCAGATGCTAGAAGGACATTCTCCATAAGGAGACGATCCTTGACAAAAGCGGATTGGTTAGGTGATATGAAAGCCGGAGGTAGCAGTTTGAGCCTGTTTGCAATTATCTTTGATATCACCTTATAAATCACATTGCAACAGGAAATTGGCCTATAATCTTTCATCTCCTTAACTTCTTTCTTCTTTGGTATCAATGCTAGAATGGTGGTATTAACTCCCTTTGGTAAGAAACCAAATTGAAAAAAAAGACTGCACCGAAGTAACAAAATCTTCCTTTATGATCGACCATGTCTCCTTAAGGAATTCAACAGTATAACCATCAGGCCCTGGACTTTTATCCTTTGGCATAGAGAAAAGGACTGCTTGTATCTCTGTCTCGGAAACATCTTTCACCAACCTTGCTTGTTCCAACTCTGAGCAACGATAACTTATCAATCCTGATAACTCTTCCTCTGCAATCCCCTGGTAATTAAGCATTTTAGAGCCAAGAAACTCTCGAAAAAACCTTTCAGCCTCAGTCTTAATCGTTTCCTGCGTGTCCGCTATGGATCCATCAGGGCACTGGATCTCTTTAATAGAGTTTCTAATTTCTCGGGCTTTTGCAGCACGATGGAACATCTTATTGTTCCCATCACCCACCTTTAACCAGTGTAATTTGGATTTTTGTTTCAAGTATTTTTCCTCCAAACCAGTGACAAAAAGCCATAGACTATAAGCCACTGATTCATTCCTCATCGCTTGCTCTGTAGGATTTTGCAATGTGTCTAGTTGACAGGTGCAGAGATGCGAAAAGCCTCTCTTGTCTTCTTCTCCAAGCCACCAAGTTTCTCTCGACTCAACTGTTTAATTTGCGGCTTTAGTGCTTTTAACTTCTTTGAAAAACGGTAAAGTGCAGAAGTAGAATGGTATAATTGCTGCGTGTTTTTCCAGTAATCTTGCACCAGAGGCAAAAAATTTGAGTCCATCACCAAAGCATTAGAGAAATTAAAGGGTCGTCTCAGTCTAGGCTTGTCACCCCCTATCCTGATTCGACACCTCAAATGATCAGAGCAACCTCCAGCTTCAAACACACCATATGATTGTTGATACTCAGCCAGCCATGTATCATTCACAAGGACTCTGTCTAGTTTTTTGCAGATTAGACCAAATTAACGTTTGTTACACCAAGTGTATAGCGGACCATGAGTCTGCATATCAGTGAAAGAACAATGTTCCACCACTTCCTGCAGATCTCGCATTCCCTGGGACACAAGAGGCAGTTAGTCATAGAGTGAATGCTCCTCACCAGTTAGAATCTCATTAAAGTCCCCCATAACCATCCAAGGTTTATTACGAAACAATGGAGAGTTTTGATGGTGCTTTAAATCCGCCCACAACTCCTTTCGCTCCTCAACACCATTTGCCGCATAAACGAATGAAACAAAAAACTCTGTCTCTGCACCTTCCAAAAGAACTGAACAAGTAATCAGCTGACCACTTGTATAACAAGGTGTGATTCGTACACTAGAACCCCACACCACCCAAATCCTTCCTCGATGATTAAAAGTGTAGTTCGTTAAGGAAGACCAATCAGGAAACACTGATTCAAAAATACGAGCTGATTTATTCTCCTTGACCCGCGTCTCTAACAGACAACCAAATTAAAATCCATTTTGTTTGATCCAATCTCGGACAATGGAATGTTTAGACATTTTATTGAAACCACGAACATTCCAAAAGAAGCTTGACATATTTAAAGTTGGGGGTTCAACCTACTCAGGTCTCATGAAAGCTGAGTAGATTGATTCGAAACGTACTTATGGGAATCCTTTGATGCTCGCGGGATAGGTTCACGCAAAGGAACAGACGCTTTCACTCCCCGTCCTTTTTTTCCAACTCCTGTAGCAGCAGTTGAGTCTGCAGGTTGGTCTACAAGCGCGTCAGAGTCAGCCACTGTGTGAACTGCATCCGACATAGTTTTATCCACCCCCCTTGTCTCCGTAACAGCAAACTCCTTTTCACCCTCCTCTTCACCCTCCACCACACCGTCCTCTTCACCATCCTCTCCTTTGTCACTCAGGACAGAGTAGGAATTGGATAAAAGCGAAATTTCACCATATTGCAGTTGACCTTTCTGTTTACTCGGACTCTGCAGAGACTTGTTTCCAGTTTTTTGCGGTGTTATCCATTCCGTGTCTTCCACGGGAGCCGTTGTGATAGGTATGGTGTCTACTACTGTCATCTCCTCCGACCTTTTTGGCTGTGCTTGAGTCACCCGCAGAGGAGAGCCAATGATGTTACTCGAGTCCACAGTCACTACCTCTTTCACTGGTACACTATGCGAGCCAATTGCTAAACAAGCGCTCTCCAGGTGTCCCCATTTTTTACAGTTGCCACATTGAGGAGGCAGCCAAGGATATGAGTATTGAACCACTGTATCTAACTCCCCCTCCTCTTCTCCAGCCAAGTGATACTCCACAGGGAGAACCTTTGTAAGATCTGCTTCGACAAGGATTTGTGCTTCCTCAAAACTTGTACAGTCCTCTGTTTTTTTATGTAGTCTAAGCGGATTGCCCACTGCACTTGCTAAAAACTTTAACCCCTTGTTTGTGAACATGGTTGGCGGCACATTCTTCATTACAACCCAGAGGGGAACAGATGTGAGTGCCGGCTGCGCCTCCTCTGCAAAAGGCGTCCATTTAGAGAGAAGCATTGGAATACCTCCAATATTCCACATACCACGATTTAAAACTCTTTGCCTGATACTTTCACTACGAATCCGGAACTTAACAGTCGTATCATTGACCACTATAACATCAATAAGAGAGGATTTGTCGCCCAGTCTCCATATCTTGTTCACTATCATGTGGATCTTACCCACATGCGGTGCTTTTCATTGAGAAACTTTCCGATTACAAAATCTTCCCATAAGGGCTTTGCATCAACAAACACATCCCTGGGAACAACCACACGCTGCTTCCCATCAACTTCCGATATAACGAACTTCTGCTTCGTGAACGTATGCGTCTGTGCCATCTTCAACCACGTTTTCTGTTCTCCCTCACCCGAACTCTTTGAATCTCTGACTGCTATCTCATTCCCTGGTAGTTCCAAACGCTGCACAAGATCACCTTGACTCCCCTCCACACCCGGTGTAGGAGCCGAAGCCATCCCCGGTGCACAGATCTCGGTGTCCCGAGGTGGTGGATCCGCCTGTGACATCAAAACTTGGAAAGGAAGCAAAAACCCTAATCGCTTAGAAAATCGCCCTCCACGTCAGTGAAATTTTTTTTAAAGTATACTAAAGTTAGTCATGTGTTATCCTGAACACTTCATGTATGTCACGAGACAATGGATATCAAATGGTTGCAATCGATTATACTAATAATTTTGTTTTTGACGTTGTTTTGGTCGTTGTAAGTTGTAGACTAAGGTTGGAAATTTCAAACCACGTGAATAATAGTCTTTTGTGTGTTGGATTATTTATCTTGTTTCATCGTAAGTCTGTACTTTCATACCACAGGGGATTTTTATTTTATTTTATTTTATTAAACCCAATCGACTGTCTGGTCAGCCTCGTTAGAAACACACAGAGTGGACTTCACGAGTTACGTTAGACATTACGGCAGACACTACTTAACCAGTAAATACAACAATTGACAAGTCTTTACTGAAATTGAAAGAACTCCATAGATAGATTGTCCCAAAAGAAAAAAACATAGAGTGCATTACAAAATAGTAAAATACATTGGTAACACAAAATCTCTCATAAAATAGTCCTATATATAGATAGTATAACATAAATTTTGAAAATTAGCGATATAACTATCACTTGCTTTTAATTATACAAATTTAGCCTTACATAAATAAATAAGTTTCATTTAAGTGAAGTGACATTAGTGCAGAAGTAAGTCCATTTGTAGAAGGCACCATCACCCCTGGGATTGAGTCCTGGCTCCTACGAATGTAGAAATGGCTAATGGACCGGCCAATTGTGACCCAATGATTGAAAAATAAAAATAAAAATATAAGTTTCATTTAACAACCAACGTCCAAAAAATTCACTACTCAAATAGTGTGATTTTTGTTGTAAAACAAATTAAATTGTACTAGAAATTTCCTTTTTAGGGAGGTGCAAAAATTCAATCAATACCACTATGCTATTTTGGTCGATGTGTAATAATGAAAAAAGGAGACAAATGCGGCGTGGACGTGGAGGCCTTCTGTTTACATGCAGCAGCACAAGGAGGGCCACATGACATGACGACATCATGTGACTGACTCTGTTTCACATAGTCACAGAAAAGAGAAAAAAACAATGACGCCGGAGAGCTTGATAGCGTCGGCGTCGATCAACATAGGTCTCGCCCTCGTCGCACTTTGGCTCTTCTCCGTCCTCAAGAAGCAGCCTCGCAACGCCGTCGTTTACTATGCTCGCCGCCTCTCCGATCGCCACCACCACCACCGTCCTCTGTCTCTACACTCTTCCCTTTGCCTCCCTCGTTTCCTCCCTTCCGTTGCGTGGATCCCACGCGCCTTCCGTGTCCCCGAGGAAGACATCCTCAGCCGCCATGGCCTCGATGCTCTCGTCCTCATCAGGCTCTTCAAATTCGGGTGAGGATCTTGGTTTTATCATAATATCATGTTATCTCGCGTTTAAACATGATTACGTCGCAGAATCAGATTCTTCCTGTTGTGTTCATTACTTGGAGCGTCACTGCTTCTTCCGGTTGATTATTACAATGAGTCAGATTTACCGACTCGAAGAGAGTATTCAATGGATGCTTTCACAATATCTAATATCACACGAGGTTCTAACAAGTAAGCCTTGTCTTTTGCTCATGTCTTAAATTTGCATTATCTCTCTTAGAGTTGGTTTCTTGATATATGTGTCTTAAATTTAATTTCGTATAGGTTATGGGTGCACTTCTCATGCTTGTGGCTCATTTCATTCTATGCACTGTTTTTGTTGCATAAGGTAAGCTTTTTACTATTGTCTATCATGGCATACTTCCAAAATCTGGCTTGGATTCTGACTAAGTCGATCATCTATATATACCTGGACCGGATTATTTTGTATAGAATAGGTTATTTACTGGATCGATCCTCCCCATCTAGGAATATAAGGAGATTCTTGTGATAAGGCTTCAACAAATGGGAGACATTAGACACCGTGCTGACCAGTTCACTGTTCTTGTCCGGCAAGTACCCCTCTGCCCTGAGCATAACACTCGTGGCTGCGCTGTTGATCACTTCTTTTCTAAGCATCATCGCTTCAGCTATCACTCGTATCAGATGTTGTACGATGGGAAAGATCTTGAATACCTTTTGGTAAGGTTTTGCAGTGGTGATATCATTTTTTCATGCCCCAGCATATAATTCTTTCTGGTCTTGCAAAAGTGATGGTAGCATCCTTTTTGTAGGGGAAGCAGAAGAAGCTTAAGAAAGAGCTAGAAGACAAGAGACACACAGACTTGCTTTCAAATGGATCACAAGAAAATAAGCAACTATCCACATCTGAAGAGAAGCTTCGAGAAATTACCAATATGATTTGCCACCTTCAGAGTGATACTATGCTCAGTGAGAAGGTACTCTTTATTATGTTCAGAGTTGATGGTTAACAAAGCTATGCCATTTTTTTTCTAATAATTCGAACACTCTAGCATTTCAGGTTACAAAGTTGTTCTTGTATTCAAAACTAGATAACTGTGATCCTAGAATTATAGTGGCTTGCATGAATCCTGAATAGTAGTAGTTCTATGAGGAGAGTAGCATCTAAGTAGTCTAAAGGAACTTCCAAAACATAACCATAGCTAGAGACTGTATGAGGCAGCTTGACCAAACAGAGTAGTGTGTTGAATTTGGCATATTGTGTTATACATAATAGAAGAATCCACTGTATTCTTCCGCTATATTTCCCATAAATGTACAGCATAATGAATCACCTGCTAAGTTACTAATACCACTACTATATTGTGCGTAATTTAAAATTTAGGAATTACCTGTTGCGTTTGTTACCTTCAAATCCCGAAGAAGTGCCGCTCTAGCAGCTCAAACACAGCAGCACTCAAATCCCCTAGAACTTATAACTGAAATGGCTCCTGAACCAAGAGATGTATCTTGGAGAAATCTTGCTATTCCGCAAAAGCTATTGCCTCTCAACAAAATAGGAGTCATCCTTGCAGCAGCACTTCTTACAATCTTCTTTGCTATTCCAGTCACAGCTGTCCAGGGAATTGCAAAGTATGAGAAGCTTAAGAAATGGTTTCCTCCAGCCATGGCTATTGAATTCATGTAATGGTTCTCTTCTCCTTCACTATTACTGTTCTCATAAAGTTTTGTTTCTTGATTTTATCATAATAATATAAGTTTTTTATTTGTAATAGACCAGGGCTTAGTTCAGTTGTGACAGGGTACCTACCAAGTGCAATACTCAAAGGTTTCATGTACATCATTCCTTTTGCAATGCTTGGAATGGCCTATCTTGGCGGCTCTATTTCCAAAAGCAACGAGGAGATCAAAGCTTGCAATATGGTCTTCTATTTTCTAATGGGAAATATTTTCTTCTTGAGTCTTATCTCTGGTTCCTTGCTAGATGAAATTGGGGAATATCTCACTCATCCTAGAGACATTCCTAGTCACCTTGCTGCTGCTGTTTCAGCTCAGGTAAAGCCTATACACTCTTCTACAATTCCAAAAACAAATTTTCTTCAAAACAGTAACTTTTGTCTCACTTGATGTTTATATATAGGCAGAGTTTTTTATGACATACATCTTGACAGATGGACTGTCTGGATTTTCTTTGGAGATTCTTCAATTGGGACTTGTACTATTTGATATCATGAGATCCTGCACTTATGGAAGAGGAAAAGAGAGAACCCCTTACCTCTTTTCATTTCCATATTTTAGAGTTATCCCCACAGTTTCCTTATCGATAATGATCGGTATGATTTATGCCGTGGTCGCACCATTGATGCTCCCTTTCCTAGTTGGTTATTTCTGCCTTGGATACATTGTCTACTTCAACCAGGTACAGATTCTCTTAAATTCTTTTAAGATGTGTGCATATACTACTTTACATTATTATGTTAACCATGGTTTCCTCAGATGGAAGATGTGTACGAGACTACATATGATACCTGCGGCCGATTCTGGCCATTCATTCACCATTATATCTTTGTCTCAATAATACTTATGCAAATCACAATGGTGGGTCTTTTTGGACTCAAGTCAAAGCCATCTGCAGCAATTGCTACTATACCACTCATACTGATCACTATAGCTTATAACGAGTACTGCAAGATCCGCTTCCTCCCATCATTCAAACATTTCCCTATACAGGTATATATTTATCAAAAAAATTCCAAGGAAATGATGGAGAGAAACAGCTCTTTTCATATACTTTGTCTGTTGTTGTGGTGCAGACAGCAGTTGAAATAGATGAAGAAGATGAAAAGAATGGGGAGATGGGAACACATTATGGTGATGCTGCGACTGCGTATAACAGGCATCAACCTTGCTTAGAGCGTGTAATAAGCTCAGTGGAATCACCAACAAACTTGAGCCAACCATTGCTTGGAACGGAATCCATCTGAAGCTAGAGGTGAGCTGGTTAGTATATTCTACGTAGATTATGGATTTAGAAGCTTTCGACGTATACGTTCTCATTTGTTATCACTTTTAGATCAGTGAAGGCTGTATTATCAATGGCCAGATGATTTTGTAAGTTGTTTACTGTTTTAATAAGTCCTCTTCCTTCCACCTCGTCCTCTAATCTACAGACATCACCAACACCTTGTTTCTAAATCAGTTTGGTTTATGAAAATATATTATCCTCGTCCTCTAATGTTGTTTTGTAACTTTTGTTGATCTTTTTCCATAATCATTACAGAGAACGAGAGAGAAAGACTAAATACGATCAATGATGCAACTATAACGGGCTTAACTTAAACGACTAATTATTGTTAAGACCCACTAATTATTTAAGGCCTAGTAGTCTCCTTTGAGGTCGTATCGTATCATCACGTCGAGCCAATAACACAGGAAGTCTCTAAAGCTTCCTCTAGAAGCGAACGAGGAGATCAAAAGAAGTTACATTAGATATGATAGTAACCAGATTAAAGCAGTTCTTGGACGCTATCTTTTAAGTGTTGGACTTCATTCAACACTTTTTTCATAATATGAACAAGAGTGAGTACACACGACAAGAGAGTTAGTTGTATATAAAAGGAAAGTTGAGTATTCAAACTTCAAAGCAAGGAAGCAAGAAGAGAGGAGAAGAGGAAGGGGAAAATGGCTGCCTTATCAGAGAAAGATGCTAATTAAAGCTTATCTCGACGCAAGGCCTAGATATCCCATCGATTGGTACAAGAAGATTGCCGCAGGGTCACAAATTTGCTTGGGATATATCATATATGTCGGAACTGGCAACGGTCAGGCGGTAATTATCATCTTTCTAATTCTGCATTCTTATTATGTCTTAGCTCTTAGCATCTGGAAAAAAAAATCTGAAAACCTTCCATTACTTGTAAAAACTTACGGTAAAGCCTCTATAAATTTATAAATAATATAAATTAATAAATTTTGTTGGTTCCTCGGGTCAATGTAAAAAATAACAAAATTTGATAAAATAATAAGATAATAATTTTTTTAAAAAACTTCAATGTGAAATATAGTCCCAATAATATCATAAATTAATAATCATCTAAATTTTTCATATATATATATATATATATATATGCTTTTATAATCATATATTATTTAAAATTGAATTTTCTCCTAGAGCTCATATCTATAAAACAATTGTTAAGTTGTAGATTCAAACTGTAACGATATAAAATACTCTATAACATGTCATAAAAATAGCTAAATCTTTTTGAATTTTTCAATTTGTAGATATGCATCATTTTCATTTTGATAGTTTTATAAGCTATTAAAATACGATAATTGATATTATAATTCAAGAATTTAAATTTATGTATGTGATGTGTATAAGTGAATTGGTTTATAGTATTTGTAAATTATTGTCAATATTTTTTTCTAAATACTACAAATTCACTTCTAAAGCCATAAAATTTATATCATTTGAAAATCTAATCTTATTTTGTTAAAATTGTCTCAATACATAATTTTAAGAATTTTAAAAATTAAAATATATAACTGTAAATTAATAATTTATACTGTAGATAAATTTATATATAAATTAATATCACTACAAAATAATAAAATATCATTGTTCCAATATTATTAATTTTTAGAGGTTTTAGTGTAGTATGATTTGTGTGATACGGCGATTATCAATACAATAAAAATAGGATGGGTTCTCTCCAGAGCTTGACACATCAGCATGGTTGATCTGGAGCTGACACCTCAATTAAAACTTGTGTCCAATCAAATTAAGAGAATTAATACAACTCAGACAAAGAATTGCCCCGTTGGAGCGTATTCATCTTCAATTTTGCTTCTAGAGCTGCAAATAATGTTTATTAGAACAAATCAATAATTAGATGGCTAACTCTGGAAACAAGAACATCAACGCCAAATTGGTCAGTTTGATCTTCTGGGTTTTTTTTTTTCGCTTTTGTTTTTGTTTATCTTTGGTTAATACGACTGTTTTCTTTTCGAGAATGTTTGATTCGGTCGTCGTGGTTCTTTTGTTTTCAATTCGATCGTCGTGGTTCTAGGGTGTGGAGTAAAGGTTATAGATTTATTGGTTGTTATTGTATTTTTAGGGTTCTAACGAGCCAGCTAAATTAGTATGAAGAAACCCTTTCTGCTAATTGAAATTCCCTAACCTTTTTGTATGAATGATTGCGTTTAGATACTTTTATAATGATTTGCTTATCTGATGCAATATGAACCATTTGGATATCAAAACACTCTCGTGGAATGATTATGGTATTTAGTAAGGATGCTTGTGGATACTTAAGGTCTCTTTGTTAGAAGTTATAACCTATAGCGGAAGACAAGTCTGTTTTGTTCCTTTTTGTTTTTGTTTAAGGGCTTCAGGTATTACTTGGAGATGCTGGGCTGGAAAATCAAGTCTTGTGCTGTGTTTTGTTAAAGATCAGTTTGTTGAATTCCAGGTTCATGGTGGCATTTTTTCTCTTTTGCTCTTTGCTGTAGATATTTATATTTATTTCTGTGGTTTATCTTGACTTTCTTTCATACTCTTTGTGTTGTGTTATATGAATCGTGCAGCTTTTTCTCTCAAACACTGGCTGTAAACGATGCCACTGTGAAGTTTGAGATTTGGGATACAGCTGGTCAGGCACGATACCGTAGCATGGCTCCAATTAATTATTGTCTACAGGGGTGTATCTACTGCAATTAATTATTGTCTTTGACATTACAGATCAAGTACGAAACTCACAGTCCCATGCTTTAGTCCTAAATGAGTAAATGGATTTGCTGATCAACGGTGGACTTCAATGTTTTAAGGCTTGGAGAAGAAAAGCTTAGGTTTTCTTAACTCTTGTTTTCTATTGTCACAAGCCTCATTTAAGAGGGCGAGGAAATGGGTCCAGGAACTGCAGGCACAAGGTATTGAATGCTTGAACTTGGTTTTCCGAAAAAAATATCTGGAGAAGAACAGAATGTGGTTTGATTTCATAATAACTCAATTTTATCTTATGCTTCTGATTCGATTTATAATTCGATTTCAACGCATAATTATATTTTGTGTTCTTCTCCGATTTCTCAATGCCTGTTTGAAACTTCAATCATCTTCCGTCTCTTCACCGTGGTGTTTTGTCCCCTTGCTTCTCAAACATTGGCATTCAAGCATGACTCTTACAAGCCCTTTGGTGGATTTGTGTTGTTGTTGTTTTGAACTTTAGGAATTTAAAAGTTGAAAGTTTTTTATTTAAGCCAAAAACCTGTCAATTCGTCTATGGTTTTGTAATGAACTTTGAGTCTAAATCTCGGCTTTGAGGGTATTGTAGTAGAAGATGGTTTTTTTTTTTCTAATTCGCTGCAAATTTAATATCTCAAGGGGTTCCAGTTTCTTATTTTCCATGATGACGCAGTCAGTTGGTTGATTACTAACTTGACAGTGTATTTTGTATAAACTTATGTGTGGATATACCATGTTAACTTCAACAGTATGCGATAATTTTTTTAAATTTGATCGATACATTTTTTTTTTGGGATTATAAATGAAGGTATTAGGACAATTTGGTTGCCCTGCGGATTACTAATAGTGATTTAAGTTATTTATGTCGAATTCAGTGTCCCTCAAGGAAGTTCTCTGTTTGAAACTGTTTACTTTTTAACTATCACATGTAAAGTTAAAAAGTTCAGCGATCAAATAGTAAGAAAGTAGAATTTTCAACAGGCTGCTCATAATCCCCCATATGGTAAGCTTCTTTTCATCTAACTATATCTCTTAGCGAAGTTAACAATTTTTTTCTTTTTAACAGTGATTTGTGCTCATTAGCTTTATGAGGAAGGGCTGCTTAAATTTCTGCCTACACATGTTGGTGTATTTGAAAATTTAGGATTGATAATAATATAGTTCATTTGTTTTATGAGTTGTGATGAGAAAGCTACAAGGTACTCCTTTGTGTGCTTTAGCAAATTTTTAAATTGAACGCTAAGGTAAATTTTTGTTATTTTAATAAAGTAACTCCAATCTAAACAATGCAATCTAAATTTATTTGTTTAAGATAAAATAACTTTTAGATAAAATAAAATTATTTGTAGCTACATAATGTGCTTTTAAACTTATGTAAAAAGAAAGAAAAAACATTGAAATATTATTTAAATTAAACATAGTGCATGTAGACGATGAAGCGATATATTTCTTTGTAAATAAAACATTTGGCGCATACATCATCTAAAAAAACAAGGGTCAGCATATACAAATTGTCTATACAAAATGATGAGACGACAATTTCCAATAAGAGTTTGTTATGCTATGACAATAAACAAGAATAAAAGGCAAATTTTTGAGAATGTAGGAATTTATCTATTAAAGCTGGTTTTTAATCACAGATAACTCTACGTTGCATTATTAAGAGTCACCTCAGAAAAATGATTGTGAATTTGGAGAGCATAATCTAACAAAGGAAAGAAGCCATCTATCAAAAATGTCAGTTACAAAGAGATATTCAACAATTTCCAGTACAGAGACACATGTATTCCCTACAATAACAAATCTAATTATAATTTAACCATTAAATTTCACCAATATTAATCAAAATATAATGTAGGTGAATATAACCAATAAACAGAAGAAAATTAAGTCGGAAAAAAATAATAACATCTCAGCTTTTCCAAAATACTATTTTTGATTTAAAATATCATCTCATAATTTACGGTCAAGGTATGTAAAAAAACAGTTCTTTTAAATTCAAGTACGTATTTTATGTTACATACACAATGCGATTTAGTTATTTTACCAATAATAAAAACCATAACATATAGAAGTCATAAAATTTGTAATTATTTAATTTAATATCATCAGCCAAAATTGATTAAAACAAAACAACTAACAAAAATAATAGTGCTCCTATGCATCATAATATAAGAAAAAAACAAAATTGATCTTAGGTTACAATTTCATTATAATAATAATAAAAACCAACCAGCAACAAATAATAACAAAATCCTAAAAACAAAAATATTATCAATGAATATTGTCAAAGAAACTATACAAACACCATACAAAAATTATCTTCGAAATAATTAAAATAATTTCTAAACAAAAACAATCCCGCGACGTAGCGCGGGTATTATCCTAGTGCTGATAAATCCAGCGACAAGATTACGGAGTACTATACTTAATAAGGATGGCTCCTTTGTTTCATCATGATTATTATATAGATAAGTCAAATTTGGTGGCGGCATATTGATCTTGTTATTCACCCTAGAGATTAATAAACACCAAAAGCTAATCATACAATCAAAATCGGAAACAACATTCTAGATTGATTTTTTTTTTTTACGTTCACAAGTATTTTTTTAAAAGATTTATTAATTCGATAAATATAACTTAATTAGTGGTGATCTTTTGGATTTGTGGGTGTATACATCCAACAATTGGTCTAAGAGTCAAATTGAAAATCAGGATTCAGATTGGGAGAAGTACTACTCCTGGAAAATGTTGTTTGGTGAACCATATCGATGCAAAGGAACCACCAGTGATGGTAATATATAGTATTATTTTTACACAAGGAGTTTCCAATTCTCAAACAGTCAACTTCTTCTATTATCGTATGGAAGACTAGACACTCATTTCAATGAATATCATACATCAGTCCTGGAAGAAAGGGCCAATTCACACTTATATGAATTGGGTTGAAGATCAGATCTTACTACTTGGGTCAGTATTTGCTTTTGATATTTAAACTGTTAATATGAAGCTTTTGTTGCTGCTGTTACGTATTATTATCCATATTTTTGAAATTAACAGGAATGGAAAAGTCAATAAGATGTGCGACTCTACTTTTTGCATCTGATGCGGATCACATTGTTGCAAAGGAACAACATATGATGGTAAAAAGATAATTTTTGCTCAAGAACTTCCGCATTGACAACTCTTCTTGTGTAAAATGGTTGGGTGAATTTGGTACATAATTAATCCAAAATCACCAACAAGAATATAGCATACTATATGAAAATAATTAGAAAACTAAGATAAGGGGTAGAGAAAATAACTATTTTGGTATTTTGATGGTTTGGTGATAGTGATGGCGGGTGGTCGAAGAATGTTTTGGTAAGGGATGGTGGTGATGAATAAATGATAAAATATTATATTTTATAGTTTATACTGAAAATATACTAGTATTTTTGCTTCACTTTTTACAAACAAATCCTCATTTTAGAAATAATTACCATTGAATACTAATGCATTTAATATTAGTTACCAAAATTTCAAAATCAATTATAAATATCTGATTCCTTTTCACTTTTATTTAAATTATTTTGAATTATTATCTATATATACATTTTCCAAGTATATTTAGCAAATAAATTCTGAAGTTGCCACCTATTTACAAGACTGTCATTGATATTAATTCTTAATTTGTTTTTCATTTAATTAATTAATATTAAGTTTCTATTTTTGAAAACAAGATTTCCCTCCTAAATAACTTTCCAAAACAATTGGAACCACTCACTTTAACATTAATTATTAAGTTTATAATTGATTTAATTAATACTAAGTTCCCAATTTTACAAAACAATATTCTCTCCATACACAAATTTCCTAAACAATCAGTCTAACCAAAAAACAAATTGATTTTCGATCTTGGAGGAGGATCTGTGGCCGATAGTTTTGATCTCAACGCATTGATTTCCTCCTAAAACATATGTTCAAAATCAAAAATAAAATACATCATTCAGAAAAACTAACCGTATGATTTTAAAAGGTAACAAACATATTTACCATTCAATTTGATATCTTATTCAAAAAATAATAATAAAATATAAAAAATATTGCTTGCTCACAGATTTATTTTTATTTTGTATTACATATTTAAAAATAATTTTTATTTTCATGGGTTTCATATAATGAGTTTTTGCGGATTAAAAATCTTTGAATATGTTGTCTAACCCGCCTATCATGGCGGGTTTGGAATATAGAACCAACACTAAAACTATTAGTTTATCTCCTATAGATTTGTAATCATAGTTTTGAAAATTAACTTATAAATTATTTAGTATATGAACACAAAATATTACACATACTATAA
Organism: Camelina hispida; assembly: GCA_023657505.1. Lineage (NCBI taxonomy): Eukaryota > Viridiplantae > Streptophyta > Magnoliopsida > Brassicales > Brassicaceae > Camelina > Camelina hispida. The sequence continues at coordinate 30,562,554 of CP094632.1, forward strand.
CACATTCTTAATCTTCCAAAAAAAAAAAACACATAAATATATACACTAATATACTATATAGGCATATACCTCTGTTTAATTCTAGAAAACAAAACAAATCTAGAATTTTAGATTCTATCTAATAACAAATTTAATCTAATTAGATTATAAACTTTATAAAATGTAAGAAGAAGAAAAAAAAATTCTAAACAAAATTCTAAATTAATTAGACAAAAAGTTAATTAATTGAAAATTTGAAAACTAAATAAAGTAAAAATTATTATTTAAAGTACAATAATTTATAACTTAGTTCCGTGGTGTACCGCGGGTGAAATCCTAGTATAATACATTTAGTTAATAGAATTTGTGATTTTTTTGATGTAATTCATGGTTGGGGGAAGAAGGGAGATTATTTGTGGAATTAATTGTCTTTGTATTGTATTGCTGTTGTTGGTGTAGACAGCAGTTGAAACAGACGAAGAAGATGAAAAGACGGGGAAATGGAAGTGCATCATGTTGATGCTGCGACTGCTTATAACAAGCACCATTAACCAACTTTGCTTAGAGCGTGTAAGCTCAGCGGAATCACCAACAAACTTGAGCCAACCGTTGCTTGGCACATACTCCATTTGAGGCTTAAGGTAAAACTGTTTTGAAACCTTGTCTTCTTATATCATGCATGGATGATATCTCTAGGATTTTGAAGCGTCTCCACACATACATCCTCATGTGTTGTCACTTTGGATCAGTGAAGGCTATATATATGGCCAAGTGATTGTAGAGAAAAACGAGTTACTTTGACAAATGCTGAATGTTTTTTACACATTAATTAGTTTGGTTATTACATTTTTTTCCATATATATATATATATATATATATATATATATGGAATATGTATTTGGAATATGTATTCACAAACTGGAAAAACATAATCTTGCAGAGTCTAGAAAGAGTCTAGACTCTAAAGGTAGTAAATGGTGGCATGCTGAACTAACATTTGATCAAACTCTGGTGATCTTTTGCCCTGTCTCTTTGTGAGTCCTAGATCTTACGCATAATTACCGTTGATAGTGTTCCAATCTTGTAGAATTAATATTGCTAGGCTTGTGATTATAGCTAATGTATGAGTTTTACTGGCGGTGGTAGTGTGCAGTAGAAACGGAGTGGACAGTTTAGCAAAAGCAGATTTGAAGTCCATAACCAAACTACTACAGCGGGAAGAATTAACAATGTAATGATACTTTGAAATGCTAGTGGTGGGACGTCTTACAAGCTTACAACCCCTCATGTATTTTTCTTCAACTCTACAAGATACTTCTTTTCTTCATCCCATTTCCCGCATATCCATTCACATTTTTTCTCTAGATGCCTCATCTTTTCCTCGTGACTATTATCAGTCCAGATCCTTGTCTCTCTCCCTCTAATTTCTTTTCCAAGCTTTTTGATTACTTTTGTCAGAAGCTGTTGGATAACAGAAATCATTTTGTTGATGAGTTTTAAAACTTTTAAGAAAGGAGACAGTTGAACAAAGTCTGGAGGAAAGGGACATGAATTTGATTACTTTTATTTCCATCTCTATTGATGTTTTCAAACTGTCCTGACTTGTTTGGTTGTTGTTGACAAGTTCACCATTGGCAATAATAGCTTTCTCCCTCATCTTCTCTGTGTCTTTAAATCTCCTCAGCAGATCATGTACTGTTTTGCTGTTGCTACTTTTTGGAATTCTACTTTGACTGTATTTGAACTGATTGATTTTGTAAATTGGTAAAGTAAGTATAAAGGCCAATTGACGATATAAACTAAAGACTATTAAAGTAAGCAGTAGTAGTAGCACCTCCCAGCTTATTTTTGTGTGATGAATTGTTTCTTGATTCATGTCACTGCAGTTTTCCATATGGATTGGTCTTTCTTCTATCTGTTGTAGTATCCTCTTCTCTTGGGCCAAGCTTTTACAACTGTGCAGCATTGAGAATTCCTTGCACTAAGGCATGAGGGCTAATTACTCTCTTTTCTTTGTTTGTTTGTATAGTGAAAAACAAAATGTTATCGATTTGGTTATGAGGACTTACGTAGTCAGGCCTTTCTACTCCTCTTTCTGTTTCTTCTGCTTTATTCATTTTGTCAAGATTGTTCTGCAGTTGCTCTCGCAGTTTCTTGTAATATATGATAGAGTTTTCAGCCTGGCCACTGCGATAGTTTGAATGTTTTGCGTCGATGTAGAACCTAAACCTGTTTGACTGCTCAAAAAGTTCATCATCTTGAATAACTGATCTTTATAATAAGCAGTATCATTTCAGATGCTTACCCGGGTTTCTATGTAATTCTCATAGGTGTGTTGATAATCCCTCTCGAGCTTTTTGAGTCGCTTCTCAGCTTTGGAAACTGACATGTGCACAACCGGATCAGCGTCTGGTGACACCTTGTCATGGTAAAATACCCCTAAACCCTTTTCATCATAGTTGCCTCCAATACCAGTAGAATTGGAGATTTTGCTGACGATGTTGAGCTGAGTAGAAGCTTCCATGCCACTGATTTCAAAATATTTCCAAAGCTGATCCTAAGTATCATTTGAAAGCATTGCTCTTTTTGTGTTCTTATAGGAACGGAAAAATTAATCATAGCTTGAATGAAGCAACCTATTACAATTGATTATCCAAACTCTTGCACCCCACGCCAAGTAAGTCAATGGCTCCTCCTCGAAGAAATCTTCTTTTATATATTATACTTTAGGCATCCATCTGTGATTTCTAGCGATAAGATGATGTCTCTATTAACAGATTATTGGAAAGAATAAACTCCCGGAGGCATAAAATATTAAAGAAATGCTTAATTCAATGTGATCATATAAAACAGAGGAAGTCATAGTTTGACCAAAAGCCACACCACTAAAGTCAATGGCTTTTGGTCAAAAGAGTTATAAATATAAGCCACGTTATTTGTAAGATAACCCATGGATGCATCAGATACAAGGAAATGATTAATATGACAGTCTTAAGTTTATATGATAATATGGTAGTTATTACTTAGAATCAGTTGTGTTGGTAACATTTGTTAACCTTTTTTATAGAAAGCATTCAACAAAAAGTTTTAATATATCACACTAAAGGTTTTTCTTAGGGGACTTGGTCTAAAGTCATAGTTTGACATAAGCAGCTTCAGATATCGCATCCTAATCCAGAAGGCTTTTAAGTTTATTCTGAGAATATATGATTTGTTGTATAATATAATTTCTTTGTTCATAGCCAATGATCCAATAGCGAAAATGATTTGGTTGCTTATTATATTGATCTGGTAAGGAAATAGTGTAATATACATCTTATAGAGGAGAGGAGTATCATAAAAGGAATCATCAATGTGATTTACAACATGATAGCTTATCATCAGTTCATCATCCATACATATATAGGCGTCTTGCTTCTATTTTTGGAATAGATCTTTGCATGTGTCTTAGAAATAGCTCTCTGAAGTTACCCTTTTCTGCAGCCTTTTCTTTTCTTTCTGAAGCAGTTTTGTGCCTCGCCCTGAAATTTTCCTTCAAATCGAGCAATATAATAGCGTCGTTGTTTCTTTTCTGCATCACGTTTCTCACCTATGCATTTACATTTTTCCTGTAGAAATCTCATTTTGTCTGTGTACCCTTTTTCATTTTATGTACTCTGTCTTGCAAAATGTTCTCTGTCTCCATTCTTTCTTTCTCAAATTCTCTGATTACCTTCGCCAGAAGCTGGTGGCAAAACAAACATCATCACATTTCTTAGTTTTAAGAAACAAGCCCATGAGTAAAAGAGTTAGAAATATGTGCTTTGTATCTTTATTACCTTTATTGTGACACTTGTAGAATCTTTCATATCGTCCAGACTCGTGCGGTTGCCCGTTAGTGCACCATTGGAAATAGCCTTTTCTGTCAACTTCTGTATCTCTTTAACTCTCCTCAACAGATCATGCATAGATTTCTTGCTGCTATTCTGTGGAATTATTCTGTGAATGCACCTGAACTGATTTTATCATAAGATGGAGAAGTAAATATCCAAAAAAACTCATTTATGATAATTAACTAAGAGGGGCTTTCAGTAGGAGTAGCGTGGTACCTCCCGCTTAATTCTTTTGAAGTCAACTGTTTCTTGACTCAGGCCATCAGTGCATTGCTCTTTGTTTTCTGCTTTTAGCTGTTGCAGTACCATCTTTTCTTGTGCCAAGCTTTTACAACCGTGCATCAAGAAGAACTGCTTACACTGAGAACAGAACAATTGTAATTGTTTGTTCATAAAGGCAGTAAGCTGATTAATTTTCTAATTCTAGTAATTGTGTGTACGGTGAACAACAAAATGATATTGACTGGGGCATACGTTTGTAGGTGGTTCTCTTCCTCTTTGTGATGCTTCTTCTGTATTCAGCTTGTCAAGAACATTCTGCAGTTGCTCCACTAAATGTTCGCTGTGATAAATACAGTAGCAAACCCAGCGACTGTGATGTCCTTGATGTTGTAAAACAATGTAGTACCTATACCTTTCTGTCTGTACATAAAGTTCATTATCTTATAAAATTGGCCTCTACAAGTTTATAATAACACTACAAATAATCACTTATTTTGATCAGTATTGATGCTTACTTGTAGTTCTGTGTACTTCTGATAGGTGTGTTGATAATCTTGCTCGAGCTTTTGCAATTGCTTCTTTGCTTCTGCATATGGCGAATGCCCAAAGGAACCAGAGAAACTATAATTGTAGGAAAGTTTCTCTGATCCTTTTTTTTATTATAGTTGCATCCAATACAAACAGCTTCCTGACCAGCGGCTTCTAGATTTTCCTTAAGCTTCTTCTGAGTATTAAATGTACTTTAGCAAGCAAGTTTTTATATGAAAGCCTTCTTCTCTTGACTATTCATATATTTTTAAAGTCCCTATAATTCTTGATACCAAACTTCATCACTCTTAACCACTGCGCGCATCCACTCTCACTAACCCGATTCTATAAAATCATGTATCTTCTAAATTTCTTCTTATCTGAGGCTATGCTTCCCTCTCCGAGATACTTCATGTCCCATTTCATAAATCTGATCTACTGGTTCAACAGTTTCTCTTCTTAAGTTTTAAAAAAGAAAATTCCTATATCTAAAATTTGTCCTACTCTTTTTTAGGAAACTTAGTACAAATACACTAATCTATATTAACATTTTTGAAGTATATTTTATGTTATGTCCTTTAAGTTCTGCTTATTTAAATTTTTTTTACAACATTAACCCCTAAACAATTTTCAAAAATAACATTGTACAGAAACTTATTTCCTAATACATTTAAATCAAACCAGTTTTGTTATGTTTATTCGCATAAAATCTGGACAACATCTATACATTTTAAATTTTCCAAAAACTACTCTACCCATTAAATTTTTATTCCCATAAATACCCAAAACTATCTTTAGAGATGGTATAATTTCTTAAGTTTAAAGGATATACTCGATTTTCCATAACAAAAAATTTACAGGTCCATAATTATTTTGACATTAATAAAGTTCCTAAAAACGACAACCCAAATTTCGAATTATTAGAAAATCAATATTCCCAAATACATTTAACTCAGTATATATATATTTTTGAAGTACATTTTGGGTTATACTCTTTCAGTTTTGCTTATTTAAAATTTTATTTACAAAATTGATCTCTACATATTTGCAACAAAAAAAAACTAATCAATTTATGTGTAATCGACAAAATGAGTTAGTTTTCTAAAATATATCTCACAAAATCGACAAAATAGATAACCAAATACCATAAATTCAGAACTTTAAGAATATATTAAACACAACATGTCATAAAAATCACATAATTATTTGTATTTCTAATTGCCTTATATTTTTGGAAACATATTAATCAACATTACAGAGTAATTAATCATTTCTATATCATATGGTTTCAACTTTGAATTGCAATTGAAAATTTATAGATAATATATTCTCACGTTTATAAACACAATAGCATCTTATCAGCATATTCCGTAGTTAATTTCTAATTTCTACTCAACTATTTCCAAAAGTGTAGGTTTGAAGATATTTTAGAAGATTTCATATACTTGCTCACCAAATTTTTTTCTACTCACTATAAATATTGCCATCGGTGAATTTGTGGTCTATATCATTATTCTCAATGCTTTAGTTTTTTTGGGTTTTTTTCAAAACAGATAGATATTTGCAAAACGAAGGTTTATGTGAATTTCTTTTCGTTTTCGTGTATTTTTTTGCTTGTTGTTTGTTGTTAATCGTCTTTTTTTCTTTCTTTGGCTTGGTTTTCTTTAGAACTCAAGAGAGATCTCTATATTTACATTTTTTTTTTAATTATATAAAAATAAGAGGTCTTCTTTAGCTTGGCTTTTATATATGTATTTACATAAAAAAATAAATTATTTCCGACATATCTCTATATTGTTCTACATAAAAAAAAAACACAATTATGCGGTGTACGACAGGTCAAAAACTAAATAATATTTTAACATCTATATTAAAATAAAAATAAAAAACTTAATCATTTTATTTAAAAAACATAAAGTTATATATAAAAAATTAAAATCATCTTGGTAAATCAAATAAATATTGATAACTAGAAAAATCTAAAAATTAATAAAACAATAACAAAATAACAATATTATAGTCTTGCGGTTAAAATCCTAGTAATAAGCTGAAAAGCCATTAAAGAAAACAGGTGAAAAAATACTCTGCTTTTGAACTTATTGACTTACAAAGTAATTACACTAATAAATATCCTTGATAAGCATTATAAATAACACATGGCATGGTTTCTTTTTCACCATTCACTCGATCGGAAACACACACTTAGGCAGCCAACCCTCGCTGTTGCACAACGAGTCGAATGGGCCATATAGATCATATTCCACTCTTTTGGGGAGTTTTTGACCAGCGTACCTACATCTGCCGTTTCGTCTTTCTGTCTACGAGTCTCACCGTCCGGTTAAACACAAGCTTTCCCGGGGTAGAGGACTTGTCAACCGCAAAATAACCTGAAGCATTGCAATCCATTCAGTGTTGATATTTAGGATTAGAAAAAGAAAAAGAAAAAAAATACATAGGAAAACTGAAAACAAATATACCTAGCCTTTCAAACTGGAATGTGTCCCCGACCACAGCATCTTTAATGGTCGAAAGAGCATAGGCATCAGAGACTACCACTTTAGAGTTGGGGTTAATGTCAGTGAGCCAACCATCACCGAGTTCAGCTGGATTCTGTTACGGTTAAAGCCATAAGTCTTTAGCTCGCTCCTATTTAACCAGAAATTACAAGTACAACTAAAGCGAGTGAACAAATTACCTCAGAATTAAAGAGTTCCTTAAATAACCGGACTTCAACCTTTAAGGGCTCCTCTCTTCCAGGTGAAGATGCAGCGACCCAGTGTAGAGCTCCCTGCAGACAAAGGACAACGGACATGACTTATAAGTGCCGCCACTCAATTGCAGTAATTTATGGAGATGGTCAAAGAAAGGACCTTCAGCTTTGTCTTAAGCTCAGGATAATACTCCGCATGAATCTCACAAACAGTCTCATCGTCATCAGCAAAGACAACCTTGGTGCACTTGATTTGAAAAGCGTATCTGCAAACAGCGGAAAGCGTACTGAGTCTCAGATCAATCATACTCTATGCCAAAGTGGTAACGATGAGCGTGTATATCATACCTAAGCCGTACTGATTTACCGGGAGCAAGTCCATAGTAATTTTTTGAATCTTCCTTTCGGAAGTCAGACTGCTCAATGTATACAACTCTAGAGAACGGAACCTATATCCAAGGGAAAAAGATCAACAAAATAGTAAACATCTCACCCGTGTGCACAAACAGTTGGTACTTTGTCAAACTTAGTTCACCTTGTAAAACGCCGAGGGATCATTCCTCCCAGTAACAGGCCACTTCTCCGCATCAATATCGATAACCTTGCCTGGTTCCATATTCGTAATGACCACCTTAAGAGGATTTAACACCACCATGGTGCGGGGAGCTGTTATATTCAACTCCTCTCTAATATGGTGCTCAAGACGACTCACATGTATCATGCTACCGTCACTACAGCAAACAACGATAGATAGCGGGCAGTTTGAATGTAAAAAGTTAAACATATGCCAAACTGTATGAAGTCATTTCATGATATATATATATATATATATATGGCAAACCTTCTGGTAATTCCAAGTCCTCGTATAAATGCATTAATTGATGTTGGAGTTACACCTCTCCTCCTCAAGCCAGCAAGTGTCAAAAGGCGTGGATCATCCCAACCATCAACGTACTTGTTTGTCACAACGTAGTTCAGCTGCAGCAAAAGAAAACAAATGATCCAACCAGCATGATTCAGTGCAGAGAATGCTCAAAGGTTTTAAAATTGGCATCGTAGGTATCTCACCAACCTTACGCTTGGTCATTACAGTGTTTGTGACATTCAGCCGTGAGTATTCCCACACGTACGGCATGTAGAGACCCAGGGAATGTAATAACCAGTAGTATGAAGCACGCCGGGTTTCAAATTCAAGTGTACAGAGCTACACTAAAAGAAACTTTTCAGAAACCACGGAAGCAGATTATTTTCAGATATGCAGATGATTCAGATACAGATTCAGATACTGAGTGTGAATCACAAAGTGCAGCATTCAAAAAGTCATGGGCTATATATTCAACAGCCAAAAGGGTTAGAAAGGGACAAACCGAATGCGTTATATTCTCAAGAGAATCAACAATGCAGTGTGCATAATCAGAAGTCGGATAAATACACCACTTGTCACGAGCATGAGGATGAGGTGTGAACTGCAACGCCACAAAAAACAGGTCAGTAAGCTAATAAGACTGGAGCACCTAGACGTAACCAGAGATGAATCTAGTTTCACTTGCCTTTATATGGTAGGCAATAAGGTCAAACATATTATAATTATCATTTTGCATGTCTTGTTTCATTCTAAGTGTTGCGTGACCTTCCTCAATCAGTCCTCGTCTCATTTCGTCAAAAAGCTTTAGGGATTCTTCGATAGGCCTTTCTCTCCAGGGGCTGTTTATGTTCTTCTCTCTGTACTCTTTTATCTCCTCGGCGTTCTGGAAGAAGATGGAAAAATTCTTGGATAAAATTAAGTCTTGGAACAAAAGCATGAAAATCAATTGGAAAAGAAAAAGTCGACTAAACCTGATGATCAACATAAGCGTGGCCTGTTTGAATCAACTCCACTGCAAAATTGTACAGTTCTTGGAAATAATCACTGGTGTACGTAATCTAGAAGCAAACAATGGGGGATGTCACATGAATTTCCAATTGTAAGAGTAAGCTAATCGTACAGCAGAAAATAAAAATACCTTGAAGGGTTCCCAACCCATCCATTTAACAATTTCTTCAATGTGATTAATGTGCTCTTTCTTCTCGGCCTCGGGGTTTGTATCATCATACCTTTAAAATCAGAATTTTACAGAAGGCAATAAGAAAAAAAAGAAGGAAAACATGTAAGAGGCCCAAGTAGAAAGCGGGAGAGGTTTTATAACCTTAGATAACAGCAGCCCCCTCGGTTCTTTGCAAGACCAAAATTAGCAAACATAGCCTGAAAATACAACAAATTAATAAATGACCATGAAAAAAATGTGGGCGTGGGGAAATGACGAAATAGCAAGAGTATATATATTCTACCATAGCATGTCCAATATGTAGATAGCCATTTGGTTCAAAGGGGAAGCGGGTATAAACTTTCCCTCCAGTCACCTTGAGATGTTTGTGAAGCAGTTCCTTGGTATTTTTGCATCTGAGCACAGAGCCGTCACTGAAAAGGACTTTGGTGTGAACCTGAGAATGTAACGAAAAGGAACGTCACATAACAACCAACATATTTGCCACAAAGAAAGAAGTTCACATCATTCATGTTGGCATCTTCCAAGCGATTTATCTTCCCAGCATATTAAAAGGCAAGTAAATACAACAGACCATATCACTCAATCAGCACAAAGATGGAAATTAAAAAAGAAAATGAGGTGAGTTACCAAGAAATTTTTGCCTGGCTGAGGGAATATAGGATAGGGATTGAGCTCGTATTCAGATGGACTTGGGACAGCTTCCAAAGAATGATGGTCCATCTTGTACAGAGGGCACAGAAATGAAGTATCAAGATGGAAGAATACACAGAAGAAGATACATTGAAAATGAGAGGAAACCGGAGCTCACGTCTTCTACTCTGGGAGGCTTTACGTTGTCAGCAGCAGTTCTCGGGCCGAGCAATTCAAACATTTTTGCTTCTATGACTGTCTGTCACAAAACACAGACGGGGACAAGATAAGAAAAGCTAGGACAACATATATGTGGTTGGCAAGGAACATAGGGGATGAGATCACCTTGACAGTCGAGGGATCTGCCCATGGCAGATATCTGAGGACATGTCCGATATATTCACCCACTATACCACAACAACACAATAGAAAAAACGAAACATGGTAAGTAAGCTGGTTGACTAAATGGCAACTCTTGAAAGAGATAGAAAAGTAAAGAGAAACAACTAATAAGCTAACCATTAGTTCGGTAACGGAGCGCCAATATGGTAGTCAAATTCTGTTGAAAGATATGTTCGACTGTTTCTTCAATATCTGCTAGGGAAACCTCAACCCCTGTACCAAAACCACCATAAATGGGAAGAAGGAAAAAAAAAAGTCCATATATGTTAAAAAAAAAAAAAAAAAAAGCGTCCCTACCTACACCACACGCCTCCTCAAATTCAGTGAGGTTAAAGTCCTTATTATCCAGAAACGAATATGCAGCATCCAACTGGGCTCGAGTTTTAATCTGCGAGGGAATGGCAAACAGTGTTAGCCAGAATAATCGCAACCAAAGAAAGGGCGGTTTGTGGCAGAAAACATTAGCTCGCTCAACCTTAGAAGAGGCAATGTAGTTGAGCAATGTAGGACGATGCACAAGAGCCTTCCCATAGTACTTAGTGGCGACCTGTATTACCAATTATATTGACTGAATATTACTGTGTAGTAGGGCATGGCTGGAAAAACAGTAAAATTGAGGTTTGGATTGTACAACAGATATCTCACCGTGTGCAAAAGATATCCAATAGTTTGGTCGCAGCCACCACTGACACCAGCCTGTGCATATAATCCAATTGAGGAGACAAGGGATCACATTACAACAATGTCAAAGAAGAATTGTATCTATAAGAATCATGAAGGGGAAATAACCAAAAAAAAAACAAAACAAAACTTGAAACTGGAACAGATTTAGCGAAAAACGGAGACTCTCGATAATTTAGGGTTCTATGCGATAGAAGAGGGAAGAAGGAGACCTGGTGGATGACGGCAATTAGATCGGAGGTGATCTTGCTGCTATTTCCGATGGTGTTCTTAACAGTTCGTTCGTCCAAACTAATCTTGCGGAAGAGCTCGAGAGGGTTGTCGTCTTTATGAACCATGGCCGCCGGAGAGACGCCTTAGGGTTTGATGTTTTCTAATTAATTAATCTGCTCCTTTCGCGCCACTACGAATTTATTTTTTCTTTATATATATATGGGGGGGGGGGGGGGGTTTGGCCACGCCGAATGTCACACGCCACGTCGTTTAAGGCTTTTTGACAGTAAATCACTAAAATCTCCCTAAATAATCATAACCCGAACGTTCCAATTACTTAAAACTTAAACGAATATCTATATATATATATATATATATAGTGTGTGCAAATTGCAAAAAGATGAATATATGTTAGGTTCTTTATGCATGTTTACATATTAATGATGAATTGTAACCCAAAAAAAAAACAATAGTTTATATAAAATTTACAACAAAAAGAAAATTTATAGTTTAGAGATTAGAATTTTCTGGCCAATTTTCTCAAAAACAAAATTAACGTGTATATATATATCTATATATATAATCAATTTTTTAATATTTGTATAATAAAAACTTAGAATTTGGATTAACAATAAATAAACACAAACAGAAAAAGAAATCAATCCCTTTTATAAGAAATCAATCCCTTTTATCAACACTAGGTTTTGAACCCACGCTACGCGTGGGTTTATTTAATATATTTTGGTGAAATTATATATGATTGATGACAATTATAAAATATTATCTTATAGAAAATATTAAATTAATATTAAGGCAAAACTTTTATTTCAAATACACAATTTTAAAAAAATATTAAAATCAGTTGTGCTAAAAAATTTAAATCTGATTAAAAGAATCATGAATTTAACTTATAACTTAAAAAATCATGAATCAAATAATTTGTTTTTAATCTAGATTAGTTGGGTTTTCTACAGGTTATTATTCCCCGCTACACACGGGTATGCTTTTATTGATTATCATAAGAATGTATTAGACTTAAAAATCATTTAAATAGCTATACATATAATATGCAAAAGTATTATAACGTATTGGTTTTTTTTTTAAGACAAATGTTCATTTGTTTGTATTAAGCATCATTTATGTTGTTTTTAGAAAAAAAAAATAAGAAAGCAAAATTAAAAATTACATACAATTATTTAAAATATATTTTTTTTTTATAAACTGGTACGTGTTAAATAACAAAAAAATCAAATTTTTCATACTATAATTTTTGTGATTTTTTTGAGTAATAACTTTTTTCCAATATCTGCTTTCAAACACGCCCTCTCCTAATTTTTTTTCTTTCAAAAATGCTCTAAAAGTCAGAAACCTAAAAAAATATGTGTGTTATAAAAGTACACAAAATTACAATGTAAAACCTTATAATTATTTTATAAAACTTCATAAATCTCACATATTATTTATCTTATCATCTCTCTACCATTTGTTTATGTTCTTTGGTTTTCAAGTTATTTTTCAATTACTTAACTGATAGTATTGTAATTTCTCACCCTTATGATATTCTATTTTTATCTCTAGGATGCCACAAGGTTGCATGTACATATATGCTCGTTATAAGTGTTTGTTATTGAAGAACTTTCTGATGCTAAGGATTCTGCCAGCGCACGTGAAGCATCAAAATCCCTTTGCAGTGAAAATTTTTGTTGTGTTAAATCCTCAATATGCTATTAATGAAAAAACAAAACCGTAGCTTGGTCTTTGAAAGCAATGAAAGCTAACATCCTTCTAATCAAAGTAAGAAGATTATTATAATCAAGGACAATGTAAGACAAAGTAAGAAGATTATTATTCACCAAAAAGGTTTCAGCTCAACTCGAGATTGTTTGCCCAACCCACAATACAACTTGTCATTGTACATTCCATATATACAATGCCTCCATAACAACCCCTCGAATAATACACAAACTAACAATTCAATTTGCAATTCCACTGTTGCTTATGGAGCTTATAGTACCACGAGTCTCTCCAAAAAATTTCAGCTCGATCAAACATCCTTACAACCTCATAAAGATGCCCTAAATAACCCATCTTGGAACTGTTCATGTTCCATACTTAGCAAAAATTGCACCACTTTCCAGCAGTTTCTTCGCTAGGAAGTAACACACATAACTCCTTGAGTTTAATGCCTATTGAGGTTCTTGGCTTATTGGATATCAAGCCGGTATATTTACCTTTCCTGAAAGAGATCATATCAACCCCCAAATTTGGCTACGGCTACTCAATACAGCCTTTATCTCCATCTTCCTTTCACTTTCTTTCTCTTCTCAATCTGACCTGTCTTGGCTCCACCACCACAATCAGGACTTGCCACAACCACGACATGAGTCACAGACCAGCTAATGGTTTTCACCACCTCCGCCGCGTCACTCTGTCTCCTCTCCGTCACAATTTTCTCTTTTCTTCACATCATCTCAACCAAGGAGCATAATAGTCCTCGCCCTCTGCTCACGTCTCTCTGCTAATCCATATCCTTTGTTTCTCTTTTTTCATTCGATGGAGTCTGATGGAGAACTCACAACGGTGAAACAAACTCAAAATAACGGCAACGACGGCAACAACGGCAACAACGCAACATACAACAACGGTTCAAACTCCCATATGTCACGAAGGAGACAGTTTCAATGACTCTGCGACAACTATAATCTGAAGTTACAAAGACTTAGAGTTGCACATGACAATAGTTTATACAGAAGCACATAACAACTTTTATTTATTAAAATAAATATCACAACCATCACTATGCACCTTTCACATATTGACTACATATTCACCGGTTGAAGCGGCATCTAATTAAATTTCCATGCATCAATTCACGACGTTGATTCCATACAACCTACGATCAAAGATTAATGGATTAGTATGTATATTTTTTAAAAAAAATTAGCACAATTCAAATAAGAGACAATAGGTCGCCATGATAATAAATATAATGTAAAATATTTATAAGAAAGTAATATACGTTCATAATTTAGGGTTTTACTTTTTTACAATTTTTAGAAACACACAAAAGAAGAAAATTTATATTTTTTAAAAAAACACTCCCTATTATGTCAATTAATATTTGCAAAGTTACATTTAATGATATAATGATATATACTATATAAAGATATGATTAATTTTAGAGATTAAATATTATGTTTAATATGAATATTATTTTATATTTACATTTTTCTTATTTCCATGTGTTATAATTATAACATTTACATTAATTTTATCTCTGTAATTATTGTTTTTCCTTTTTACAAAAATTCTTAATATAGAAAATTATTATAATTTTAAAAATGTTAAATGTTGATATGTCAAATCATGATTGGCAATTTTAAATCCTATGTGGACAGTCTTAGGTGCTTATAGCTCCAACTTTTATTTAGTATAATTGTTTGGTAGAATATATAATTTTAATAAGTTGATTACAAATACAATAGGTTATACATTAATTGATAGATTAATTGGTTACAAATAGGTTATACAGAAAATCTTAAAGAGAATATTCTAAAGAATTATATCATCTAACTTATCATATTAATTTCCTTTAATAAATTATTCATCAAATAAAATCTTTTCATATCTAACTTAATATATTAATTAGTTAATTATCATTATACTTCACCTCTCATTTTTAAATATGATTCTATTTTGTGAAACAAATAAATTATCATATTATTTATTATAATTAAAAAATAGTTTTATTTCCGGATATAACATAAGCTGAATTTTTAAAACCAAATCTAAATTGTTTAATCTATAAAATATTCAAGCTTTAGTAATATTATTCTTTAAAAATAATATCTATTAAATTAAAAAATTTACTGAGTAACGGGTCAAAATTTGACTATTTAAATTCAATTTTATATTTTTGTTGAATTTTATAATTTTATATAATATAATAAAATTGAAATAATTTATATTGAAATATTTTTCATATATTGAAACTTGATATAAAAGTTAGAAACTATAAACACTCTAAATTGATTTGTTATAGCAATGTCAATAATATGTCACTATAATATGAAAGAATTTCAACAAACCAAATATATTAAAACAAAAAGTATAACAATATATTAAATTATTCATAATATAATAACTCGCTTTTTAAAAAGCACATTTACAAAATTATGTCTTATAAGACATTCAAGTCATGATGTAGAATATACATTGTTGAAATAACTTCACATATATAACCTAATACAACATATTAAAATTTTATTTTAAATATAAAATATACAAAATTTTGTATAAAATAAAATTTAACCAGTGTTATAGCACGAATACTTATCTAGAATCATTAACAATATAAAACTTACAAAATAGGTGTTTTGTTTCAAGCCATCATATTTAGCATATGATTTTATTGCATAATGTTTTATCCGAAAAACATTTTAAAACAATCACATAAATTTTATTTTATATAGAAATTACAATATAAATAAAATAAATTTCAACCCGTGCTCTAGCACGGGTCATAATCTAATCTATACTATTAAAGCTGAAGTACTCACTAGACTCAAATTGGACCATGACTTTGTTTTGGTACGTTTTTTATTAAAAATGATTAGAAAATCATTTAATTTAATTAAATTATCCTATAGTTTCGATTTCACTAAATGACAAAAATACCCCTTGCTCGCCCACTTAACTATCACCGGGTCGGGATGCGGATCCTATTTAATCCGGTAATAGAAGAAAAAAAATCTGCGAATCCGTTTGTACTCAAGGTTTATAATGTTCGGATCATGTATGTTGTTTGGTTCAAGAATAATTATTCATGTCGCCAAACAGAGGTATAATCCCTATAAATAAGGAAACTGGTATCCGAGTATTTAATGGTTCCAGTATTATCAAATATTAACTACTACCATACTTAATCCCTATAATTATTATGAATATTAATAATAATGAGAAATCTTTAATACTTATGGATTGTGACTTTGTTGCTTCCAAAATAATCAATAGATTAAATACGAAATTGTATATATATGTAAATTTATTTGATTTGCTTTTATATACAAAATTCTCTGCCATTCCCTTACCTGCTGAAGCATCCATTGACATTTTAAAAGTTGATTTAGTTAAGTTCAAAGATGGAGTTGGTCTTGTGCCAAATTTGAGTGGTGGTCTTTTGGATGTGTGGGTGTATACCACATCCAACAGTTGGTCAAAGATTGAGATTGAAATCCAGGTTTCAGATTGGGAGAAATACAACTCGTGGAAAATGGTGTTTGGTGTTTCCAATTCTCAGGTAGTCAACCTCCTCTATTATCGAATGGAAGACCAGATACTCAGTTCAGTGAATTACATACATCAGTCCTCGAAGGAAGGGCCAATTCACACTTATATGATAAGAAGATGCGCTATTACTGTTCCTGATTACTTTTGCATCTGATGTTTACCCTTAAAAACAAAACCCTTCGATTTCCTTATGTTTTCTTTACCAGCAGAATTGTTGAATTCTTATCTTCTTATCATCATCTCTTGCTCTTCATTATCAACAGTGAATAATTTTGTTGTCGTCGTATAGAGTAGAAGAGAACATAATTCATATATTTGTCCAGAGGCAATAGCTTTTGCGGAATAGCAAGATTTTTCCAGGATACATCTCTTGGTTCAGGATTCATTTCATTTATCAGTTCTAGGGGATTTGAGTGCTGCTGTGTTTGAGCTGCTAGAGCACTTCGGGATTTGAAGGTGACAAACGCAACAGGTAATTCCTGACATTGAAATTGAGCACAATTTAGTAGAGTTATTTATATCTTAACAGGTGATTCACCATGCTGCACATACTAAAGCACTTGACAATGACATTATGCAATTTTAACACACTACTCTGTTTTGGTCAAGTTGCCTCATACAGTCTCTCGCTTTAGTTATGTTTTGGAAGTTCATTTAGACCATTTTTAGATGTTACTATCTATCCTCATAGAACCACTATTCAGGATCCATGCTAGCCAATGTAATTCTAGGATCACAGTTATCTAGTTTTGAATTCAAGAACTGTAACTTGAAATTCTAATGTGTCAGAATTCCAAGAATAAACACAATTTTGTTAACCATCAACTTGATCTGACCTAAGAAAAGAGTACCTGCTCACTGAGCATAGTTTCACTCTGAAAGTGGCAAATCATATTGGTAACTTCTCGAAGCTTTTCTTCAGCTGTGGATATTTGCTTATGTTCTTGTGATCCATTTGAAAGCACGTCTGTGTGTCTCTTTTCTTCTAGCTCTTTCTTAAGCTTCTTCTGCTTCCCCTACATAAAGGATGCTACCATCACCTTTGCAGGAAAAAAATAACCGGTAGAACATAAAGAATTATATGATGGGGCTGGAGAAATGATATCACCACTGCAAAACCTTACCAAAAGGTATTCAAGATCTTTCCCAGCGTACAACATCTTCTACGAGTGATAGCTGAAGCGATGATGCTTAGAAAAGAAGGGATCAACAGCGCATGTTAGACAATAGTAAAAAGCTTATATTCCTAGATGAGGAGGATCGATCCAGTAAATAGCCTATTCTATAAAAAGATAATCCGGTCCAGGTAAATATAGATGATCAATTTAGTCAGAATCCAAGCTAGGTTTTGGAAATACTGTATGTCATGTTAGACAATAGTAAAAAGCTTACCTTATGCAACAAAAACAATGCATAGAATGAAATGAGCCACAAGCATGAGAAATGCACCCACAACCTATACGAAAATTAGAGATCAAGAAACCAATTCTAAGAGAGATAATGCAAAATTAAGACATAAGCAAAAGGCAAGGCTTACTTGTTAGAACCTCGTGTGATGTTTGATATTGTGAAAGCATCCATTGAATACTCTCTTCGAGTCGGTAAATCTGACTCATTGTAATAATCAACCGGAAGAAGCAGTGACGCTCCAAGTAAAGAACACAACAGGAAGAATCTGATTCTGCAACATAATTCAAATTAAGACAAGAGCTATTCACAACTCTTCACAATATAATATATAGTGTTTAAACGCGAGATGATGATGGTCACATGATATATGATGAAACCAAAAATCCTCACCCGAATTTGAAGAGCCTGATGAGGACGAGAGCGTCGAGGCCATGGCGGCTGAGGATGTCTTCCTCGGGGACACGGAAGGGGCGTGGGATCCACGCAACGGAAGGGAGGAAACGAGGGAGGCAAAGGGAAGAGTGTAGAGACAGAGGACGGTGGTGGTGGTGGCGCTCTGACAGGCGGAGAGCGTAGTGGACGACGGCGTTGCGAGGCTGCTTCTTGAGGACGGGGAAGAGCCAAAGTGCGACGAGGGCGAGACCTATGTTGATCGACGCCGACGCTATCAAACTCTCCGGCGTCATCTTTTTTTTTTCTCTTTTTCTCTAACTATGTGAAAACAGAGTCACAAGGTGTCGTCATATCATTCATGTGGCCTTCCTTGTGCTGCTGCATGTAAACAAAAGGCCTCCACGCGCATTTGTCTCCTTTTTTATTATTACACCTCAACCAAAATAGCAGCAGTGGTATTGAATTTTTGCACCTCCTAAAAAAGGAAATTTCTAGTACTTGGAATCATTAGCCAGAAAGGTAGGAATATTTGAGTGAATTTTTGAGACCTTGATTGTTAAATGAAAGTAATTTATGTAAAGCTAAATTTGTAGAATTAAAAACAAGTGATAATTATCATCACTATTTTCTAGAGTTATGTTCAAATGTACTCCTTCTGTCCCTCAAAGATTGATGTTTGAGGGACTTTACACAAATTAAGAAACAATGATTATTTACAATATTGTTTTTTACTAAAAGTATTATATATTTATAAACCAATGACTATTGAGTTTTCTTAATGATCACTTCTTGAAGTTTACAAAAGTTAAATATTAGTTAATTTTAAAATATTAAAACATCAAACTTTGTGGGACAAAAGAAAATCACATAACATCAATCTTTGTGGGATAGAGGGAGTATTATTTTATGAGAGATTTTGTGTTCCAATGTATTTTGTAATGAACTTTATGTTTTATTTTTTGGGATACAAACTTTTTGGATAACAAATACTCCCTCTGTCCCACAAAGATTGATGTTTTGGGATATTTTTTTGTCCCACAAAGATTGATATTTTGTAAATTTCTAGAAGTAATCATTGAAAATATTTAAAATCTTGAATTGTTATTGGTTTAAAAATAAATAATACCTTTTTAGTCAAAGAAAAAAATATATTTAAATTCATTAATCATTATTTTCTTAAAATGTGTAATATCCCAAAACATCAATCTTTGTGGGACAGAGGGAGTAGTACTAATTTTTGAGTTTCTTTGTCATAAACTTTAACTTGTTTCGAGAAATATAGCCATTGACATTGAGTGTTTTTTTTTTTTTTTTTTTTAAAGGTGGAGACAATCTACTATAGAGTTTTTTCAACTTTGAGTATATCTTTCTCTTTTATGTAAAAGACTTGTCACTTCTTGTAGCTAGCTATAGCCACAATATTTACTGCTTACCGTAACTCGTGAGTCGTGATCAATCTTGAAAATAACCTCTATCAAGATTCAAAAACCCACTATGGTATGAAAATACAAACTGTACGATGAAACAAGATAAACAAATGCATAAATAATCCAACACACAAAAGACTATTATTATAAAGAGATTTGAAATTTCCAACCTTAGTTTACAAGGACCAAAACAAGATCATTATAATCAATTTCAACCATTTGATATCCATTGTTTCGTGATATATACATGAAGTATTCAGGATAACACATGACTAACTTTAGAATACACGAACAGTTTCTCCCAGCTTATTTTTGTGTGATGAATTGTTTCTTGATTCATGTCATGTTTTCCAGATGGCTTGGTCTTTCTTCTATCTGTTGTAGTATCTTCTTTTCTTGGGCCAAGCTTTTACAACTGTGCAGCATTGAGACTTGCTTGCACTATGCCAGGAGGCTATGCTTACTCTCTTTTCTTTGTTTGTATAGTGAAAAAATAAACAAAATGTTATTGATTTGGTTATGAGGACTTACATAGTCAGGCCTTTCTATTCCTCTTTTTGCTTCCTCTGCATTGTTCATTTTGTTAAGATTTTTCTGCAGTTGCCAGCCTGGCCACTGCGATAGTTAGAACTTAAACCTGTTTGACTGCTCAAAAAGTTCATTATCTTGTATAACTGATCTTATAATAAGCTTTTAAAAAACTGTACAAGTAGTCATCATTCTGTTATATTTAGATGCTTACTCGGGTTTCTATGTAATTCTCATAGGAATGTTGATAATCCTACTCGAGCTTTTTGAGTCGCTTCTCAGCTTTGGAAACTGACATTTGCACAACTGGATCAGCGTCAGGTGACACCTTGTCATGGTAAAGTATCCTAAACTCTTTTCATCATAGTTGCCTCCAATACCAGTAGAACTAGAGATTTTGCTAACGTCGTTGAGCTGAGTAGAAGCTTACATGTCACTGATTTTCAAGAATTTCTAAAGTTTCTCCTAAGTATCATTTGAAAGCATTGCTCTTTTTGTGTTCTTATAGGAACGAAGAATATCATAGCTTTGAATGAAGCAACCTATCAAACAATTGATTATCCAAACTCTTGCACCCCACGCCAAGTAAGTCAATGGCTCCTCCTTCAAGAAATCTTCTTGTATATATTACTAGAAAGTAGCCCACGCAATACGTGGATTATGTATGCAATATTAATTTGAAATAAATAATCATTTAATTGTATATGAAATGTAAATGTAATTGTTAATATATGTCTTGAAAATTAATTTTCATAATATTACGGTTTAATTATAATATTTTAATATATAAATGTTATATAATGCTTCATAAAAGAGTCATTTTTAAGATAGACAAAAAGTTAAACTAACAGAGAATTGGTGAAAATATTTAAACAATGTTACTATAATAATAGGACCATTGTTTTAGTTACCGCAAAATCAATTTAATTTGGTCTTTTCGTTAAGTAATTAAGATAAATTATATTTATTTACATTTTTGTCTTTCTTGGAAAAAAACTGATAAGTAGTCTAAAAAGAAAAATGTAAGACCTTACTATATAATTACTTTGATAGATAATTTAATGTTGTTCTATATATTAATTTTACTTTCATCATCTAAAATTAATACTTAAAACAAATAATTTTAAAAGAAATACTCTCTCTTGTAATCCATTTTCAATAATATCCTTATATCTATACAAAATAACTAAATTCTAAACCCTAAACTTCAAATACTAAACATTATCTCTCCATTGCTCTTGAATGAACTTGCCTCAATTTTTTTTTTCTTTTTTGTGAATGATTTCGTAAATTAAAAATTTGACTTTTATAAATTTTATACTATGAAGTATTGATGGACCATTTTTTCTACTGCTTGTTTGAAGTGCCTTTGATATGCCTCCATCTTCATGGATAGTGATTTTCCACAATCCAGCCTGGCCAATATTGTAATATGAAACAAAATCTCTTTCATCCAACAAAATGAAAATGTTGCCACAAATCATAGTCCGGCTTTCTTTCCATTTATTATTGAAAATTTTAAACAGTACATTAGTTTAAAAATTATGTGGGACTGTATTAAATGGTTATATTAGACAATACTCCCTATTTTCCTGATTAATCTATATTTTAGGATTTTCAAACATATTAAAAAAACATATTAGAAACTGACTTTAGTTGCATTTTTTTTCAGTTAACAAATTTCAATCAATAATATTCAGTTTCTTTTTTGAAGTTTACAATTTGTCATTAATTACTTATTAAAAATATATATAAAATCTAAAATTTGTTTTCTTTGAGCAACATTTTTTCTCTCTAGAAAATGGAATAATAAGGATTGGATGGAGTAGATTTTAGTGAGAAAAACATATTGTTTAATGGGACAAAATTATTTTACAAAATATACCTTGTCAATGCATCTATATAACTATTCTACCAAAAATAAAATGTGTCTACGTAACTATAAAAGTTGGAAGAGACTTGGCCATGTTTTTCACTCATCTTCTCATCTGTGAAACACTGAACACGTGACATATTCTTGATTATAGAGAAAAAGAGTAGATATATTTTGATTAATTATAATGACCCTTGGTAGACATTAAACCTATGTTTGATCATCGATGATTGGAGAAGAGTACCATCATATCAAGAAACTTGACGATCTGTTTTCCTCTTGCAGCGATGATGATACGTTAGAACATGTCTAGAATTTGAGAGTAAATTTGATTCCAAGTGTTTAAGTAAATGTCTACCTATGGCTATATATATGTACACTATTTGAATGTTAGATATATGTTATATTAGTCTTAGGTTCAAAATATTTAATTGACAGTTACAAATTTGGGAATTATGGAATTTGGTGTCATAAGTTTTGTAACATAAATATTTGCAGCGGAAATCATTTCATTAGATTAAATACAGTTCAATGCATGGTTATTGAAATTATAAAAACGCATCTCTCTTTAATGCATGGTGAAAGAAATTCATAACCAGCTACATGATATTAAATATAAAATTTCAATATATTTTCCATATAAGAAATAATCAAACTTAATGATTGAATTAATACTATTTTAAATATGTCACTTACAATTGTGTAATCACACCTAATAGATAGAAAATCAAGGAAAGTCAACTTATATCAAAACCCTTTTATATATATATATGATTTTGAACATGACAACAATTCTGAAATGCTCTTGACAGATCAATTTTATGTTGATATGATATGAAAGGAAAAACTATTATTGTGTAATTTTTACATTATTATGTAATTTATCTAAATTTAATAGGATTTAAGTGGAATTGACTAACTTTATTGCCTAGTCAATTAATGAAAGAAAACATTATATGATTTTAAAATGTGTAATAATTAAGGTTTATAAAATTTCATAAAAGCATAATCATAATCATGTATTTAAACTATTTCATTTCTTATCCAAGATATGGTTTTTATTATGATATTTTCTTTTATTATAAATAGTGTGTATTATTTGTACTTTAAATGATGAAAGATAAAATAAATAAAATGTAAGAAAATGTGTAAAACAGATGTATCCATTATCAGTTATTTATTAATAAATATTATAGAATATTAAATTTTGTATCAAATATATAGTATGAGATATATTGTGTAATTTTTACATCATTATGTAATTTATCTAAATTTAATAGGATTTAAGTGGAACTGACTAACTTTATTGCCTACTCAATTAATGAAAGAAAACATTATATGATTTTAAAATGTGTAATAATTAAGGTTTATAAAATTTCATAAAAGCATAATCATAATCATGTATTTAAACTATTTCATTTCTTATCCAAGATATGATATTTTTTATATTTTCTTTTATTATAAAATAGTGTGTATTTTTTTACTTTAAATGATGAAAGATAAAATAAATAAAATGTAAGAAAATGTGTAAAACAGATGTATCAATTATTAGTTATTTATTAATAATTATTATAGAATATTAAATTTTGTATCAAATATATAGTATGAGATTTTATTATAAAACAATTTGATTTTGTTTGACAAAAGAAATTAAGATATAAAAGTGGATTAAAAAATATATGTCAATTATACTAACTTTATGATTATTTGGAATTGAAAATGATATATATAATTTTGTTAAAAAGAAAATAAAAATAAAGGATGACAGGTGTCATTAAAAAAGAATGCCAAATGTCATAATGTGAGTAAGAGTTAGAAAAATGTGAGTAAGAGTTAGAAAAAACCTTCTCATATAAGATACTTTAGGCATCCATCTGTGATTACTAGCGATAAGATGATGTCTCTGTTAAAAGATTATTGGAAAGAATAAACTCCCGGATATAAAGAAACAGTTGACCAAAAGCCACACCACCAAAGTCAAAGGCTTTTGGTCAAAATGGTTATGGTTATGAATATAAGCCACGTTGCTCGTAAGATAACCATGGATGCATCAGATACAAGGAATGATTAATATGATAGTCTTATATTTATTTGATAATGTGGTAGTTATTACTTAGAATCAGTTGTGTCGGTAACATTGGTTATCACACTAAGGTTTTGAATTGTTGTACGGTATGGTGTAAACCGGACAATGTATATCAATATTTTGGTATGTAAAACATTGGACTGTGGTATGCAGCAGATTAGTATGGAGTTTATATTAGTATTGAGCTTTTGAGGAGCCGAATGAAAAATGCAGACCAATAGTGAATTTACAATGGTATGGAGTTGTATACTCAAATGCATACTAGTATGGAGATTTTTAGTATGCAACAATGAATACTGGTATACAATGGTGAATGGTAAATTAAGTGCAGACTAATCCAATTTTAGTCTGCTCTGGAGCATACTGTACAACCATTCAAAGCCTAAAGGTTTTTCTTAGGGGACTTGGTCTAAATTCATAGTTTGACCAAAGCAGCTTCAGATATCGCATCCTAATCGAGAAGGTTTTAAGTTTATTCTGATAATATATGGTTAGTTGTTTAATAGAATTTCTTTGTTCATAGCCAATGATCCAATAGCGAGAATGATTTGGTTTCTTATTATATTGATCTGGTAAGGAGATATTGTAATATAAATGATACATCTTGCAAAGGAGAGGTGTATCATAAAAGGAATCATCAATATTATTAAAACATGATAGCGTATCAGCAGTTCATCATCCATATATAGGCGTCTTGCTTCTATTCTTTGGAATAGATCTTTGCATGTGTCTTAGAAGTTATCCTTTTCGGCAGCCTTTTCTTTGTGAAGCAGTTTTGTGCCTCGCCCTGAAATTTTTCTTCAGATCGAGCAAGTATTTCTTTTCTGCATCACGTTTCTCACCTATGCATTTACATTTTTCCTGTAGAAATCTCATTTTGTCTGTGTACCATTTTTCATTTTTTCTTGCAAAATTTACTCTGTCTTGCAAGATGTCCTCTGTCTCCATTCTCTCTTTCTCAAACTCTCTGATTACCTTCGCCAAAAGCTGGTGGCAAAACAAACATCATCACATTTCTTAGTTTTATAAAAGAGTTAGAAATATGTGCTTTGTATCTTTATTACCTTTATTGTGACACTTGTAAAAATTTTCATATCGTCCAGACTCGTGCGGTTGCCCGTTAGTGCACCATTGGAAATAGCCTTTTCTGTCAACTTCTGTATCTCTTTAACTCTCCTCAACAGATCATGCATAGATTTCTTGCTGCTATTCTGTGGAATTATTCTGTGAATGCACCTGAACTGATTTTATCATAAGATGGAGAAGTAAATATCCAAAAGCTCATTTATGATAATTAACTAAGAGGGGCTTTCAGTAGGAGTAGCGTGTGGTACCTCCCGCTTAATTCTTTTGAAGTCAACTGTTTCTTGACTCAGGCCATCAGTGCATTGCTCTTTGTTTTCTGCTTTTAGCTGTTGCAGTACCATCTTTTCTTGTGCCAAGCTTTTACAACCGTGCATCAAGAAGAATTGCTTACCCTAAACCAGTATCAATGACACCGGAAACACATGGAAAATACATAATAAGATTTACTCAACTATGTTAACTGGTTTAATTTCGTTTCCTATAGGTTTCTAGGAAAACTGATCTATGGGAACAGAACATTTGTAATTGTTTGGTCATAAAGGCAGGAAGCTGATTAATTTTCTAATTCTAGTAATTGTGCGTACGGTGAAAAACAAAATGATATTGATTGGGACATACGTTTGTAGGTGGTTCTCTTCCTCTTTGTGATGCTTCTTCTGTATTCAGCTTGTCGAGAACATTCTGCAGTTGCTCCACTAAAAGTTCGCTGACATTAATACAGCAGCCAACCCAGCAACTGTGATGTCCTGGACGTTGTAAAACAACGTAGTACCGATACCTTTCTGACTGTACATAAAGTTCATTATCTTGTAAAACTGGCCCTATAAGTTTCTAACAACACTACAAATAATCACTTATTGTGCTATGTATTGATGCTTACTTGTAGTTCTGTGTACTTCTCGTAGGTGTGTTGATAATCTTGCTCGAGCTTTTGCAGTCGCTTCTTTGCTTCTGCAAATGACGAACGCCCAACTGGACCAGGGCATGTTGGCACCATGTTGCAGGAAAGTTTCTCGGATCCTTTTTTACTAACAGAGATTGTTTTGAAAGTAGAAGTTTCCTGACCAGCGGCTTCTAGATTTTCCAGAGCTTCTTCTGAGTGTTATATGTATTTTGGCAAACACGGTTTTATATGAAAGCGTTGGGCTCTTGTGTTTGTTATATAAAGAGAAAAAAGCATTGTTAAAATAAAACAACTTGAGTATCGAACCCTTGCACCCCACTCCAAGAAAGTCAATGGCTCCTCTCCAAAAGAATCTTCTTTCTTTTGTATAATTTCTTTGTTTATTGGTTATTGATAGTTTGGCCATCTGTCTCTTCTTTGAAGCTATATATAATATCATCTACTTGAGGCATAAAATACAGAGAAATGTTTGTCATGATATTTAGAGTTAAATAATGAAATCTTATATCTTATATAATAAGAGAAGGTTTGTTTCTAACTTTGCCTAATAATGTGACATTTGGCACTCTACTTTTGTGACACATGTCATTTTCATTAATTTTAAATTTAACATTTTTTTTTACTTTATTTTATTTGTATCTGGTGTATAGATTTTTAAAAATAAAATGTTGTATAGTTTGTTTTTGATTTTTTCCAACATTGTAACAAAAATATACACCATATAACCTTATAAAAATACTGATCAACCCAACTAAAAAATATAAAGAAATTGAAACTAAATAATAATAGAAAATAGTTTCATACTTTTAAAGTGAAACCAAATTAATTTATGATAGATTAATTTAAAAATATATAAAATTTTCTAATATATGTATATAAATTACATTATATTCAATAATCATATATAGGGATGTTAATATGGGTCATACAAACCCATTTATTAAATGGGTATGTTGAACTAAAATGACCCCATTTATACCCATTTATGGAGAAAAATTAAATGGGGTTAAATGGTTTTCCCCATTTAGTTCCATTAATTATATGGGTTTTATCATAAATAAATGGGTATCCATTTAGACCCATTTATGTTGATATTTTTATTAAATATTTATCATATAAATATTATATTTTTTTTGCTAAAATTGTAAAATCACATTTTCTTGCCAAAAACAGAAAATTATATTTTTCTCAAAACTGTGTTTTCCCGCCAAATTCATAAAAATGTGTTTTTCTACCAAAACCGCAAAAAAAATTTCCCGCTAAAACCGCAAAAATGTTTTATTTAAAGTAAACCGCAAAAATTTCCACGCTATCATGTTTTCCCGCTAAAAACGCAAAAAACATGTTTCCCGCTAAAACCGCAAAAACGTGTTTTTCCGCGAAAACAGCAAAAATGTTTTTTCCCGCCAAAACCGCAAAACATGTTTTCCTGTCTAAAAACAATTTTTTTTTTTATCAAAATGTTTTTTTTTCCAAAAACTGTTTTTTTATAATTAAAAATATTCTCACAAAAACATTTTTTCCCGCCAAAATTACAAAGACACAAAAATACATAATAATATATTATCACCAAAATTAAATACTTAAATGGGTTCAATAGGTTAAATGGGACTATGTATGTTTAATTGGGTATGGTTAATTGGGTTTCAAATATATATGGGTTTAAATGGGTTTATACTTAAATGGGGTGGGACTAAATGAGATGGGTTTAAATGGGGTGGGTTTATCCATTTTAACATCCCTAATCATATATAATGTATTAAAGACATAACTTAACTTTGTATTTAATAGTATCCTATAAGTTACAGTTTGACTGTCTTTAAAACATATGTGCTAAAAAAAAAGAAAAAAGATTGGTACCATAACATAATTGTTTTATCTCCCCCATGAAATAACAGAAAATAATAGTCTCAAAATTTTATTTATTTTTAATTGTATATTTATTTTTAAATTATTAGAAATAGAGACAATGTATAGAATAAATAAATATTTACATTAAATTTGACACACTATTATTTTCATGAATTTTAATAAAAAAATTAGTCAGACTTAGAATAAGATATTTGTTTTGTGATATCGTTTTAATAAATTATTTTAAAATTGACTTGTCATATTATAAAATTATTTGTTGTTAACTATTACTCTTAGATATGAAAATAAAATTAATATATAGGACAACATAATTTATCTATCAAAGTAATTAAGTAAGGTCTTACACTTTTTCTTACAATACTTAGCAGTTTTTTTTTTCAAAAAAAAACAAACTAAAAATAAATTAATTTATCTTAATTATTTAATGAATATACCAAATTTAATTAACTTTGCTGTAACTAATTGTGCTATTATTATATGATAGACTAATTTTAAAAACTCACATTATTCATATATTAAAAATTCACATTATATTAAATAATTATATATATATATATATATTGTATTAGAGACATAACTCAAATTTGTATTTAATAGTAATTTATAAGTTACAGTTTGATTGTGTTTAAAACATATGTACTAAAAAAAACATAATGATATCATAACATAATTGCTTTATCACCCTACAATATAACAGAAAACAATAATTTCAAAACTCAATTTATTTTAAATTATACTATTTATTTTAAAGGATTAGAAATAGAGACAACATATAGAAAATAAAAATATTTTAAATTTAACACACTTTTCTTTTAAAGAATTTTTATAAAACCTGGTTAAACTTATAGTATAAGATATTTGTTTTGTGATATCTTTTTAATAAACTATTTTAAAATTGACTTATCATATATATAATTATTTTATGTTAACTATTAATTTTAGATGATGACAATATAATTAATATATAGGACAACTTAAAATTATTTATAAAAATAATTAAGTAGAATCTTACGCTTACTTTTCTAGACTACTTATCAGTTTTTTATTTTCCAAAAAAAAAAAGAAAAAAATATAAAAATATAATTTATCTTAACTATTTTTAAAAAAATAACATATTTAATTTACTTTGCTATAAGTAATTGTCTTATTACTATAGTAAGTTAGTAACATACTGTTTAAATAATTTCAACAATACATTGTAATCAAAAATATTTATTAATATGTATTTTAACTTTCTTCTTTTTCATCACCCTTCTATGAAACACTATATAACATATATAAATTATAAAATTGTAGTTGAACTGTATTATTATGAATATTATAATTTTTTAAAACATATATTAACAATTAGATGTGTACGTTTTATATATAATTGAACAACTATTTCATTTTATATTTCAAGTTAATAATACAAACCATGGGCTATTTTCTAGTGTGATAATATGATTGGGATTCTGATAAGTCTCCAATCTAACAGATTGTCACCAAATAGCGATACAGTTACTATTTTGCGGAAACAACTTGCCTCTCAGCTGTTCTGTTCATGTTGCATCTTGGTTCTCGATTATGATGTGCAGTTTTACGCAGGTTCTCACTCATAATTTTTTATAGATCCATACTTTTTCAGTATAGTGACTGTAAGCAACCATCTCTTTGCGAGTCACCACATGGATCTTTCCGTCAATACATACACTTGTGGAGAAGCTACGTTTTCTGTCGCTGCTACGAGTGGGCACATGATCCCAAATTTGTGTGTTTTGTGTTGAACACCTGAAACGAGTTCTTCAAGGAGTTGGAATCACCATCTTTGCAGCTTCCTGCTACATATATATTATTGCGGATAACTTCTCAAATATTTTGATGAGGCTTCTAAGTTATTGAGATAAGGCTTTAGCCTAAGTTTATGTTATTTATGTTTATCTTAACCCTTATTGTATTTTGTATAAATACCCAAGTTTGGGAGTTCAATAAAATCAAGTCAGTTCGATATCTGAATTCTACATGGTATCAGAGCTAGAATTGATCTAAAAATTTAAAAAAAAAAAAAAAAAAAGTTTTGTTTTTTTACTCGATTGTTTCGATTCTCTGTTCTTTTCAAATCTCTTTTCTCTGTTTTTTGTGCTTTCTTGCGTGACAAGAAAACCATGGCTGATAATGAATCCGTCATTCCCCCTGGTTCCGCCGGAGTTCTGGTTGCTCAGCCCGATGCCAAGTCGGTTATCTCACCGTACACCTTGTCTAGTTCAGACAATCCTGGTGCTATGATTACTTCGGTTCTGTTGACTGAAGATAATTACATTCAATGGTCTGAAGAGATGTTGAACGCTCTTCAAGCCAAGCGTAAGACAGGGTTCATCAGCGGCACTATTCCCCGACCGTCCGCAGATAGTCCTGATCTTGAAAACTGGAAAACAGTTAACTCTATGATCATTGGCTGGATTCGTTCATCGATTGAGCCAAAATTGAAGTCAACCGTGACCTTTGTTTCTAGTGCGCAAGATTTGTGGGAAGAACTGCAACACCGGTTCTCTGTTGGTAACAAGGTGCGTGTTCACCAAATCAAGGCTAAACTTGCTTCGTGTAGGCAAGATGGTCAAACCGTTATGGAATACTATGGACGATTGTGTAATCTTTGGGACGAACTGAAGAACTATCGTGTGAGTCCTGTTTGCTCCTGTGGAGTTACTTTGTCAGCAATTGTGACAGAGAGAGATGAAGAAAAGCTTCATCAGTTTGTGATGGGTCTCGATGATTCAAGATTTGGTGGCCTCTGCACTACTCTCATTAGTATGGATCCTCTTCCCAGTCTTGCCATCGCATACTCTAAAGTAATTCGTGAAGAGCAAAGAATGTCCTCTGCTCGACTTCAGCAACAAAATCACGAGGCCGTTGGTTTCTTGGCTCGTAGTGACAACAATGAGCATCTTTCTCGTGGCGATTCTTCTTTGCTGCGAACCGATCATACCAGTTCTTTACTTGGAAAGGGACGTTCCTGTGCTCACTGTGGTCGTACCGGGCATGAACAGAAGGATTGTTGGCAACTCGTTGGTTTTCCGGATTGGTGGATGGATCGTAATGAGCGAGGAAATACGAGTGGTCGTGGTTCTTCTGGTCGAGGAAGAGGAGGTCGTGGTTCCGTATCTTCTGGTGGAGGACGTGGACGAGGGCATCCTGTGACTGCTCATGCGACTAGTTCCAATTCCTCTGTTTTTCCTGCTTTCACATCTGAGCAGTTGAAAGTTTTGACTCAGATGATTCAAGAAAAATCAAGCAACGGTGGTTCTGATAAACTGTCTGGTAAGCTTGAACTTGGTGATATTATTTTGGACACAGGTGCGTCTCACCATATGACTGGGAGACTGTCCTTGTTGATCAATGTTGTGTCCATTCCGTCGTGTTCGGTTGGTTTTGCCGATGGTAGCAATACGTTTGCTACGAGTGTGGGTGTTTTGTTACTCACGGACAAAGTCTCGTTGACAAACGTCCTCTTTGTGCCTTCATTAAACTGCACTTTGATTTCTGTTTCTCAAATTTTGAAACAGACCAAGTGTTTAGCTACTTTCACTGATACAATTTGCTTCCTACAGGACCGTTTTTCGAGGACCCTGATTGGAAGCGGTGAAGAGCGTGACGGTGTGTACTATCTTACGGATGTGGTCTCAACGAAGGTTCATGCAGCTACGGTTTCTCTTGATAAAGCTTTGTGGCATCGACGTTTAGGACATCCAAGTTTTTCAGTGCTTTCTTCTCTACATTTGTTTTCTCAATCTTCTTCCGCTGTTGGTTCTGACTCTTGTGATGTATGTTTTCGTGCAAAACAAACACGAGAAGTGTTTCCCGAAAGTCTTAATAAAACTCAAGAGTGTTTCTCTTTAATTCATTGTGATGTTTGGGGTCCTTACCGTGTTCCTGCCTCATGTGGTGCAGTTTATTTTCTGACAATTGTCGATGACTATTCTAGAGCAGTGTGGACTTATTTGTTACTTGAGAAATCCGAGGTTCGTTGTGTTCTTGCTAATTTTGTCAAGTATGCTGAGAAACAATTCAGTAAGGTGGTTAAGACTGTTCGTTCTGATAATGGTACCGAGTTCATGTGTTTGTCTTCTTACTTTCGCGAGAATGGAATTGTGCATCACACCTCATGCGTTGGCACTCCACAACAAAATGGGAGGGTTGAGCGTAAACATAGGCATATCCTTAATGTTGCTCGAGCGTTGCTTTTTCAGGCTTCTTTACCGATCAAGTTTTGGGGAGAGTCAGTTTTGACAGCTGCTTACTTGATCAATCGCACACCATCTTCTATTCATCAAGGTCGAACTCCGTATGAGCTTTTACATGGTTGTAAGCCGGACTATTCCTTGCTTCGTGTTTTCGGATGTGCTTGCTATACTCATCGTGCTTCTCGTGACAAGGACAAGTTTGGGGAACGAAGTCGGGTATGTGTTTTTGTTGGATATCCTTTTGGTAAAAAGGGTTGGAAGGTTTATGACATGGAGCGTAATGAGTTCGTTGTTTCTCGTGATGTTGTCTTCTGTGAGGACTCCTTTCCTTACTCCGCTGCACAATCTGTCGCTCCTGTCACTTCTTCGCATGTTCCACTTGATGATGACTGGTTGATTGCTTCTGACACGGTTGTTGTAGACAGGGGGAGTTGTTCTGTCACGGAGGCTGTTGCAGACAGGGGGAGTTCTCATGCCACCGAAACTGTTGTAGACAGGGGGAGTCTTAATTCCTCTGTTTCTCCACCATCTGACTCTTCTACACCACCTGACTCCTCTGTTTCTGCCTCTGTTCCTCGTCCGCCTAGCACTGTTGTCACTCCGCCAGTTTTGGACTCTGTTTCTTCGTCGTTGTCATCCACTCAGTTGCAGACTCAATCTCAGAATCGTAAGAGTACACGTCAGACCACTCCGTCAGTTCGTCTACATGACTATGTTCTCTACAATGTTGTTAGTACACACCTTCCCGATCACGCTCTTTCTGCTGCTTCTTCTCATTCCTTGTCTTCGGTTCCAGGTATGACTTTGTCTCCTTTGACTGTTTCTATCTCCGATGATAACTTCTCCGCAGGTCATCGGGTTTACTTGGCCACTATTGTCTCCAATGTCGAACCAAGGCACTTTAAAGAAGCTATTCGTCTTCAAGTCTGGAATAATGCTATGACAAAGGAGGTAGATGCGCTTGAGATTCACAGAACTTGGGATGTTGTTGACCTGCCTCCCAATAAAGTTGCAATTGGTTGTCAATGGGTATACAAGACTAAGTATAATGCGGATGGTTCGATAGAACGCTATAAGGCTAGGCTGGTGGCTCTTGGTAATAATCAGGTTGAGGGAGAAGATTATCATGATACGTTTGCTCCTGTTGTTCGCATGACCACAGTCCGAACTCTCTTACGTTTGGTAGCTGCTTATCAATGGGAAGTGTATCAAATGGATGTTAACAATGCTTTTCTCCATGGTGATCTTGATGAAGAAGTCTACATGAAGCTTCCTCCAGGATTTCGTCACACTCACCCTGGCAAAGTATGTCGCCTTCGGAAGTCTCTTTATGGTTTAAAGCAGGCTCCTCGGTGTTGGTTTAAAAAGCTCTCCGATTCGTTGCTTCGTTTTGGTTTTGTGCAGTCATATGATGATTACTCGTTGTTCTCGTATTCTCGTGATCGTGTTGAGCTTCATGTTTTGGTTTACGTCGATGATCTTGTCATCTGTGGCAATAATGGCTCCATGATTCAAAGTTTTAAGGACTACTTGAGTCGCTGTTTTTCCATGAAAGATTTGGGTAAACTCAAATACTTTCTCGGTATTGAAGTCAGTCGTGCTTCCGACGGTATCTTTCTTTCTCAGCGAAAGTATGTTATGGATATCGTCTCTGACAATGCTTATGTTGGTCCTCGTCTTGCTTTCACGCCTCTTGAACAGAACCATGGGCTGGCTAAAGATGATGGTCCTCTTCTTCTTGATCCTAAGCCTTATCGACGTCTTGTCGGTCGTTTGCTATACCTTCTTCATACTCGTCCTGAGCTCTGTTATTCGGTTCACGTTTTGGCTCAATTTATGAAGTCTCCGCGTGAGGCACATTGGGAAGCTGCTTTGCGTGTTGTCTGTTTTCTTAAAGGTGTACCTGCTCAGGGAATTCTTCTCACGGCTGATAAGAATTTGACACTGACTGTTTATTGTGACTCTGATTGGTCTTCTTGTCCGTTATCTCGTCGTTCACTCAGTGCTTATGTGGTCTTCTTGGGTGATTCTCCTATTTCGTGGAAGACTAAGAAGCAGGACACTGTCTCTCACTCCTCTGCTGAGGCCGAGTACAGGGCTATGTCGGTTGCTTTGAAAGAAATAAAATGGTTGCGTAAGTTGTTAAAAGGTTTGGGTGTCGAACTTTCTTCTCCTGCTCGTCTGTTCTGCGATAGCAAAGCTGCTATTCACATTGCTACTAATCCGGTTTTTCATGAGCGGACTAAGCATATCGAAAATGATTGTCATGCTGTGCGGGATTCTTATCGTGACGGCATTATCACTTTACAACATGTGCGGACTGATGAGCAACTCGCAGATATCTTCACTAAGGCGTTGGGGCGGGATCAGTTTCATTACCTTTTGTCCAAGTTGGGTGTTCATGACTTACACACTCCAACGTGAGGGGGAGTATTGCGGATAACTTCTCAAATATTTTGATGAGGCTTCTAAGTTATTGAGATAAGGCTTTAGCCTAAGTTTATGTTATTTATGTTTATCTTAACCCTTATTGTATTTTGTATAAATACCCAAGTTTGGGAGTTCAATAAAATCAAGTCAGTTCGATATCTGAATTCTACATATATCACGCTGGCAGAAAGTGTCATTAGTTCCTCCCGCAAGCATGGAGCCTCGCCCCACGTGTGTGACCGACTGACCGGCATTACAGAACAGAGACGCTAGAGGGGAGCGCTTCGTAGTTTGATCCACTAGTGTTACGGATATTAGAACCAACAGCCTCGAGACTTGAAAAAATACGCTGATGTCTCATTGGAAATTGGGAGTGTAGCAAAAACATAATCACTTGACTTCTTCTTTTCCCTCTTCTTACTTATGGTTTGATCTGGTTTCACGCAGAGAGTGAACCAACGTGTGTTTAAGGCCAGGAAGTTCAATAGCAAATCATCGGGAAGTGACGGATTTGTCAGCTTCTCCTTCGTCTTCCTCTTCTTCTTTTCGAGGGACAACATTGACGAAGTCTCTCCGTTGATCAACCACCACCTCTGGATTGAACTCTAATACGGTTTAGGGTTTGTTTAGACGGAATTGACTTTTTTTTTTTTTTTTTTCCTTCTTTACGTTATTCCAATTTTTGTGGGTGTTATTATAAAAAGGCTTATTTTGTGACTTTTGGCCGAATTGAACTTTTTAAAAAAACTAAAAAGAAAAAGGGTTACGACTAAAAAGAAAGGGTTAAGTAACTCCCAAGCAAAGCTTTCTTCATAGTTCTTCGTCTTCAATCCAAAATTACGCGCCTCCCATTCTCAGGTTTGTCTCGAATCTCATCCTAGTAAATTAACCACTGATAACGATTTGATTACTCTAACTTTTGTCGTGATATATAATCTATGTATGTATTTTAATGATCAAAATAAATTAAAAAAAAAGTTTAACGAACGAAAACAACTCAGTAATCCGTCGGCTGTGTTTGGAAATTAACGAGTTATAATTTGATAGATGCTATTGATTCACGTATGTATAGTGTGATTATGTTTTATCATCGTAATTAAGAAAAAAAAAATTCTTAATTTTATATAATTTTGGATGTCTCATTGGCTTTTTGTTAATTTGATGTTTCATGTAAGATACAGGCTTTAATGAGTAAGAAGAATCCTAAACCAAGTGGACAAGATTCCAAGAAGGAGAAATTATCAATCTCAGCCTTGCTTGCTTCATCCAGTACTTCCAAGAAGATGACAACATCGTCATTCACTTCTAAGGATGTTCCAAAAGCTTCATCCTACATGGATGGCGTTGATCTTCCTCCTTCTGATGATGAACAAGACGAAGACGTATCTGATGAGGAACAGAGACAGATGAATGCAAGGAGGAAGCATAAGAGCGAGCAAAGGCAACTTGTTGATATCTCTGTGACTGATAAAGAACAAAAGAAGCGAGAGAAAAAAGAAAGATTAGCTTTAGAAGCTGCACATATTGCAAAGACGAAGAGGTCCTTGGAGGACGACCGCGATGCATACACTGTTGTTATTGGAAGCAAGACCTCGGTGCTTGAAGGAAAAGACAAGGCTAGTGCTAATGTTAGAGATATAAAGATCGATTCATTCTCTGTCTCTTGTATTGGTAAAATACTTCTCAGTGACACCAAAGTTCAAATATCACATGGTAAAAGGTATGGACTGTTTGGACCAAACGGAATGGGGAAGTCTACACTGTTAAAGCTTTTAGCTTGGAGGAAGATTCCAGTTCCAAAGAATATTGATGTTCTTCTTGTTGATCAAGAGGCGGTAGGTGATGAAAAGAGTGCTCTGGATGCAGTTCTTTCCGCCAATGAAGAGTTGGTTAAGCTACGGGAAGAGGCTGAAGCTCTAAGCAAGAATGATGATGGTGATAATGGAGAAAAGCTTTCTGAATTGTACGACAGGCTGCAAATTTTGGGGTCAGATGTTGCTGAGGCAGAGGCGTCCAAGATTCTGCGGGGGTTAGGATTCACGCAAGATATGTTACGCTATCCAACTAGGAAACTAAGTGGTGGCATGAGGATGCGTGTTTCCTTAGCTAGAGCTCTCTTTATGCAGCCTACTCTTTTGTTGTTAGATGAACCAACCAACCATCTTGACCTGAGAGCTGTTCTATGGTTAGAGGGGTATTTGTGTCGCTGGAAGACAACTCTAGTTGTTGTTTCACATTACCAGGACTTCCTCAACGCAGTCTGCACAAATATAATTCATCTGCATGATCAAAAACTCGACTACTACAGTGGTAACTTCACTGCTTTCGAACGTGCATATGAGCATAAAAAGAATGAGATCTTCGACAAACAGATGAAAGCAGCTAAGAGGTCTGGAAACCGGGATCAACAGAGTAAGGTAGAGGAAAGGGCGGCCAAAGCAACAAAAGGTTCAAAAAAATGGAGAGATTATAACGTGGTGCTCCATTTTCCTGAACCAACGGAGCTACCTCTTCCTCTTATGATCAAGGGTAGCTTCAGTTACCCCGACGAGAAAGATAATAACAAGCCAGGGTTCAGGCTCTCGGATGTTGATGTAGTTATCGATATGGAGACAAGGGTCGTGATAGTTGGACGTAACGGAGGAGGGAAGTCAACTCTTTTGAAACTTCTTGCGGGAGAATTAGTTCCAACCGAAGGTGAAGTGAAAAGAAGCCAGAAGCTGAGCATTGGCTGGTATTCTCAGCACTTTGTTGACCTCTTTATAAGGTAAGAATGTTTCTTATATATCAAATGAATGAGATGATGCATATTTATACAACAGAGGGGGAGACTAGGGTTGAGATATTTACACCTAGATCCTTATACTTATAATTACATATATTTGTGTCCTATACGCCCCCTCAAGATGGAGGGAGCTTTGCTACACCCAGCTTGAAACATGCGTCCGTGAACTTCGTCCGTGAGAGTGGTTTAGTTAGTGTGTCGGCAAGCTGATCATGAGTCGATACGTGAGAGACGCGCAGCATATTGGACTGTATCTGGTTTCGAACAAAGTGGTAGTCTAGGGCAATATGCTTCATGCGTGAATGAAAAACAGGATTTGCACATAGATAAGTTGCACCAATGTTGTCACAGTATATAACCGGCGTGGTAGGTAAGACAATGCGGAGATCAGAGAGAAGAGAACAGAGCCATCGTACCTCAGCCGCCGTGTTTGCGACAGCTCTATATTCAGCCTCGGTTGAAGAACGGGCTACACCCCGCTGTTTCTTGGAAGACCATGAGATTGGATTTCGACCATTGTAAACCACATAACCATTAGTTGAAACATAGTCATCCGTATCGCCTGCCCAGTCCGCGTCGGAGAAGGCATGAAGAGTAACCGGTGATGAGGCATTCATGTATATACCATGTGTAGGAGTTCCAGCGAGATAGCGCATGACTCGTTTGGCCGCAGTCCAATGATCTTGCGTCGGGCAGTGCATGAATTGAGACAAGCGATTGACTGCGTAGGAGATATCAGGGCGCGTGAAGGAGAGATATTGTAGACTACCAACGACAGACCGGTATTGAGAGGCATCCGTAAGAGGGGTACCACCGTTGAGGGTTAACTTTGGTGAAGTTGGAAGTGGTGTGGCAACGGGCTTTGCGTCTGACATGTTGTTTTTGACAAGGAGATCCATGATGTACTTACGTTGCATGAGATGGAGTCCACGTGAAGACCGAGAGACCTCGATGCCAAGGAAGTAGTGAATGTCGGTAGGATCCTTGATAGAGAATCGTTCGGCAAAGGATTGAAGAACCCTGTCAACAACGGCTGAATGATTACCAGTGACGATAATGTCGTCGACATAAACAAGCACGTAGGTGAGAGTGGAACCAGAAGATCGAATGAACAAAGAAGTGTCGGCGAGAGAATTGGTGAAACCAGTATCAAGGAGATGTTGTTTGAGAGCCATATACCATGCACGTGGGGCTTGTTTGAGGCCGTAGATAGGTTTCCGTAGCCGACAGACATAATGGGGATGATTGGGATCAACAAAGCCAGGCGGTTGAGACATGTAAACTTCCTCAGTTAATTCACCTTGGAGAAAAGCATTATTGACATCCAATTGCTTTATCGGCCAAGCAAGTTTCACAGCAACATCGAGTACGACACGGATAGTGGTCGACTTGATAACAGGGCTAAAAGTCTCCGCATAATCCTTGCCGTATTGTTGGTGATATCCCTTTGCAACCAAACGTGCCTTGTAGCGGTCAAGTGCACCACTTGCAAGATATTTTGTGGTGAACACCCACTTACAGCCTACAACATTCTGTCGTTCATCAGGTGGTACTAAATCCCAAGTATGAGTGCCAATCAACGCATCAAATTCCGTGGAGCTTGCTCGTCGCCAATTTGGGTCTTTTAAGGCTTGAAGAATTGTTTTCGGTTCTTTGGAAATGGTCCGAGAAGTAACATGAAGACTAAACTTGCGGTTAGGTTTGGTAATGTTGTTTTTGGCTCTAGTTTTCATTTTGTGGTTGTTTTGTGGTGGTTCAATAATGTTATTTTGGTTCTGTGGTGCGATTGGGAGAGCTTGGCGTGGTGGTGGAGTTGAAATAGGGTGTGGCTGAGTTGGGGGTTGCAACTCATTTTGACGTGGAGCAGTAGGCTCATGAGGAAGAGGGTGAGTCTGAATCGAGGGTGGCGATTCATTTTCATGGGGAGCAGTGGGCTCCAAATGAGAGGGAGAAGAAGAAGGAGAAGAAGAGTTAGAAGGTAATACCTGAGATGAGGATGATGTCGACGGGTGAAGGTCCGAGTACGAGGGTCCTGTAGATGAAGGTGGTGGCGTCGTGGAGGAAGACAGCGGTGTCGCAGCAGAGGAGGACGATGAAGAGCGAGCTTGAGGTTGATCAGTCAGCTGGTCTAAAGGGTGTGGGAGTGAATCACGTGGAACCACACTCGGATTACGTCGTTGATACGTAATACGTATGTCACGATTGTGGGTGTTCGTATCAGCAGTTACAACAGGCGGTAAAACCGTCGGAGCAGGATCAGAGGGTGGAGCAGCGGCTGGTGAGGGAAAGTGTATAGCAACAGGAGACACCAGCGACGTTGGCAAGATTGTAGTGTTAGTCGGAGTCGAGTCATGGGGAAGTGGCGGTGATGCACGAAACGGAAACACGTGCTCGACAAATTGAACATGGCGAGACGTATATATACGACCAGTCGGGATATGGAGGCAGTAATAAGCACTTTGAGTGGCCGAGTATCCAAGAAAAACGCATTCACGAGATCGATCATCAAGCTTGTGTTTTGTATAAGGACGCAACCAAGGAAAGCAAAGACAACCAAATACTCGTAGTTTCTCGTAATTAGGAGGCATACCAAAGAGTTTGTGAAATGGTGACTGTAGAGCAAGAACCGGCGTTGGTAGTCTATTGATTAAGTAGACAGCAGTAGCGAGAGCATACGGCCAGTGTTCTTTCGGTACCGAGGCAGTGGTCATGAGTGTGAGACCAGTTTCGACAATGTGGCGATGCTTCCTTTCAGAGATTCCGTTGTGTTCAGGAGTGTGAGGAGGAGAGGTTAGATGGGAGATACCGTGCTCAGCAAGAAAGCTCCGTAGGGCAAGAAACTCACCACCATTATCCGTAAACATTGTCCCGATCCTCGTTTGAAAACGATTTTCAACAAGTGCTGTGTAAGTGATGATAACTTGCTTAACATCTGATTTGCGTTGAAGCGGATATAACCATGTATAGCGAGTAAAGTGGTCTATGAGGACAAGGTAATATTTGTAATTTTGAGTGGATAGGATTGGGGAGGTCCAAACATCAGAATAAATGTATTCAAGAGGTCGAGTTGACGTGATTGAAGTTTGCGAGAAAGGGAGCTTGTGTGTTTTATTAATAAGACAATCGGAACATGATAAGGTTTTTGAAGTAGAAGTTGCAACAGGAAGAGAGAAAGTAGAAACAATAGTGTTTAAGATAGGTGGAGAAGGATGGCCTAATCGGGAATGCCACAAGAGTAGGTTTGTGCGCGGGCCAGATGAAGATAACATAGCCATAGCTCGCGGATTGGTGACCGGCCATTCATAGAGCTCATTATTGGTTCGACCTTGGAGTAATAGGACCCCCGTACTGAGATCCTTCACCTGAAAGAATGAAGGATAAAGATGAACAGACACAAGATTAGTGTTACATAAGCGATACACAGAGATAAGGTTCTTGTGTATATGAGGAACACATAGTATTTTGTCCAATTTCAATGGACGAGATTTTGAAGGAAGAAGGGAAGAACCCGTGTGAGTGATGGCGAGGTTGGACCCATCAGCTATGGTGAGATCATCACCACCATTGTAGGGTTGGTGGAGCATGAGATTATTGAGGTCGTTGGTGATATGGTGAGTCGCACCACTGTCAAGTATCGCCGGTGAGGAGTTAGCCGTAACCATGTTGGCACGCGGCTGCCATGGAGTGAACGGGCTGGAGGAGCTAGTCATAGACTGAATGGAGTGGAGTTGCGGACAGCGACGTGCGCTGTGCCCTTGTTCATGGCACAGTTGGCATTTGCCCAAGTATGGCTTGGAAGGTCTGTTGGTTGTGTTGCCTTGGTAAGACTGCCAGTTGTTGGTGTTGTTTGGCTGAAAGCGTTGAGGTTGGGAGCGGTGGCGATTGTTATTCTTGTTGTTGTAGTTGTTGGTGTTATGGGAGCGATGTTGAGCGGCATTGGCAGTGATTGGAAAAGAAGGCGGAGAGACCGTAGCAGCAGCAAGCAGTTTTGCTTCACGAGTACGTAAACGTTCGTGAACATCGGAGATCGTAGGAGTGGTATCCTTACCCTCGATCTGATCAATGACAGGTTTGAAATCTTCTGGAAGACCCTCAAGAATCTTCTCAATTTGATCATCATGATCCATAGGTTTACCAAGAGCTGCAAGTTCATCAAAGCGAACAACAAGACCACGAATATATTCGTCAATAGTTTTACTTCCCTTAGTCCATACCCGGAGTTGAGTGCGGATTCCTTGGACATGACCGCGACTCGGTTTCGCAAAGGTAGAAGCAAGTGTCGTCCAGACTTCAGCGGTAGTTGTGGCACGTGAGACAAGTGGTTGAACGGAGGGAGACATGGCTCCAAGAAGGGCGCTGAACAGCAGACGGTCTTGACGTTTCCAGAGGGCAAAGTCTGGATTGGGAGTGGTCGTGGCTCCAGTTGTCGTCGTGCGAGCGGGAGGAGGCGTGGATCCATCAAGGAATCCAGCGAGTTCATAGCCATCGACCAAGGCGTGGATCTGAAGACTCCACATCAAATAGTTTGTATCATTGAGTTTGGTGACATGACCAGTGTTCACCATGTAGAGAGATTGAGTTCCAGTCGTGATGACTTCACCGGTGGAAGGAGAGACATTGCCGGAGAAAGACATGGCGGCGGAGGCGTGTAGAAAAAAAATTTTAAGGTTATTTTGATCGTTGCTCTGATACCATATAAGGTAAGAATGTTTCTTATATATCAAATGAATGAGATGATGCATATTTATACAACAGAGGGGGAGACTAGGGTTGAGATATTTACACCTAGATCCTTATACTTATAATTACATATATTTGTGTCCTATACTCTTGACGATGGATGAAACACCTATTGAGTATCTTCTTCGTCTTTATCCTGACCAAGAAGGATGTAGCAAGCAAGAAGCAGTACGCGCTAAACTAGGCAAGTTTGGACTACCAAGTAACAACCACTTGACTCCGATTGATAAATTGTCTGGAGGACAAAAGGCTAGGGTTGTGTTAACCTCGATATCGATGTCAAACCCACAAATTCTGCTTCTTGACGAGCCAACGAATCACTTAGACACGCAGACTATGGATGCTTTGGCGGATGCATTAGATGAGTTTACAGGTGGAGTTGTGTTGGTGAGTCATGACTCGAGACTCATATCACGTGTCTGCTCGAACGAGGAGAAGAGTCAGATTTGGGTTGTAGAAGATGGGAATATGACTATATACCCCGGTTCATTTAAAGAGTACAAAAAAGAGCTCCAAAGAGAAATCGAAGCAGAACTTGATGAGTGAAGTCTTTTTTGTTGTTGTTGGCTTTTAAGATAAAAACTAGTTTCCTTCGTTATATATCTGCTTTAATTACATGACACCATTATAGATAGAGCATCCACATTGGTAAACCTTGCAAGGGTGTCTTAAGACTCTTAACTATACAATTTAATATGAATTTTATCTAAGTATATCTCTATTAAGTTTGTATTATTTTTTGCCTCTACATTGGTGATCTCAAATGTGTTGATTGATTTTGTAAATGATTTTATCTTTGCACAACAAGCACATATTCGATTTTTTTGGTATCGACTTTGTTGTTTTGTTTGTGATTTGATCTTTCCCCAACAATATAGTCGTTTCTTGTTCTTTACCGATGTGCCAAGCATGTGATTTTTGATAATTCAAGTGTTGCATACATTGTTTCTTCTTTTACACTTTGCAGAGGACTATGAATTCAAAAAACATGTGATTTGCTCATTCAAGTTGCAGAGGACTTTACAAGACTTTGAACATAAGAACAAGCAAAAAAAAAAGCAAGGTTTTTGTGTGTGTATTTCATACAAACTGATTCATAATGTGCATACACAGTTGTAGTTACAAGAAAAAAGCTTTCTTTAATTCTAATGAATGGGAAGAATAGTCTATTTCCTGTTTGTGCTCGCAGTACCCTCTCCCTTTGACTCATTGAATCATCAACAAAATCTTGCTTAAATTGTCTTAATTAAGGTCAGACTAAAGCGCACTATTGCAACCTGGATCATTACAAATGTGAGAGTTGTGAATGTTGTGTTATTGAATGTGATTTACAGAGATGATTACAGACTCATATATATACTGAGACATGGACGATTCTATGCTATACAACATATGGAATGAAACAGAAACAAGGAATGTGAATATTGAGGTAGTGAAGACGTGATATGATCGTATCCTTGACAGAT
This sequence comes from Camelina hispida, assembly GCA_023657505.1. Taxonomy (NCBI): domain Eukaryota; kingdom Viridiplantae; phylum Streptophyta; class Magnoliopsida; order Brassicales; family Brassicaceae; genus Camelina; species Camelina hispida. The sequence goes on from CP094632.1 coordinate 30,606,348, forward strand.
ATGATTGAGTGGTGAGGACGTGATACGACTGTATCCTTGAGAGATATGATTGAATCCTTAACATCCCCCCTCAAGATGGAGGAGCTTTGGTCACTCCAATCTTGTGACGTAGTTCAAGGAACCGTTGACGACCCAATGGTTTGGTAAGTGCATCAGCAAGTTGGTTCGTGGTGTGGACATGAGCAATACGAAGAAGGCCATTTTGAACTTGTCCCCTTATGAAGTGGTAGTCTATTGCAATGTGCTTCATTCGGAAATGGAAGGCGGGGTTGGCACAGAGGAATGTGGCACCAACATTGTCACAATATATCACCGGAGGAGCAGTTTGTCGTATCCCAAACTCGGAGAGGAGATTACATATCCATCTTATTTTAGATGATGTGTTGGCTACCGACCTGTATTCAGCCTCGGTGGAGGATCGTGCCACGCCATTCTGTTTCATTGCCGACCAAGATATAGGATTGCTGCATAAATAAATGATGTATGCATTGGTTGATACATGGTCATGGGAATCTCCTGCCCAATCTGCTTTGGAAAAAGCATGTAGTGATAGTGGTGTTTAGGCAGAGAGAAAGAGACCATTGTAGGCGTACCGGCCAGATAGCGGAGTATTCTCTTCGCAGCCTGCCAATGAGCATCGGTGGGGCGGTGCATGAACTGTGAGAGGCGGTTTACCGCGTAAGCAATGTCAAGCCGAGTGAAAGCTAGATATTGGAGGCTGCCTACGAGCTTTCGATAAGGTGTCGGGTCCGACAGAGTGTGTCCAGACGTAAGTGTGAGCTTTGGTGAGGATGCCATCGGTGTGAGGACTGCGTTGGCATCGGTCATGTTATGTTGATGGAGAAGGTCAACAATGTACTTCCGCTGGGATAAATGGAGCCCGTGAGGAGTGCGATGTGCTTCGATGCCAAGGAAGTAATTAAGATCTTCAGGATCCTTAACAGAAAAGCGTTCAGCGAGTAAGGTAAGAACCTGTTGTATCTGAGCAGCATTGCTCCCAGTAATAAGAATATCATCGACGTAAACAAGGAGGTAGAGAAAGTCCTTCCCATTTTGAAGCACGAACAGTGATGTGTCGGCAAGGGAGTTCACAAAACCAAGACCAACCAGGTAGTTCTTTAGTTCGGTGTACCATGCGCGAGGTGCCTGTTTTAAGCCGTAGATCACCTTATGCAGACGACAGACATGGTTCGGGAAGTCGGTGTTGACAAAGCCTGGTGGTTGCTCCATATAGACCTCTTCATCCAGTGTTCCTTGTAGGAATGCGTTATTGACGTCGAGCTGTTTGATAGGCCAAGACTTAGATACAGCACCATCAAGAACCAGCCTGATCGTGGTTGATTAGATCACTGGGCTGAACGTTTCGGTATAGTCACGACCAAGCTGTTGAGTGTATCCTTTTGCAACGAGCCTTGCTTTACACCTGCCAAGTGAGCCATTAGGATTAAATTTGTTTTTATAAAGCCATTTGCAACCAACAACATTATGGTGAGGCTGTCTAGGAACAAGATCAAGAGTACGGTTCCGAGCAAAGGCATCAATTTTGGTAGACATGGCTCCACGCCAGTTCGAGTCTTTCAAAGCCTGAGTCACTGTCGAGGGTTCTGGTGGTATGTAGGGGGATAAAGCGATAGAGAGGTTGAATTTTTGTTTGGGTTTGGAGATGTTATTTTTCTGGTGAGTTTTCATTGCAAGTTGGTTATCGGTGACAACGGGTTGTGGTGCAGGTGGAGCTGGTAACGGGTTGACGGTAGGTGGTGATGGATTTGGGGATTTGGGTTGTGGAGTTGGGTTTGGAGGGTTGAGGGTTGGGTTTGGAGGTTGAGTGTTTGGGTTTGGTGATTTGGTAATTTGGTTTGATGTTTGTGGATTGGTGTGGGCTTGTTTTGATGGGCCTGTGGTGGTGGATCGTCTAACATACTGTTTGAGAGGAGGTTTTTGTTCAGGTTGAGTTGTTGGAGCGTGGTGAGGGCAATTGTGAGAGTCATCAACATTGTTCGTAACAGTGTCTCGTTCGGGGTTGACGGTTGATTCCGTGATCACTGGCTGGTGACGATCTGAGCTCGGTGGTCCTGGCAGCGGTGGCGTTACGAATGGTGACGGTGACGGTGGGGGAGGCTGGGTTGGGGGAGTTAGAGATGGAGGAGGTGGTATGAGTATAGCCGAGGGATGTAGTTGAGGTGCAGTAGAAAATGGTAGAGTTGCGGATGATGGTGGGGAGAACTGTTGAAACGGGAAGCTGCTCTCATCAAACTTAACATGGCGTGACACATATATCCGACCGGAGCTTGGTTGAAGACATAGATAAGCGCTTTGCGTGAGAAAATAGCCCAAAAAGACACATGGATTTGAGCGGTTTTCGAGCTTATGATTGGTGTACGGATGCAGCCACATAAAGCATAGACATCCAAACACCCGAAGTTTGTCGTAGTTGGGTTCCGCTCCAAACAGCTTATGTTGTGGATTCTCCATGTTGAGGACTAGCGTCGGAAGGCGGTTTATGAGATAAACAGCCGTAGCAAAGGCTTAGGTTCAGTATTTGTGTGGCATACCGGCATGAGTGAGAAGCGATAACCCGGTTTCGATGATGTGACGATGCTTTCTTTCGGAGATCCCATTGTGTTTGGGAGTGTGTGAAGGTGAGGTGAGATGGAGATCCCAGAGCTGGATAGGAATGATCGTAGAGCAACGAACTCACCGCCATTGTCAGAGTATAAGGTACCTATGCGTTTGTTGAAGCGGTTTTCAACAATGGACTTGAATGTGATGAATGTGTCACGGACTTGAGATTTAGTCTTGAGCGGGTAAATCCATGTGTATCAGGTGTAGTGATCAACGAGTATAAGGTAATATTTGAAGTTATCGATTGAGAGGATTGGGGAGGTCCAAACATCAGAGAAGATTATTTCAAGAGGGGAAGAAGAGACAATGGAGGTTTGTGAAAAAGAAAGTTTATGGCTCTTATTAATTGCACAATCAGCACACAACATTGTTTGTGAATCTGATTGAGAAAACGAAAGGGAGAATTTTGAAACAATTGTTTTGAGGATGGAGTGAGTAGGGTAGCCCTGAGACCAAATATCCGGGATCCGCGGATATCCGTTATCTGATCCGGGATCCGCGGATATCCGTTATCGGATCCGGGATCCGCTCCGAGAAACCGGATATCCGGTGGGACGGATCCGGATCCAGATAGTGATTTTTCGAATCCGGCGGATCCGGATAGTGATAATTTTTGGACCGGATATCCGATATCCGTTATAATAACCACATTTACTATTGGGCCTGACTTCATTTTGTATAAATCCAGATTTTAAATGTTAATTTTATTATTGGGCTTATGAATAAAAGCCTTTTTCGTTGGCAAATAGGGTTTTTGGCTTTGGGGAGATGAATTCTCACGTCACTCTCATAACTCATACCGCCGTTTCTTTTTTTTTCTTCTTCTTTTCTTGTCTTTGATTTTCCTAAATCATGGATTCGAAGAATGAATAAACAAACTACACAAATCCGCTCACTCCGACGACATCTCTATCTTTCTTTAGCCGCCTCTCGTTGATTGTGTTTTTTTCTATGATTCAATATGGTTGATATCGCTTCTAACGATGATTTCTATATCTGAATCCACCGGAGATGTTAGAAGATAGAGTGTGAGAGGCACAAGAATTGAAGCGCGGACGGCGGAGGGGAAATAGTTCCGGCGGTTCTCTTCATCATGGCTCGTTGTCACAGTGATGTGGAGCTTCAAGAGAGGAGAAACAAGATCTAGAAGATTTAGCATTTAGGGTTTCTTCTGTAAAAAAAGAATAACCGGATCCGGATAACCGGCGGATATCCGGTTTTTTTACGGATATTCAAAATCCGGATATCCGAAGGAACTGATAGCGGATCCGGATATCAAAACTATGTATCCGGCGGATACGGATCCGGATACGGATCCGGATACGGATACCATCAAAAATCCCGGATATCCGGATCCGTCTCAGGCCTAGAGAAGGGTGGCCTAGACGTGAATGCTAGTCTTTGAGAGATGGTTTTGATGAGGGTGAGGCGAAGAAGGATTTGATGGTGGAGATGGAGACCGGCCACTCGTAAAGTTCACCATTAGTTTTGCCTTGGAGTAATAAGACCCCCGAGATCAGATCCTTCACCTGAAAGTGAGCAGGGAAAAAATGAACAGAGACATTGTTAGAGTTACATAGGCGGTATACGAAAACTAGATTTTTGTGGATGTTATGTACACAAAGGACATTGGTAAGAGATAAAGATTTAGATTTTGAAGGGAGGGACAGTGAACCAGTGTGAGAAATTGAAAGACCCGAACTGTCACCGATGAGGACTGCATCATCGCCCTGGTATGGTTGGTGTAACGCCAAATTACCAAGATCGCTGGTCATGTGATGAGTGGCGCCGCTGTCAAGTATCCATGGATTTGTTATTTGTTGGTGTCCAAGAGCAAGGTTGGCACGCGGCTGCCATGGGCGGAACAGAGAGGGTAGAATACCGCTTTGAGAGCCATAGGAGGGCTGTTGAAGGTGGGAGCAGCGTTTGGCGCTGTGACCAAACACCCCACAGATTTGACACTTGCCTTGGTACCCCTTGAGCATGTGGTTCTCTTGACGTGGTTGTTGATAGTGATTCTTGTTATTGTTGTTGTTGTGCCATGGTTGGTGTGACCGGAATGATTGTTTCCCGGAGTTAAACTTTGGATGATAGGTCGCAGCATGAGCAGAGATTGGTCCAGTTGAAGTGGTAGGCAAGGAGAGAGATAGAAGTTTGGCTTCTTTGCTGATGAGTTTTTCATGAACTTCAACAACGGAGGGAGGAGTGTCACGCCCTTCCACTTGATCAACAACAGATTTGTAGTCTTCGGGTAAGCCACCAAGGATGAACTCAAGTTGGTCCTCAATAGCAAGAGGTTTGCCAAGAAGCGCGAGTTGGTCGAACCGCGTGGTGAGCATCTGCATGTACTCATCAATAGTCTTCTCACCTTTTGACGCTTGCTTAAGTTGCAGACGGAGTTTTTGAATGTGACCCCAGCTTGGATTTTCATAAGTGGAAGAGATTTGTTTCCACATCTCGGCAGAGGACTTGGTTTTGGAGACCGACGGTTGGAGCGCCGGAGAGAGTGTGCCAAGAAGCACACTGTAGATCAGCTTGACTTGGCGTCTCCACTTTGCGTACGATGGATTTGGAGTTGGCGGAGTGGTGGAGCCGATTGTTTGTTCTGGTGGGACGGAGGTGCCATCGATGTACCCAGCAAGGTCGTAGCCATCGAGGAGAGAATGAACTTAAAGGCTCCATGTGAGATAGTTTGTAGAGGTGAGCTTGGTGATGTTCATCATATTGATGTTAAGGAGTCCTTGAGTTGAGTCAACGATTTCTGCAGCAGCCATTGTAGAGAATGGAGGAAAGAAGAAAAGAATGAGATCTGGGAATAAGATCTGAGAACAAGAGAATGAGAAAGGAGATCGAAGAGGAAGAAACTGGGATGCATGGAAAAAAAAAATTATGAGTATCGGCTTAGCTCTGATACCATGTGAGAGTTGTGAATGTTGTGTTATTGAATGTGATTTACAGAGATGATTACAGACTCATATATATACTGAGATATGGACGATTCTAGGCTATACAACATATGGAATGAAACAGAAACAAGGAATGTGAATATTGAGGTAGTGAAGACATGATACGATCGTGTCCTTGACAGATATGATTGAGTGGTGAGGACGTGATACGACTGTATCCTTGAGAGATATGATTGAATCCTTAACAACAAAAGTCCAAAACCACTTAATTCATCATTGCAAATATAAGAAACAGAGGTAAAACCAACACCAAACATACAAGTATAACCTAAAACAGATAATTTTATCTATACTATTAAAAGGGAAGCATTATTTACAAGGCAAAATAAAACTTGGAAATATATGACATAAAATGACCCTTAAAGCATATAATACGAGAGAGACATTAAAGTAAATTTCATAATAAAAATTAGTGGATCCTACTGTGACCCGGACTGATTCTGTTCGGATCATGTATTAATTGTTCGGAGTTGTATTTCATACTTCCGTATCCAAACAGAGTCTAAACAAGTATCTGCAATAAAATTCAAAAAAAGTAAGTAGTTTTGTGTAACAATTTAAGGAAACAATAATTTCGATATTTTAAGGAAACAATAATTTGGGCAATTAAATTCGAAATTGTATATGTAAACATATTTATGATTCTTAATGGGCATCATTAATATCTCAGATTACATTGTGTTCGGTTCTAATTTATGTGTTATTTTTAGATGGGAGTCATTTGACTAAATCTACACATATCCCATTATACCTTCTGTAATTTTTCATACTTTCAAATTTAATTTAGCACATTGATATATCCAGCAGTTCTATTGCTATTTAGTTTCGGTCTTAGAGTCAAAATTATTAGATTCAAGATCATAAAATTTGGAGAACTAAATTGAGTTTCAAAACTTCAATGTTGTAGAATTTCTGACCCTCTTAAGAATAAACTAATTTCAATAAGAATAAATAAGTCAAACTACAATAAGAATAAATAAAGGATATCATATGATATATAGTTATATATACTATGAAATATGTTATATTCAATAAGAATATATAAGTCAAACTACAATATGATGACTTCGATAACTTTCTGTGAATTCTTTTTCCACATTGATATATAAAATTTTGGCTAGAAATATATAAAGCTATATTTAATTTTCAAAATCTAATTTGAGTAAGTGCAACTCTAGAATGAATAAATATCTATTTTAGGACAATTATTTCAAAAAAATTGGGTACTTTTTAAAATTATTATTTGAGACTTATTTTATAGACCATTGGTGTTGGAAATTACGTTTGTAAACAACTTCCATCCAATTTGGACAACTAACTTACAGTTTTCTTTTAATTAATGTTTGGTTTAGAAGAAAAAGACATATTCTATAGATTAGATTTTTTTTTAAACACCTGTTACCCACGGGTTTTGCAAATTCAGCAGGACGAATGCAGATATTCCTCATGTGGTTTTTGAAGAACCGGTTTTCTAAAAGTAAAAAACAGTAAAATCGTTACGAGGTAGGCCTATCAATGTGAATTCCCCCAGCTAGACAATTTAGGTAATCCAATTTGGTTAATCTTTATAACCGATCATTTGGTTTACATTTGATTCGGATTCACCGTAGTGTCGATCCAAATGTTATGGTGAAATCAATTTTGATCCAAAACCACAATTATGAGATAGAATAAACATGACATGTATGGGATGTGACCAGTTTTTCTGTCCAAAAGTTAACATATTATTTTTGATTTTTTATTGTAGTTGTTTCTACAAATAACAAAACAGTTCTGATCCTACTTTTTGACTAAAATAAATAGAAATTTGTACTGGTATGAGTTAGATTATAAATGTTAATAATATTTTTTTAAATATGTTAAAACATAATCTCACTCACATGCACATAAATAATATATTGTGGACCTGAGAAATAACCTTAATTTTAAATCAATCCCGCACGTATGTGCGGGTCCGAATCTAGTATTCCATAATATTGAGTCATTACTTTTATCTGATTAGCAGAAGTTAGTACTAAGAGATTAATCTGAACACGTCTTGTATAATACAAGTCCCTCTAAGTTTATTTCATACTAGATGTCGCCTGTGTCTAGGCGTGGCCATTACTTCTGCCATAGTACTCAGCTGCAGATACATCTAGCTAGAGAGATTGTCCCTCTATCTCCAAATTTATCATATAGACATCCCAGAGAGCACCAGTTATCGAACCAAAAAGAAGTAGATTCACCATTCTTAACTTCCATCCTTTGGAACTGAGCCGTTAAACTCCTATATTTTAAGATTTTGTTCCCTATCCAAGAGCCAGTAGGGTTGAAAAAACCGCTAAAACGAAATTTGCTCTTTATCACCACCTATAAAATGACTTTATGTACAAATTAAACAAATTTTTGTTTATTTATTTACGATTTGACGTAGTCCATTTTCACCACTAAAATTTGTTTGTGACAATTTGTATAACCACTAAAATATTTCTTTAATATTGTTTACTCAAAACATATTGAGGATAAAAATTAAAAAATAACTACAAGATTGCAATTGTTGTAAACTAGAGGATTTAGGGAACGAAATCTCTTGTCTTATTAATGATATAATGCTTGAGGTTACATATATATAGTACAAGACATAAGCTTTAACTTAAACCGACATAGACTAAGTCCTAATGGCCGATGGGCCTTCTTGTCTTGACTGATGGGCTTTGAGTCTTGAACAGCTTATGGACCGAGTATGGGCTTGGTTATGGAGTCCACAATCCAGTGTTTTACAACACTCCCCCTTGGATGACATAACCATGCAAGTGCGAGGAAGGGATCTATGCAATGTGCTTGGGGATGCTGCCTCATTAAAACCTTACCAGGAAAACCCATTGGGACAAAACCTTGGTGAAGGAAAAAGAGTACAGCACACATTGCTCCCCCTGTTCCAAGCATCACTCTAAGTCCTCAAGCCTCCGCATTCCAATCTGGTGCGTGAGCTTCTTGAAATTTGTTGTCGGTAATGCCTTGGTGAAGAGATCGGCTGAACTTGCACCACTTGAACTTCTCCGGCCTTTTGTAGTTGCCGTGTGAAGAAGAACTTGGGCAGTATGTGCTTCGTCTGATCTCCCTTGATGTAACCTTCCTTGAGCTTTGCGATGCAGACTGTATTGTCTTCATAGATTACGGTTGCTTTCTTGTTGTCTTCGACCATACTGCAATCCGTCCTGATATGTTGAGTCTTCAATCTCAACCATACATACTTAAACTTTCTTTGCTATAACCTGCATCAGCAAAACTAACTAAAACCTTCTTTGTTATAGTTAGTAAAATATAAACCCAAAATTGAATGTTCCTCCGTAGGTAACATAATAAATACTTAATTTCCCTCTAGTGCCTTTGGGTCTAACAAGAACTAATTCTTGCTTGGAGGTTCACGGCAAACTTATCTCTGGTCTAGTGTGGCTAGCCAAGAACATTAACACTCCTATAGCACTGAGGTATGGCATATTAGGACCAATAACCTCTTTATTGTCCTTCTTAGGAGCAAATGGATCTTTTATCCACTTCTACACTTCTCACAACCATTGGGCTAGTCAATGAGTGAGCTTGCTCCATATTAAATCTCTTGAGCACCTTTTCTGTATATGCCATTTGATGCACAAGGCTTTATCATCAATGTACCCAAGTTGTAATCCCAAACAGAATTTTCTTTCTTCTTCTTGCCTAGGTCTTTTCATTTAGAATTCTCTCTCTTGAGATATTCTATTGTTTGGGCGATTCCCCAGAGGTTCTTAGGATATTCAAATTATCCTCATACTGCTATGATTACAAATCCTTTCGTTTGCAAACTTTCTTATGAATATACAAGGACTGATCGGGTCATTCCTATAACCTTTCTTGGCTAAATATTCACTTAGCCGGTTATACCACATTCGACCACTCTGTCTCAGTCCATAAAGTTATTTGTCTAGCCTTATGCAGTATTGTTCTCGAGAACCACCTTTCTTGTGTTCTATACCCTCTGGTAATCTCATATTATCCAGTGGACCATATAAGTATGTGGTCTTAACATCCATTAACCACAAATTATAGCCAGACTTATTAGATATCTAAAAGTCGTTGCATCCATCACAGAGGAGCATGTCTCCTCATACTCTTTGCCAGGTCCTTGAGAGAATCCTTGTGCTACAAGCCGTGTTTATATCTCACGATTTCATTACTCTCATTTCTCTTTCTTACAAAGACCCATTTGTGTCCAACTGGCTTTAATTTCAGGTGTTATCCTTAAGGTCGGACCAAACACACTACTCTTCTTGTAAGAGTTGAGCTCCACGTTCTTTCTTTGCTTTGAGTGCACTCTAATATATACGTGGGCTCTAGATCCTCATTTGTCTCAAGTGCTACCTTGTATGCATAATTTTCTTTTAATATCGACATCTTTGCAGTTCCATTATATTCCAGACATGATATGGTTTATTGAGATCTCATTGTTGTCAACTCCTTTAGGCTCTTGAGGTTCAGCGTCCTGAGCCTCATTTGGTGCCGTAGGAGTTTCTGTGACAACGTCTGGCTTTACTATAATTCCCTTAGCCTCGGTCTGATATGCACCTCTTTTACTTTCCGAGGAATCTTATCTTTGGAACTTTTCTGTAGCAACTTGATTATTGTGTTCCTTGTGAACATCAATACGTACTGGTGCATTGCAAGCTGGTATGTACGATTTTATTACTCTCTTTGGGTCAAACGGAATCTGGCAATTTATTAGCTAACTCTTGCAAATATATAATTCTTTGGACCTCTGCATCACATGCTAGAGTCCGAGGATCTTGCCAATTTAAGGATGTTTGATTCCATATTAATTCTCTGACCAGCTTGCTAGTCTCTCTCCACCTAACATAGGGAATTCGGATTCTGTAAACTTACAGTCCGCGTATCTGGCCACAAATAAACTACATGTGGTTGGCTCAAGATACTTTATAATGGTGGGAGACTCATATCCAACGTATATTCCCATTCTTCTTTGAGATCCCATCTTAATGGATGCAATATAAACGGCACACCCGAATATTGTTTTAGATGGGATATGTCTGGCTAATGACCCGTTGGGAATATCTATTCTCACTAGATGGCCTGATGCGTATAAGTTCTGTTGCATGTAAGACCGTGTGTCCCCAAGCCGACACAGGAAGCTTCTCACGCATTAACAATGGTCGAGCTATTAATTGTATTTGTTTAATGAAGGATTCAGCTAATCAGCTAATCCGTTTTGTGTATGAACATGTACCATAAGATGTTTCCACACTCACCCCCATGGACATACAGAAATCATTAAACGCTTGGGATGTAAAGTCTTAAGTGGAAAATCTGGAAAATGTGCTCTTAGTCGAATGATTTGAGCTAACAGCCTAGCAAATGCTAAGTTTCTTGTGGATAACAAGCATACATGGGACCATCTGGTTGATGCATCTATTATCACCATGAAATATCAAAATTGTCCCACATATGTCACCTTGTATCCTTTCCAGAAAATTTCTTTGCTGACTTTTACTTGTGATGGTCTTATAATAAGTTTCCCTTGTGCACATGCTACACAAGTGAGATTTTAGGGAAAACTTTCTTTCTCTGAGGATGTGCCCTTTCGAACTCTTAATTAGTTTACGCATCATGTTCGAACCCGGCTGGCCAAGCCGGTCATGCCATAGAGTGAATTATTCGTTGAATATTTCCTTTCTTTGCTTTGCCAAGTTAGCTTCTATCATGTTAATCTTGGCCAGTGCAGGTATAGTCTCTAGGATCTTCTTTTGTCCTTTCACATTTTCTGTAATGTAGAGGAACTCTTTAGATCCTTCACCCTTGGTTTCAACATGATAACCATTTGATCTTATATCTTTAAAGCTCAATAAGCTTCTCTTAGAGCTGGGTGAGTATAAGGCATCACTTAGTTCAATATGTATGCTTTTTAGGCAATAATATGTGAGCCTGGCCGTAGCCTTCTATTTTGCTATACCCGCAATTATACTAACATTGGCATTTTTCATTATCTGTGGCTGGATCCAATATCCACCACAAGTTCACTCTTTTCCTAGACAATTTGAAATTTCATAATCCAATCGTTCATCATTCTCATGGTTGAAATCTCCTTCACCATCGAGATGAATTAAATGGGCTTTTGGATTCTTTTCAATTCTCTTGATAGAGATCAAGGAGATGCTTAGATGATCTGCACGTCTTAGCCCAATGATTCCCCATACCATATCGGTGATAAACTGATTTAGGCTTGTGTTGCGGTTTGTGAATTCCGCGGCCATGACCGAAGTCTTAGCCTCTACCACGGCCACGACCGAAGTCGGACCGGTTCCCACGGCCATGGCCTTCTGTGCCATAAGCCTTGAGACAGCTGCTATGGTAGTATCCGTGACCAACATATCTTCTGCCACCACGACCGTATTGGCCATAGTGTCTTTTTCTGTAGATATCGTTGGTCTCATCGGGTTCCTTAGATAAATCATCCTTGGGGGCCACTGGCAATGGAGCCGTTTTCATTTTCAGCCTTTTGCCTTCCTCGGCAATTAGTAGACACGGGATGAGAGCTCCATAAGTCATGAACCCTCTCGCACGATACAGTTGCTGGAGTGCCAGATTGTCAACATGGAAAGTGGAGAAGGTCTTCTCTAGGAGTTCATTCTCGGTCACCACAGTACCACACAACCTCAGGAGAGAGACAATCCTAAAAAGCTCTGAGTTATACTCATTCACAGTTTTGAAATCCTGGAGCCTGAGGTTTTGCCATTCCCATCGAATCTTTGGTAGGAGCACCAAGTTTTGGTGTCCATATCTGCTTCTCAGCTCTGTCCAAAGGTCGAGTGGGTTTTCTATCGTGAGGTACTGGTTTTTAAGGCTCTCCTCAAGGTGATGGCGTATATGGCCAAGGGCCCTATACCTTGCCGTGATTGAACACTCATTATCTGGCTGGATGCACTCATGCAAGCCCTTCGCCTTTAGAAGGATCTCGGTGTCCAGCTTCCATCGCAGGTAATTATCACCTGAAGCTCTTAAAGCAGGATGGACTAATTCTTTAACTTGTGCCATCTGCATGGATAGACAACCGATAGTTAGCATGCGATATTTAAGATCGAACCATGCAACAAATATTCAGGTCATGCGGTATTTGAGACCGAACCATGCCTTGGGCCATGCGGTATTTGAGACCGAACCATGCCTTGGGCCATGCGGTATTTGAGACCGAACCATGCCATGCCTTATGTATATTTTCGTTGGTTTAATTCCTTATGCATGCAAGACAACAAAATCAAATGCATGCAACAATCCTAGATAGTATTTCCTTTTTCTCAAAGTTTTCCTTTTAGTTTAAGATTTACTAAATCTATGTTTCAGGAAATATTTTAGCTTTCAGGATAATTACTAAATCAAGTTAAGAACTTATCCTAACCAATATACTAATTCCGATTTTAAAGTTCTAATTAATAGAAACTTAACAAATTTTAATTTTAATCGGATATACACTTAATATTTAAAAGTAAATATTACTTAACCTTTAGGATAATGATCTAAAGTTTTGGAAATTATCCTAGAAACAACTCTAAAATTTTCGAGTTCATGAATCTAGGATCTAACATATTTTCTTCTTGAATTTCTCAAGAACAGCTTAAACAATCCTAAGGTTTTAATTCATGCAACCGAGTTTTACTAGAACAAGTCTTAATATTTTCTACTTGGTCCGATTTCTATATGCATGAATGATCCAAGTTTTAATTTCCTAGAACAATCTGTTTTAACATGATCCTTATGATTCTAAATTAGTTCTAGGTTCTTATGCAACAATCAATCAAGCAAACAAACCAAATTAATACTTGATATCTCTTGGTGCAATTTAACAAACAATCTAACAACCTAAGCAATCCGATTTTTAAGTCTTAGGATTTTAGGGAATTTAAACTTTGTTAGATTGTGTACTTGGATGTTTTAGGGTTCTTTAGCTTTAAGTCCAAATTCGAGTTTATAGGGTTTTAAGAAGGTTTTCGGATTTGTTTACCTTAACACCTTTGGATTCTGACTGGTATGGACCGGGAGCTAAAGACCTCGGTAATTCCTCTCCTTGCTCACGAACAGCTTCCGCGAACAGACTCTCCTTGCACCGCTCTCGATCGGATCCGCGAACCGCGAACGTACTCACCCCCGATTCTGCGAACAACGAACCTCGGCCTAGTAGTCGATAGAACTTTGATCACAAGCTTAAGGTTTGCTTGTGAATCAAGAGGATCTTCGAACAAAGGGATTTAGGCTTCGGATAGGAGTAAGAGCAAGAATTCGGGTTAGGGTTTTAGGGTTAGAGGAAGAGGCGGCTGCTTTAGGGTTTTAGGGTTAAGAGGCTATCGTGCTGATAACGTGTTGTAAACTAGAGGATTTAGGGAACGAAATCTCTTGTCTTATTAATGATATAATGCTTGAGGTTACATATATATAGTACAAGACATAAGCTTTAACTTAAACCGACATAGACTAAGTCCTAATGGCCGATGGGCCTTCTTGTCTTGACTGATGGGCTTTGAGTCTTGAACAGCTTATGGACCGAGTATGGGCTTGGTTATGGAGTCCACAATCCAGTGTTTTACAACAGCAATGAGTTTATGACCAACCTAATAAAATTTGAGAAATTGAAAGATTTGACATAATAAAAATAAAAATTGAAAATTATAAGCATGATGATATATGAGTCTTAGATAATTTAGAGATATAAAATATAAACTAAAAAACAATTTAAAAATACTACAACATTAAAAAAATAAGAAAAAAATAAATATTGATCTTAACTAAAGAAAAAAAATCAAAATAATATAAAAAAGATATTTTTAAATCATCATGAATTTCTAATAAGAAATCAAATTTAACTAAAATCTAAAAATACTACAACATAATTAAATTAAAATATAAAAAAAAAAAAGAATAAACAAATATTGATAGTTAGTACTTAGTAGGATTCCTTTTTACGTTAGGTTTAGAACTTTTACTTTTAAAATTTTTAATTCTTTTTAATATTTTAGTAAATTTAAGATTGACACATGTCAACATCTTATTGAGACAAGTAGCACGTGTCACGATCTTATTAAAATAAAATAAAATATCTACACGATTGCAATGAGTTTATGACCAACTACTAAAATTTGAGAAATTGAAAGATTTGACATAATAAATATAAAAAATAGAAAATTATAAGCATGATGATAAATGAGGCTTAGATAATTTAGAGATATAAAATATAAACTAAGAAAACAATTTAAAAATACTACAACATTAAAAATTTAAGAAAATAATAAATATTAATCTTACATATCCTTAACTAAAGAAAAAAATCAAAATAATATAAAAATATATTTTAAAATCATCATGAATTTCTAATTAGAAATCAAATTTAACTAAATAATATAACCAAAATCTAAAAATACTACAACATAATTAAATTAATATTAAAAATAAAGAATAAACAAATATTGATAGTTAGTAGATTTACTTTTTTTACAATAGGTTTAGAACTTTTACTTTTTAATTTTTAATTATTTTTAATGTTTTAGAAAATTTAAAATTGATACATGTCAGCATCTTATCTAGACAAGTAACACGTGTCACGATCTTATTAATGAGTAACTTTGACATCAAACTTTTTCTAGTAAGAAATCAAATTTAACTAAATAATATAACCAAAATCTAAAAATACTACAGCATAATTAAATTTACTTTTTACAATAGGTTTAGAACTTTTACTTTTTAATTTTTAATTTTTAATTCTTTTTAATGTTTTAGTAAATTTAAAATTGATAAATGTCAACATCTTATTGAAACAAGTAACACGTGTCATGATCTTATTAATGATAACTTTGAAATCAAGCTTTTTCTAGTAAGAAATCAAATTTAACTAAATAATAGAACTAAAATCTAAAAATACTACAACATAATTAAATAAAAAAAAATTAAAAAAGAAAGAATCAACAAATATTGATAGTTAGTAGATTTATTTTTAGGTTTAGAACTTTTACTTTTTAATTTTTAATTCTTTTTAATGTTTTAGTAAACATCTTATGAAACATGTAAAACTATCACGAATTATTAACGAGTAACTTTGACAGATGTATGGGTCCGTTGGAGTTTAGGCCCATATTTAGGCCCAATATAAAATATGGAAAGAAGAGACGGGCGATTCTATTTCTCTAGTTCTGTCTCTCTCTTTCTCTCTGCTTACCCTCACGGACGCACCAGCTTCAATCGCTTTTCTCTGTAATCCATTCGTCTACGCAATCTCTCTTTCTCTCTCTCTCTCTCACTCGGTAAAACTCCATCTTCTTACCTTTTAATATTTTTGTGGTTTTAGATATTAGGAGAGATTGAAGTTTCCATTGATTTTTTTATCAGATTCGGATCGATTTCTCGTTCTCTGTTTTGGGATTCTGATTTTCTTAGAGTTGTGCTTTTCTTTTGACAAAATTAATCCTTTTTTTTTTTTAATGCTAGTTTCATTCCTTCTTTCAATTACTGGGTTCTGTGGATTAGGTTTTTTTGTCTATTTGTTTGGTGATAAATCCGAAACCCTTGATATATTTTGTTGAAACGGCGCCCTAGTTATTTTTAGACCAGATACGAGTTATTAGATGGTAAAGTATTGGAATTTTCTATGAGAACGCATCAGATTTTGTTTATATGAATCGATGCTTACTGGGTTTTAATAAAGTTTTGAGCTTTAGCTTTTTTTGACCATTGTCTAAGTAGAAAAAACCCTAATTTCAGATCAGAACTTTCACCCCTGAGTTTGGGAGTTTTCCAATTAGGTTGCTAGATAATTTGATTACTCGTCAGCCCTTTTTCTATATGATTCTCATAACTCATCAGCCCTATTCTTTTTTTTATTTTGATTTCTCAGATACAGATTTAAATGGGTAAGAAGAAGTCAGAAGAGAGTGCTGCTACTAGCACGAAGGTGAAACCAAGTGGGAAAGAAGTTTCTAAAGATTCGAAAAAGGAGAAATTATCAGTCTCGGCTATGCTTGCAGGCATGGATCAGAAAGATGATAAACCTAAGAAGGGCTCATCATCCAGAACCAAGGCTGCTCCAAAAGCTACTTCCTACACTGATGGCATAGATCTTCCTCCTTCTGATGAAGAAGACGAAGGGGATTCTGATGAGGAGCAGAGACTGAAGGATGAAAGGAGGAAGCAGAAGAGTGAACAAAGACATCTTGATATCTCTGTTACTGATAAGGAACAAAAGAAACGAGAGATGAAAGAAAGATTAGCTCTCGAAGCTTTAGAGTTGGCAAAGAGGGAGGCTTTGAGGGACGATCATGATGCATTCACGGTTGTTATTGGAAGCAGGACCTCAGTGCTTGAAGGAGACGACACGGCAGATGCAAATGTTAAAGATATTACAATCGATTCTTTTTCTGTCTCTGCTCGAGGTAAAGAACTTTTGAAGAATGCCTCTGTCAAGATATCACATGGTAAAAGGTATGGGTTGGTTGGGCCAAACGGTATGGGGAAGTCTACATTGTTAAAGCTTTTAGCTTGGAGGAAGATTCCAGTTCCGAAAAATATTGATGTTCTTCTTGTTGAGCAAGAGGTGGTAGGTGATGAAAACAGTGCTCTAAATGCAGTTGTTTCTGCCAATGAAGAGTTGGTTAAGCTACGGGGAGAGGTTGAAGCTCTGCTGAAGTCGTCTTCTGGAGCTGACGGAGAAAATGTTGATGGCGAGGATGATGACGATTCTGGAGAAAAGCTTGCTGAATTGTATGACAGGCTGCAAATTTTGGGGTCAGATGCTGCTGAATCTCAGGCATCCAAAATTCTTGCGGGGTTAGGTTTCTCTAAAGATATGCAAGTGCGTCCAACTCAGTCATTCAGTGGTGGCTGGAGGATGCGAATATCGTTAGCTAGAGCTCTGTTTGTGCAACCTACTCTTTTGTTGTTGGATGAACCCACTAACCATCTTGACCTGAGAGCTGTTCTATGGTTAGAGGAATATTTGTGTCGCTGGAAAAAGACCCTAGTTGTTGTTTCACATGACCGGGACTTCCTCAACACAGTTTGCACAGATATAATACATCTCCATGACCTGGGTCTTCACTTCTATCGTGGTAGTTTTGATGCTTTTGAAAGCGGGTATGAGCAGCGTCGCAAGGAGGTGAATAAAAAATATGATGTCTACGAGAAACAGATCAAGGCAGCTAAGAGGACTGGAAACCGAGCTCAACAGGAGAAGGTAAAGGATAGGGCTAAGTTTACTGCAGCAAAAGAAGCATCCAAGAGTAAGGGAAAGAACAAGGCACAGGATGAAGAAGGCCCAGCAGCAGAAGCACCAAGGAAATGGAGAGATTATAGTGTGGTGTTCCACTTCCCAGAACCAACCGAGCTCACTCCTCCTCTTCTGCAGTTGATTGAGGTTAGCTTCAGCTATCCCAACAGGCCAGATTTCAGGCTCTCGAATGTTGATGTAGGTATCGATATGGGGACAAGGGTTGCTATAGTTGGGCCTAACGGAGCAGGAAAGTCCACTCTATTGAATCTTCTTGCGGGAGATTTAGTTCCAACCGAGGGTGAAATGAGAAGAAGCCAGAAGCTGAGGATTGGAAGGTATTCACAGCATTTTATTGACCTGTTAACAATGGGGGAAACTCCGGTTCAGTATCTTCTTCGTCTACATCCTGACCAAGAGGGGTTCAGCAAGCAAGAGGCAGTACGAGCGAAGCTAGGCAAGTTTGGGCTACCAAGTCACAATCACTTGTCTCCAATAGCGAAATTGTCTGGAGGACAAAAGGCTAGAGTTGTGTTCACTTCGATCTCAATGTCAAAGCCACACATTTTGCTTCTGGACGAGCCTACAAATCACTTAGACATGCAGAGTATAGATGCTTTGGCGGATGCACTAGA
The DNA here is from genome assembly GCA_023657505.1 of Camelina hispida. Lineage (NCBI taxonomy): Eukaryota > Viridiplantae > Streptophyta > Magnoliopsida > Brassicales > Brassicaceae > Camelina > Camelina hispida. Next base: position 30,624,845 of record CP094632.1, read on the forward strand.
TGAGTTCACAGGAGGAGTTGTGTTGGTGAGTCACGACTCGAGACTGATATCGCGTGTCTGTGCGGAAGAGGAGAATAGTCAAATCTGGGTTGTAGAAGACGGAACAGTGAACTTCTTCCCAGGTTCGTTTGACGAGTACAAAGAAGATCTCCAAAGAGAAATCAAAGCTGAGGTTGATGAGTGAAGTTTTGTTGTTGTTGGCTTGTGAGGTAATCTCAAACTCTTTTATGTTTTACAAGACAGTTAAAAAAGTTTTGGACAATTTTATTTTTAGCCATTGTGTGCTTTCACTATATACATCGGTCCCCCCATATTACATATCTGAGTGTAGTGTTATGTTTTGGGGAAGAAAACAGAAGACGTGTTTAATTCTTTTTCATCAGTGTGTTCAATTAGAGTCAATGAGTCATAATAAACAGCAAAGTTTACTTTTATTTTAGCTGACTGAATTTTTGTTTAATTTCTCTCTTGTTTAAAAAGCTTCTTAATATTATCTCTCGTTACGAAACAGAGTGTTTTGAAACAGTGAGGAAAGCGAAAGAGATGAGCCGTCGTTTATAACAATTAGTGGCTGTCGTTCATGTAAAAGAAAAAAAGAATATCGGGCGTGAAAAGAAAAACCTTGCTTGCCCCCTATCTATTGTCTTTTTTTGGGTGCACATATTCGATTTTTGGTCCTGATTGAATTCATCTTTTTTTCATTTCCTCTGGAAGTCTGGAACAATCACAAACACTTCTTTTTTCTGCAAATGTTTGTGATCAGAAGTTAGAACCGATTCATCATTTGGTCTTTATGAATGAGCCCAACACGGTAGAGAGACGTCAAAAGTTAAAAGTCGATGATTATTGGTCAAAGTCAACTAGAATTGTCTATGATCAAAACTGTAAAAAAACACTAGCACAGTAAAACTTCTATGTTGAGACTTGCAAAAATTTATTAATTTATAGAAATTTTATTTTATGGATAAATTAATAATTTATATAGATTTTTTCTAGTTTGGTAATTTTTTTAAAAAAGTATTTAAAACTAACTAAGATTTAATTGTTATGAATAATATTTTTATATAATCAATTACCAGGAAAATAACAATTCTCATGTTTTTAAGAAAAAATTAAAAGTTTTTGATATAGTAAAAATATTAGAAATAAGGTGTAACAAAATTAATGTGCATATACATATATTCTGACAATTTTATATAATTACTAATTTATACTATTGTTTGGGAGCATATATTTACAAAGGATTTTCAAAAAAATTGTTATCTTATTTTTTTGTCAGAAAAAATTATTATCTTATTATATTATCGAATTATGTTCAAAATTACGTTGATCCCAACTTGAGACCGAATAAATTTATTAAATTCCAGAGAATATTAATTTATCGGATATTAATTTATAGAGGTTTTATTGTATTGTCTTTTGATATTATTTTTATTCAATTTAAATGAAAGAGAAAATGCATGCGATGATTATAAATCAAATACATAAAAAAAAAAAGGGGACTGGTTTCTTTTACAAGGATCAGAAGAAATCTTCAAAAATAAGAAAAGAGGGTATGATCCTTAAAAATCATACCTTTATTATTATAAAGAAAATAAAGTCTTTTATTATTATTCATAAATTAATTAAGAAGCTTTAAGGTTGGACAGCAGCAGCAGCAGCATCTCCACTGGTTTCTCCTTGAGTTTGCTTAGTACGATCATAACGAGACACCCATTTGGTTAACACATGCTCAGCTCTCCTCCACGGTGGCATAGACAGCCCTTTCTTCCTCAAGCTCTTCTTTGCAGCATCAGACACAAATACCACAAGCTTCTTCAACCTATCCACTTGTCCAACATAGACGTAAGGCAGTGTCTTGGATATCGACTTGTAAGTATTACTTGGTCGAGCTATCTCAAACTTGGACTGGAAGTCAATGTCGATCAAGACTCTTTGATCTCCAATCATAACATCCAAATACTCATACTCCCCTGTTTTACCACACAAATCAAGTGTTATTACCTTAACGATCTTGCAACTTTGTCCTAAGAATGGATCAAATGAAGAAAAACATACCAGCAGGAACAGGACACCATCTCGATTTCGATTTCTCCCAGCGAGATTTGCAAACTGCTGCATCATAGCCTAAAGCCACCAATTTATCAGCAACATCTCTCAACCTCGAGTCCTTACACTTATCTTCTTTCTCAACAAGCTCTGTTGCTTTAGTCTCCAGATCACTCTCGGCGACATTAGCACAAAGTAACAGACTCTACAAAAACATTGTCAAAAAAAAAAAAAAAACTCTGTTTTAACATCAAATGTCAAAGATCAAACATGGGAGAGATATCATAAAATCATTCATACCTTGAGGCTTCGAAGAACTCCGTTGGAAGAAGAAGACTCTTCGTCTTCGTCGGAGCTATCGGTGCCACTTCCACTGAAGCAGTTGCAGTGGTTACGACCAATACAACGTGACTGTTTCTCACTGTCTGGATCCTCCATGTAGTTCTCAACCATCTTCCTCAAACAGGCAGAGCCCGGTTCGAATTCTTCCGAGTTGCCTCTCGCAAGCGGTGAATCCACACCTGAGAAGCTCTTCAGACTGAACTGACGTTCAAAGAGTCGCTTCAGTCGAGATCTTGGCCCTTGTCTCATAGCAGGCGCCGGCTCTTGCTCCTTGGCTACACCGTTGATATCGATAGGTCGGACTTTCGAACGGAAAGGCATTTTTTTCTTGTTCTTTTCAAAATCGTTCAAAACGAAACCCTACGACGAAAAAAATAATTACTCACTCTTACGTCCAAAAATGTCAGAGAAATAAAAAGAGATCAATTGTTCTTCGCTTCCAACAAGAAAATAAGATGGAGGAGACACAAAACTCAAAAATAAAAAAATTAAAAAAAAAATAAAAAATAATTAGTTGAGAAAATACAAATGTTATTATTGATTTAAAGGTTTCTGAGAGGCATAAAATTAGAGAAAGGAAACACAAACAAAATAAGAGAGAGGAGAAGAAAAAGGAAAAAGATCACTTGAATGGAGGGTTTATTTAGATACGGATTGATACTCGACGACACGAAAACGTCATGCTTTTAATGCCTTTTTGATTTTTGATTTTGTTTTGGTTTTAATTATATAAAAGGATGTGATCCACTATGTGGATGATGGTTGATGCATAGGAGGTCAAAATCTTTTGTAAGGGGAAGAAGATGTTTTGCTAAATTCTTAGGGGAAGAAGAAAGCAATGTTTGATGCTTCTTATATAGGAAATGGGAAATAAAAGACCCTTATCTATTTACCATATTGGCAAAAAAGCAAGTCCCTATGGATTACGTGTTCGTTTCTTACTGGTGTATTATGCGTCACTAATACTGTTTTTGATGTAAACCGGTGGGTAACGCCCTCGGTTTACATTCATAATGGTATTTATTTATATGAAGATAAACAAAAAAAAGTTTAAAGTTAAATCTAAATTACATTTTGCAAAAGCAATTTAATATCCACGCGGTAACATTACTATTCAATCTAAAGCAAAAAGTTTGATGTAAATCTTTTTTTACTAAAACATTTTATGTCAAGTTTACAGTATTCATGAGACATACACAATCATATCTTCTTTTATACATTATTATTCAGAATTGCTATTATTTGACATTGATATTAATAATTATAGTCAAACAAATTACTGAGTAAATTCTATAAATCGTAAATGTCAGACGTATTACCTAAAAACTAAACAAGAAAAAAGGTCACAATCTTAATGCATTTATGATGAAAATGAACATATATCACAAAGGTTATTGCAAATCAACACGCGTCGAAATTATCTTTTAAAATAATTAAAAATTCAAAGTAAATCTATTTGACTAAACAATTTATGCTAAGTAATAATTTATATGAAGTAATATATTTTTCTTTTACACCAAAAAACTAATTTTATACATCAACATAAATGTTTTTATCAAAGAAAATTTGACTGAATTGTTTGAGTCGCAGATACCAAAAAAAGATGAATGATAAATCTCAAGCTATTTATGACGGAAACTAGTATAAAATCATATAGAGCTCAACAACTAATTCATCACACAAAGAAAAAAAAAAAAAAAAACTTAAAATTTCATCACAAAGCAAAATCATATAAAGGTATGCATAATCTTCTCTTCCATCATTTTTTTCCCCCACAAGCTATTTAGTACTTTAGAGGTAGGCTTTCTAATGCATCTTTCAAAACAGAAAGAGAATTTTAAAGTTTTATGAGAAAACGGAGGGGTTTATAGCAAAACGTTGAAACATTTTAAGGCTCCAAAACTAAAATGTTAACCGCGAAAGCGTAGGTTCCCCCCAAGATTTTAAAAAGATTTAAAAACTCCCACCAAACTTTTGATTTTAAAACTCCCATCCCATTCGCTTTCAACCAGATTTCGTTTCTTTCGTCCTTTTTTTTTTTTTTTTCTTCCTCTTTGCAATTCTCTCCTCGTCGTCGTCTCTGAGGTACTTTACTTCTCTCTTCCACAGATCTGTTTCTGTGCGTTTCCCATTCTCTTCACGTAATTTTGGGTGGGATTACCGATTCTGTTTCTCAATTTCGTCTTCCTTTATGTTTTTTCCCCATAGATCTGGTAGATTTACGAATTATACTCTTGTTTTTGTTTTTTCTGAATTTTGTGGTTTGACTCTATGTATGGGGTCAGATCTAGAAGAAGAAGGAAACAGCGAGGATGGCAGGGAAAGGAGGAAAAGGACTCGTAGCTGCGAAGACGATGGCTGGTAACAAAGACAAAGACAAGGACAACAAGAAGAAACCCATCTCTCGCTCTGCTCGTGCTGGTATTCAGGTCTTTTCCCTCAAACCCTAATTTTGACCTTCTTTGACTTTTGATTCAATTCGTAATTTGTCAGTACGGTTCAGATCTTTTACGACTTCTAGGGTTTCTCAATTTTTGTCTTGCTTTAGCTTAATGTCTTATGGTATGAGCAGTGACCACAAACCCATGATAATGTTGTTGTTGTTGTTTTTGATAATATGACTCCTAAGGTTCTCTGAAGCTAATTATTGATTCGGTTAATAGTATTAGCGCAAACACTGATGCTGATTCTTTTGGTTTATTTTCAGTTTCCAGTGGGTCGTATTCACAGGCAACTCAAGAACAGGGTTTCTGCACATGGGAGAGTTGGTGCAACCGCTGCTGTGTACACAGCTTCAATCCTTGAGTACCTGACTGCGGAGGTTCTTGAGTTGGCAGGAAACGCTAGCAAAGATCTGAAAGTGAAGAGGATAACTCCAAGGCATTTGCAGTTGGCTATCAGAGGAGATGAGGAGCTTGACACACTCATCAAAGGAACTATTGCTGGAGGAGGTGTCATCCCTCACATCCACAAGTCTCTCATCAACAAAACCACCAAAGAGTGATTTTGTTTCTTCTTCATTCACTGAGAGAGAGAGAGATATTATTGTGATCTGCTAATTAGTAGCTTATGGTGTTTGTGTTTGTTTAGTCTTGGACTCCTTTTCTTCTCTTTTCTCTCTTCTTAGTTCTTTGACTAGTGTTGATCTCTTCTGGACATCCTCAGGTGTACATTAGTTAATTTGAACTTTTAGGTTTCTTTTCTTCAAGCAAATGCTGTCTTTGCATGCTCTTGTCATTTGCTTACTATGTTAAAAAAAAAAGTGAACTATTTTCAGTGCTTAACAACTGCAGAATTCATTTCGCATGCTCTTAGATATCTGGACTTAATAAGTACCTCTTTAGTTATAAAACTTGGTATCAAACATCATCAGTCACATGTTCCAAACTAGGCTCAAATACCCCAAACATAAGTCAATTTCTAAAAAGAGTTCATCATTCACTCACATAAGTCAATTAGGCTCAATACCCCAAACTGAGTCAGTAGTCAGTAGGTGCTAAGAAGCACGTCAACTGCAAGCTTGAAGGTGTCTTCCATTAGTGAAAACTGGTGAACGTTCTCTAGGTAAGGTGGTTTCAAATGCCTCAACGAGCAATGCTACATCCTTCTTCCTTTCTACAGCGAGTTTGCTGACGTTATGTTGCAGAGCATAATCAGTCATCCAATCCTCTGTGTTCTTCATCTCATCAATGTCCTCATGCCTGAGTTCCACTATTTCACTGCTCGGCTCTGCAGTGATTGGAAGGTAATTGGGTTCTCTTGGGTTGAATTCCTCCCTCCTATTCTCAGTGCACTCTTCTCGGTTGCAGGGTTTTTGCACAAGGGTTAACAGAGTTTCCTCTGTCTTCGACACAAGTTCAATCCGCTCTTCCGCTTTCTCTTCATCTACCTCCTTACAATCTTTAGCTTTCTTGGAGTTCAGCTTCTCATCAAGAGCATTCCCTAGGATGATTATCATCATCGTACCAATGTTTTCATCCCCTGATTCAGTGCCTTGACCATCTAGTAAGCTCACCATCTCTGCACGCTTAGATTTTACACCTTCAGCCTTTCCCAGTTCCATGTCCATATCCTCAGCCTCAAATTCGATTACTTGGATATCATCAACATCTCGAGTGCTTCCATTTTCTTTCTTCCCATCAACATAGATATCCACACAAACATCATCACCGCTCATCTTCACATTTGCATGAGACTTCAAGGAACGTCTCCTTGCGGATATTAAGTTTTTAAGAGGTGGGAATTGGTCGTCATGATGCGCGTTGAGTGAACAATACGTATAACGACACACTTTCAAGTCATTAGGAGAAGTAAGCATCAGATCCTCTGTGAACTTTGAGTTTCTAAGAAACGAAGAACAAGTTGCTTGATCACAACAACGACCAATCCTACAACTTCTCTTAAAACTCATAACCTTTTTCAAACTACTACTACAACTACTACTACTACTACTACTACTACTCTGTTTCTTATTTCCGGAGCAAGAAATATCAAATTTCTTACCGGTCTGGCTCTTCATGTCCGAACCAGCTTGAACACCTTGTCTCTGTCTCCTAGCCTCTGAACTACTCGTTCCCTTCATATAATTAGGTGACCCACTCTGTTTCTTATTTCCGGGGCAAGAAACATCAAGCTTCTTACCGGTCTGGCTCTTCTTGTCTGAACCAACTTGAACACCTTGTCGTCTCTGTCTCCTAGCCTCTGAACTAATCGTTCCCTTCATATGATTAGATGACCCGCCTGTAACTTTAGCAACGACGATATGCTTCTCGGCCGGTGTCACTGGTTGAGGAAGCATACTAGGTCTACATCTCTTTATCATCTCCAGTCCAAGGCTCCTCTCTAACCGATCTTGAGCAGCCTTCCTTGATCTTTCCAAGGCAAACCTGTGAGATGCTCTCTTCTCTTCTATGTTTTTGAAGCTTTTCTCCTAATACGCGTTACCGGTTTTTGGTCTATATAAATTGAAAGATTTGCAATTTCATGCTTTCCCTTTTATAGTCCTCTTTCTGATTATTAGTTATTGTTTCTAAATCAACATTTTTTTTTCTTGTTCTCATATAATATAACGTCTCCGCTAAATGAGCATAATGTTTTTTTTTTTCATAGAATTTTAAAGAAGCTAAGCCAAACATAATCTGTTGTTATTTAATTCACTAGTTCAAAACTTCAAATTATAAAATACAATTTGGTGTTATTAAATATTATATTTTTAAATCATGATTTAGAGATTTTGAAAATTTGGTGTTATTCAATAAAAAAATGTTTCAAATGCTTGATTACATTTGGTATTTACTGAAAACAAAAAAAAATCTTTATAGATCGAAGAATCACTTTAAAATAAATTTTAATGAAGTTTATAGGTTAAGGTATCAGAAACAAAATCTAAGATATAACACAAAAGTTTTAGAATACACACACATGAAGTTTTATAAATGTTTTCAAATATTTATTAAAACCCTTTAGAAAATTGAAAATTGAAGTTTCTTAAATCATTGATCAACTGTAGGCCTGGGCAAAATACCCGGATCCGAATATCCGATCCGAACCCGATCCAAAAAACCTGATCCGAATCCGTATCCAAAATTGTAAAATATCCGAACGGGTTCTAAATCTCTAAATCCAAAAATCCGAATCCGAACCCGATCCGAACGGCTATCCGAATATACCAGCATTATTAATATATAGTAGTAATATATTAGTAATATTTATAATTTTAATAATATAAGTGTTCAAAATATTCAGATTTTTAGATATTTTCGACAATTTGAAGTATTTAAACTGTTTAGATATATTGTGTATTATTGAATAAATTAGACTAAATTAGATACTAAAATTTTGAATTTTGTGAACTTCGGTTAATCCAAATCCGAACCCGAAATACCCGAACCGAACCCGATCCGACCCCGAAGTCTAGAAATACCCGAACGGGTCCTATACCTCTAAACCCGAAAACCCAAAAACCCGAAATACCCGAACCGAACCCTAACGGGTACCCGAATGCCCAGACCTAATCAACTGTGCTCTCCTAAATAAACAACGTAAAAGGGTTGGAGCCTAGAGGGAAACACAAATATTTTAGAACTTTTAACAACAACGTCAGAGTCGGCGCATCTAAGGGAGATGGTCGGCCAAAGACGGGCTCATTGCTCACAGGCTCCTCTTCTTTTTTTTCGCAGTCCTGCACAATCCAAAAAGATTTCAAACTTTTTAAAATATTTTAAATTCAGTGTCTTTTGTCGAGATTTCAATTTGAGTCTGTTATCAGTTATCACTATACTTTGTATTACACAAATTATTCCAAGCCTAAAAAAAAAAAACCATAATTAATGACGACCATGCAGACAAGAACAAAACCACGATCAAGAACCATAATGGCGACTCTGCTGTTGAACCATAATGCTCCAAGTTTCTTTTCTTAGGCTTGTCTCTTCTCTTCATAAGTATCAGCCCCGGCCCAATAATATTTAGAGCCCTAAAAAAAATATTCATAAAGTAAGAAATATAATATACTAGAGGTTATTCCGTGCTACGCACGGATTTATTTTTACTTTTATTTTACAATCAAACCCCATATATTAAATTATTGAAAAGACTATTTCTCTCTTCAATAGAGAGTTACCCACAAGCTTAAGTGAGAAAAATAGAAATATCATGTTCTTGTAAATTTCACTTACTTAAGAGATATGTTTAATAGTAAACTCAACAAATCAATTTCTAAAAACCTAAAATCATTCAATTCTGATGAAAAGATCGGCTAATTGTTGATATTTGACATCATCATCACAAGGAGATTTCAATAATCCATAGCATAAATAATAATTTATCTATACCCAACCCCAACCGACACTCCGTTACTAAAACGAACCTTGATGTATAATTTAATTTATTAGTCTTGTTTAATTTATTAAACAACAAAATGTATAAAGGATTAAAATATCTCTATTTTACAATTAGAATGTGTTGTTTTGGGATGCTACTAATTTGTAATACATATTACGGTGAAATTTGAAATTTGTCGTCTTCTTTTATGTGGCTTGTATTTGTCTTTGCTTTGCAGATGAAACGACAAGTGATTTTATTCCCTTTTCCTGCTGGTTTCTCCCAACATCGAAGTTGTTTTACTTTTGTTGTTGTATTTCCTGTCAACAATAGACCAGTAATGTTAAAACCCCAATCAATGCCTTTATCCCTGCAAATCTTGAGAGACTTCAAACTCAGTTTTAAGCTTTGGTTTACATCATCAGTAATTATCTGTTAAAATAACAAAGGGAAAATGTAAAATTGAAAATGTTAAAATTCAACCGTAAATGGTTTATAATTCCTTGTTGGAATTTTTTCCACATGTGCGTCTCAAGTTCTAAGGGTAAGTGGTGTTGATCGTCTTTGATAGATGTGACAGACGACAGTGAAACTCTGGTACATAAAGCCGTGAAATTGTATGTAGACTCTTTGACATTGGAATACAATGTCTTCCCTATTAAGTCTTTGATGAGCTAAACCACCTCGTCGTCCAATTCATCTAAGTTGGCCTAAGAATAAAAAAGTGACTTGGGTTGGCAATTTTAGTTTGAATAGTACCTTCAAATAGTTAGTACACAAAATAAAATTAAAAAAACATATGAAAAGAGCTATGAAACAATGGATTGCCACACTCCGACTCATTGAAAACAACACACCGGAGTATTCCCACAGCTTCAGATGGAGAGAAAGTGTGATGTGTCAAGGTCAAACCAGAGTTTTTCATTTTCAAATTACAGTTAGTGCATGAAATGTAGTGCCACCTATTGCGCAATACTCAACTTCAACCACTTTCGCTTTACACCAAAAACAAATGTTCCTTAAAATATTACAAATATTTTAGCTTACATGCTACGCACGACGATGAAATAAAATATTTAATACAAATATTAGTAATTAAAATATTTATATACAAACAGTAACTTATAAAATATTAAATACAAATTAAATTTTATTTTAGTTTTGTCTTTAATACAAAATATATGATTATTAAATACAATGTAATTTATTTAAATATATTAGAACATAAATTAATTAGTCTATCATAAATTAATTTGGTTTCAATTTTTACTTTGAAAGTATGAAAACATTTTTTTATAATTGGTTTGATCAGTAGTTTTTATTTTTGGTAATATGGCATATGATTTCATTAGGAAATATATTACATGTTGAAACAAAAAGTTGGAAGAAATATATTTTGTCACAATGTTAAAAAAAATTAAAGTATATAAGATACAAATAAAATGAAGTATTAAAAAATGTTTAATTTAAGATTAGTGAGAAATACATGTGTCGCAAATATAGTGAACCCATGCAGTTAGACAATATTTAATATTTTGCGCAAGACGATGTTTTAAGTAATAGTAGTAAAAATAAAATATAAAGTGGTCATATTGTCTGGCCTCCATCCTTGTTGTTTGACGTAAGTCTCTATTTGTTCAATCATGTACAAATCTTTTGGGTCTTAATAAATTTTGCCAACTAAAATTGACGGGACATTACTTGCCTTGAAATAGTTCTTGGGAAAAATATTAAAGACTATAAGATTGTTGTTCATTTTAAAAGATTATTGTACGAATATTGGAAAAACTGATGTGAAAAGTATGATAAAAACTGATTTAATTGGAAGCAATATATATATTACATGTTGGAGAATGGGGAAAAACAAATACAAAATTAACCAGATGTATATGAAATATAATATCTTTTGCGAAATTGTTGGAGTTCAAAAAACATTAGGTTGACGATGTTGCATTCAAATATAAATAGTCTGCCCAGAGTGTAAGAAGTTTGGCATGTGTTTCAATGGCAATTTTTTCCCAAAGAGAGACACTGCTTTCCCCGAATCAACAAATCTTCGAACTTAGATAGGCGAGTTGCATGTCTGAAAGCAAGTGAAAAATTAGTTAGAGAGGAAGTTTTCATATACAGTAGGTGAGATAAGTGTGGTGTGGATTAGGTAGTTGATTTACATTTTCGTCTAGAAAGAGACATTTAAAACTGAGTAAGAGATTGTTTCTTAAAGTATGGAGCTTCCCAAAACAATCCTATTTTTACCGGTGGTCATCGTTAGAGAGTAACTCTAGAGTAGAGAGAGCAAATTTTAGGTTGTAACATTTTAAAAGCGTAGTTAGTGCGTGGGGTGGGGTTGTTGATTCCCATAGATTGAGGGAGAGAGATTATAATAATAATAAAAGTAATCGAAACTGATTCTTTGGATTAGAATTTTATGGAAAACAAATTACTAATATTTAATTGGAAATAAATAAGAAAGCAATTATCAAATGACTTAATTTACTTTGATGGCAAGACGTTACGTTTCAAAAGCAGAACTAAAGCTAAATTCGAGCTTCAATTTAAATACCGTATGGGAGGAAGAGAAACACAGGGGCTGCATGTTCAGATCCCATTTGTTTGTTTGTTAAGGCAATTTTTTTAATTACCAAGGGATTAAGTTGACAATTGTGGTCATATTTAATTAGCAATGGACAAGTGTCAACTATATAAAGCGCCAGATGTCATCGCCTCAAACAAAGTTTAGAAGAAACCTTCTCTTATTATATAAGATTTTGAGAAAGAGAGAGTGTTGGATTGCGATGAATTAAAAGTTTTCCTTTCAGAATTCCTAGGTAGGTCGAGTTGGAATGCTGTTTAAAGCCACGATCTTCGCTCTTAATCAATTAGTTAGAGATGGTACAATGTTAAAATAGACAAGGCTGCTCAAGTGTGGAAAAAACTAAATTACGATGTTGTAGCTCATCCTCGAGAGACTACCAGTGGAGTCTCTAGAGACTATAATAAGAGCGCAAAGATACTCCACGAGCTATGTATATATGTATATGTTAATACAAATTAACGTATGAAATTTGCTAAATAGTAACAAAAATCAGTTTTCTTGTTGCAATAATTCCAAATCAATTTGATTTTCTAATCAGATAAGTGATAAGTCATATTTTTTTTATTTTGTTTTTTCGTTTGTTACTTAATTTGCTGGTGCTGATTGCTGAAGTGATCGAGTACAATTACTTCATTGTCATGTGCCCTTAGTTTGGCTATTCCTTATTTTATTTGGCTTCCTGCAGGGTAAGCAGAGGAAGATGTCGTCAAGTTGGTGAGGTAGGTGGCTCGAGAACTTGAAATTAACACGTGATTAATATTTTACTCTTCAATTTGTTTGTAAATGGTGATTAATTAGTGGACACGCAAATTCGTCTATTCGCGAACTAAACTACTATTTTTTTTTTTTTTAAAGAACGAAATACAAATTGTAGGTTTGATATACATTTTTTTCTTTCATAAATCTATTTATTTTTGACAATTTGCTTTTATTGTGTTCGACCAAAGATTATTATTCGAATTTTGAATGGTTGCAACGATAAATGGGTTTTTGTTCCATCATGGACTCCAAACAATAACACGATGATCATCTAATAAGCTGATATTCCAAATCCACTAGCTAAATTGCAGTTTTGATTCTTTACAATAAAACCTGTTACCTATGGTTCCCAAAAAATGTAACGGCAATAATTAGACTTGACAGTTGACACGACTAGTAGTCTAGTACACTACACAGCCACAACTAATAATAATATATATAGAAAATAATAAAAAAAAAAAATTCAGTTGATTAATAATAGCTCCAAAAAAAGCTAGTACGTCTCCACTAATATACTATATAACCTTATCTCTTTCATTATTGAATATCAAAAAATACAATCAATATAATTATTTGAACTCATATATTTACTACACACACACACACTTAGTTCTGTGTTCCGTGAAGAGAAAATTATGGGATCCATGGCTCAGAAAACGGTCTTGATGCTATGCGGAGAGTTCATGGAAGCCTACGAGACCATAGTACCTCTCTATGTTCTTCAAGCGTTTGGCGTTAACGTCCACTGCGTTTCCCCTGGTCGTATAACTGGCGACAAGTGCATCATGGCCGCTCATGATCTTCTCGGCCTCGAGGCATTTTCTCTAATCCTTCACTTCTTCTTCATTTTGGTTTTGCCCTTCCAATCGCTCTTTGCTTGATTAGTAAAAAACAAAGGGATACAAAAATATATTATGCAAATTTGTTCCCGAAAATATTACACTTGCTATTAGTAATTGGAATTTTTTTTCTTTTTTTGTTTTAATCTTATCTTTTATGGCAATCCCATAAAATCAATATTTTTTTACTAAGATCTCCCACCAGATCGAGTAAGGGACAAGGGTAGACATAAAATCAATAATTTTTTACTAAGATCTCCCACCAGATAGAGTAAGGGTAGACTACAAGTAATTCAAACTAGTACTTGAATCCTCACTACATTGGGTAAGAATTTGATACGGGGTTTGGGGTATATATATTTAGGATACTTTTGATAATTGCACATTAAGTAACTAAATTATTAACCACCTGGTGGTGGTAGCTAATGGTTTTCCTTTGGTTGGAAGAGTTGTCCTGTTGGTCTAACTAAGGGATCAATTTTCCCCAAATGCATAATTGCTACTCATTTACTATATGCCCACATGATATGGACCATTGCTTATGGTCCATTTAAATACTCAGAAAGAGGGTTTATCTGTGGATTGCATTTTCCCTGGTATTAGTCTCGGATCCCTCTATAAACTTGGAGATTTACCCTTTTCTATAAAAAAAAGAAGAAAAAACTAAATTATCCAAAACATGCATTATGAAAATTGGGTGGTGTCAACGCAAATTGCATGGGCCTACTCAATAGTAACAGTTTGTGCTTTTTACCTTGTGACAGATTTACACCGAGTTGGTGGTTGACCATCTCACACTAAACGCGAACTTCGATGACGTCATCCCCGACCAATACGACGCCATCTACGTTCCCGGTGGACGTTTCACGGAACTTCTGAGCGCCAACGAGAAATGCGTGAGTCTTGTGGCTAGGTTCGCCGAACTCAAGAAGCTCATCTTCACGAGCTGCCACAGCCAGCTGTTCCTCGCGGCTGCGGGTCTGCTCACCGGTGGAATGAAGTGCACGGCGTTCGGAAGCATAAAGCCGTTGATCGAGCTCTCCGGCGGCGAGTGGTGGCAACAGCCCGGAATCCAGACCCTTTTTGACATCACTGATTGTGTCAAGGACGGCAATTTCATGTCTACAATGGGGTGGCCTACTCTGGCTCACAGTCTCAGAGTTTTGCTCGAATCACTTGGCTCCAAGATTTCTAGCTCCAAGGAGAATCATCAGCCTTCTTTGCTTTTCTTGATTGGGGTAAGCTCTTAGACTTTAATGTTCTCTCTTCATTTTAAAAATTTTTTTACTTCATAAATAAATAAATTATATGTGAATATGTGATCTTGGTATATATATGTAGGACTGTGTTGAAGACTACAGTATCAATGTACCATTTAAAGCGTTCCAAGCTCTAGGATGTAAAGTGGACGCAGTGACGCCAAACAAGAAGAGAGGTGAGAGATGTGCTACAATCGTTCACGACCTCGAGGACGGACGGCAACTTCCTACTGAGAAGTTTGGCCACAACTTCTATGTGACCATTGGATGGGATGATGTCTCCGTGGATGATTACGACTGCATTGTGGTACCCGGAGGAAGATCGCCGGAGCTCTTGGTGATGAACCCCAAGGCCATCGAATTGGTCAGAACGTTTGTTGAGAAAGACAAGCTTGTTGCTGCCATTGGAATGGGAAATTGGCTCCTTGCCGCGACAGGTGCTCTTAAGGTACGTAATATACACCGTTGATATACACCAAACCAAATCAAGCATGATATTTATATAACCGAACAAAAATCTTAAAATTACGCAAGATTAAAAAAAAAATGTCGATATAAGTTAATATCTCCTCACACATGTTTGACATTTTTGGCCTCTAACTCTCTAAGCATATAGAGCATTTTGTTGAGGATTGAGACATTTATAACTCATCATTATGCCAATAACCAATATAATTTCATGGCACCACTACCTTATATTTGTGTAGAGGATTGAGACATATTTTGTTTGATATTTTTGGCCTCTAAGCATATAGAGCATTTTTCCAATTCTAACTAATCTAATTTCATTGTTGTGTCATATTATTACATTGCACAGAAGAAGAGATGTGCAAGTAGTTATGGGACAAAGGTAGCTGTGAAGGTTGCTGGTGGTAAGATCGTGGAATCAGAACGGTGTGTGATTGACAACAAACTAATCACAGCCGCAGCAACTTCCGATCTTCCTGCTTTTTTGTATGCGTTGTCGAGTGCACTTGGTCTCTCTGTTGTATTCTAATGTCAATGGTGTTTTATCGCCTAATGAGTAATGCCTAAAAATAAACATAAAGTTGTAACATAATGATGAGATGCACATCATAATATGCATGCAATTGACAGTTTATGTTGTACCATGGCTTGTATTTTCTAATTACTTCAATAAATCACTCCAAGAATATATAGTTGATTAGCAAATAGCAAAACCTGTCTCCAAATAACACAATTTGCTACATAGTAAAATGTTAGTGACTAAGTAATTCTAAACAAACTAATTTTTGCTGTTATTCTAGTATCACTAATGATATACTGTATGTCACTAAAAATTGACGGATTAAATACGGAACAACTATTCATGGATCAAAATGTTCAACACAAGAATAAGATAATGTTATTTTTGCTAGTTTAAGTTGTAAATTATAATGAAAAAAAAATTGTAAATTTGTAAATCGCATATTTCTATAATTAATCACAGCATAAATTTCCTTAATTAAGTTATAGGAAATTACCGAATTAGTAATTTAGTAATGGTTACGGTTAAAAACTTCATTAAAAAAAGAAAGCGAAGGAGAATATTCCGTTCGTCGGCGGTCGTCTTTCCCGCCCCCAAATCATACGATCTAAACCCTAGATTCTCGATTTCGTCACGATTTGCTTCAATCAACTTCACTACTCTGCTTCAATGGACTCTCACTCTTCCCATCTCAACGCGGCCAACCGTTCGCGCAGCTCTCAGACTCCTTCTCCTTCTCATTCGGCTTCCGCTTCAGTCTCTTCTTCTCTCCACAAACGAAAGCTCGCCGCCACCACTGCGGCGAATGCAGCCGCTTCTGAAGACCACGCTCCTCCGTCTACCTCTTTCCCTCCTTCCTCTTTCTCTGCCGATACTCGCGACGGTGCCTTGACTTCCAACGACGAACTCGAGAGCATCTCAGCTCGCGGCGCTGATACCGATTCAGACCCTGATGAATCAGAGGATATAGTCGTGGACGATGATGAGGACGAATTTGCTCCCGATCAGGATCAGGACTCTTCCATGCGCACTTTCACGGCTGCTCGACTCGATTCCAATTCAGGAGTCAATGGTGGTTCGAGTCGCAACACTAAGCTGAAGACGGAGAGCTCCACGGTGAAGCTTGAGAGCTCTGATGGTGGCGGAAAAGATGGTGGATCATCTGTGGTTGGGACTGGTGTAACTGGAACCGTTGGAGGAAGCTCAATCTCAGGGCTGGTTCCCAAGGATGAGTCTGTTAAGGTACTGGCTGAGAATTTTCAGACTAGCGGGGCTTACATTGCGAGAGAAGAGGCTTTGAAGAGAGAGGTAGCTTATCACTTGATCCTATCTTTATAGGCTTGAATCTATGCCAATGAATTAATTAGATGATTTCAGAGAATCACCATTGAAATATATCTTTCTTATAGGAGCAAGCAGGACGACTCAAATTTGTTTGTTACTCAAACGATTGCATTGATGAGCATATGATGTGGTAAACTCCTACCCTCGATCGTCTCTCCTGTCAGAGAACTCTCAGCTTCTGAATCAGCTCTGAGTTTTTTCTGAATAATTTGTTGAAATGTTTTGCAGCTTGGTTGGGTTGAAGAACATCTTTGCAAGACAGTTGCCTAATATGCCCAAGGAGTACATTGTTCGTCTTCTGATGGACAGGTAAACCTGCTAAACTTGAGTGAAATACGACTACTTTTTAGAAAACATGACAAATTCTATATCAAACAATGGCTAATGGTAAGCATCCTAATATCTGTAACTTATGTTATTTTCCCAGGAAACATAAGTCTGTTATGGTCCTAAGAGGAACTCTAGTTGTAGGTGGTATCACGTATCGTCCATATCACAGGTAAGGTCTATTTCGTATAACTTGTCCCATCTTTTTTTACCCCAATAATATTCTACTAGTGATGACTTTCTCCAAAATGTATTGTTATACGCTTATACATCTAGTTTTTTTTACTCTTTACTTAAGACTGAAAGAAAGTAGTATAATGACTTGGTATCTTATATCATCATCAAGCACATGTTTCTTCTCAAATAGAATAATATGTTAGTCTCATGTCATAAATCTTGACATGTTATTCACTACACTTTTTCCTGGGCATCAGTCAGAAGTTTGGGGAGATAGCATTTTGTGCAATCACAGCAGATGAACAAGTAAAAGGTTACGGTACCAGATTGATGAACCACTTGAAACAACATGCACGTGATGTTGATGGTTTAACGCATTTTCTTACTTATGCGGACAACAATGCTGTTGGTTATTTTGTCAAGCAGGTTTGTGTATTTCGTTGATTGTGCACTTTCTTGCTCTATATTTTGTCTGACAACAAATTTCAACCAACTGTTAGTACATAACAATGTTGGTTGATTGAACTGTATTTTGCATCCAATGTTTTATATATGTTATTTTTGCAATAAGCGTATAAGTTGCCTGAATTGAGCCTGGGTATACCTCAATGAATCACTTCAAAAACTTCTGTTTCTACACTTTGCTATCAAGTCTACTTTCTGGGATACTAACTGTACTTTTGATATATTTATAGTTATTCGCTAAGTTGATCTGTTAAGTATATTATTTTGTGCAGGGTTTTACTAAAGAGATTTACTTGGAGAAAGATGTATGGCATGGGTATGAAAACTATGCTCTTTCTTAAGTTCAAACTGCTCATTACCGTACTTAACTTGTGAGCTTTATATGTTTGATGTCTGACTGAAATATTTGTGGGCTCAATCAAGCTCACAAACCTTAGAGTAAAAGCATTATATTTCCTAGCTGATCTGCTACCAGAGAGTTTTGGAGAATTTGGCTTATCATTCTCTTCTACATCTTTAAACTTACTCTTGCAAATAAACAAAGCTTGGTATTTTTCCTAGGTTCATTAAAGATTATGATGGTGGCCTCCTAATGGAATGCAAAATTGATCCAAAGCTTCCATACACGGATCTGTCAAGCATGATACGCCAGCAAAGAAAGGTAAGCCATTGAAATTATTTTGTATATGGTAAAAAAAAATTCGTGGGCCTTCAGGTTCAGCTATACACAAAGTATCTGTAAATTTATACTCTAACTTTGTGGCTGATTCTGAAAGAATTCAAAACAGAAGAAATACAACTTTAGGACTTGATTATTGATAGTTCCTCTCCTCTCTCGAGGAGAAATTAAGTAATGGAAGTTCCTGTCTTCCTCTATGAGACCAAGAACCAAGCTACCCTCCCAAAAGATATCTGCTTTATCTTTATAGACTAAGAGAGCATGGCAACCTACCACTAAAAAACCCACACAGCTTAAAAGTAATACTAAACAAGTAAACATTGGTTACATTACTGTCTAATTAATTTATAAAGACCTTTGGTGATTGGACCCTCGCGACCATTAAACCTATCAGATTCTGATCCCGTTGTACTTTATTATATCAGGCAATTGATGAGAGGATAAGAGAGTTATCAAACTGTCAGAATGTGTATCCAAAAATAGAGTTTCTAAAGGTAAGCATCAATGGTTTCGTGTGAATTTAATTACTATGCATGTCAGGTGAAAACCCCATGTTTACAGTAGATTTAATAAATAAGATGATTTTTGCAGAATGAAGCTGGAATTCCTAGAAAGATTATCAAAGTTGAGGAAATACGTGGCTTAAGTAAGTCATTATTCTACTCCTGGTGTTAGTGCAGTTTGTTACTCAAAAAATAGATTTATCTCCCTCGAACATGTTCTAGTCATCTGAAAATTAAGCTTGTGCTAGTGGCTCCATGAGATCAAGTTGATATGCATGTGCTAAGATTCTTGCATTGGTTAGCTAGCTTAGGGTTTATCTGTAATACGTAGAGTGGCTTTAAACAAATCGATTCATCTCCCTTTAGTTTTGTATAGTAAGAGCAGTTTTCTTAATTGGCGTGTAAAAATGCAGGGTTTTATTTATTTATCTGTAATAGTTTTTGTCATGTTGTGTAATTATAGTTTGATTAATACGGGAAGTATGGTTAAAAAATTGCAGGGGAAGCTGGTTGGACCCCAGATCAGTGGGGGCACACTCGTTTCAAATTATTCAACTGTTCTGCAGATATGGTGACAAATCAAAAACAGTTGAATGCACTTATGCGCGCACTTTTGAAGGTTGTGATAAGTTTCTGTCTTTCAGTGCATTGTTATTAAAATTATGTTGCCCTCTTACATATTATGTTACTTTAGTTTGACAAGCTGTTGTTAATTGCAACAGACAATGCAAGACCATGCTGATGCTTGGCCTTTCAAAGAACCAGTTGATTCTCGCGATGTCCCTGATTACTATGACATCATTAAAGATCCCATTGGTAAGAAGAGATATCTACATAGTTAATATATCCATATTCGCTATTTAGTATCCAGAATTTGTCCTCTTTTAGCCAAAAATGGTTTCAGTTTGGTTAATTAAAAGTGATATGAACACAGATCTGAAGGTAATTGCAAAGAGGGTAGAGTCGGA
This sequence comes from Camelina hispida, assembly GCA_023657505.1. Classification (NCBI taxonomy): domain Eukaryota; kingdom Viridiplantae; phylum Streptophyta; class Magnoliopsida; order Brassicales; family Brassicaceae; genus Camelina; species Camelina hispida. The sequence goes on from CP094632.1 coordinate 30,644,962, forward strand.
ACAGTATTACGTGACACTCGATATGTTTGTTGCTGATGCGAGACGGATGTTTAACAATTGTAGAACTTACAACTCCCCTGATACCATTTATTACAAATGTGCAACCAGGTAAGACGTCTTCTCTTTCATTTCATCTCATCTCTTCTCTTCTCATTCGGGTAATGAAGATGTGTAATTTAATTTGATTTTTTTCTCTCTTAAAAAGGTTGGAAACACACTTCCATAGCAAAGTACAAGCAGGTCTCCAGTCTGGTGCAAAATCTCAATAGAAGGTGGCAAAGTGAAAAGAAGACAATTTCTTAGATAATTTTATTGGGAGGTAGGGAAACAACCTGAAATTCAAGTATATTGTTAAGTCCATGTATGTTGTATATTAATTTACAGACGACTCTTTTAGGAATACAAATACTCTCGCCAAGTTTCTCATACTCCAATCATTTCTTCTTTTTGTCTCCTTTATCCATATAATTCTAACATAATTAATCGTAGAATTCCAAAATAAATCAGAGCTTAAACCAAAAACAACAAATCCTATGTGGTTTACTTTACACTATACTGGTTCACACTGAATTTGTCCAAATCCACACATAAGTTTTGCCAAACATTGTGGATTGCTAACTTTTGTTAAACGGTTATGGTTGCATCCAAAATTATGTGCAGATGTCTACAACTGACATTTTCAACTTCGGTTGCGTTAGAAAACGATAGCTTTTTGACTACGAAACTCAGGTGTGTATTCCTCCATTTATGTCCAATCATATATAAATATATTAAGAGTTTACACAGAATCACACAGTAAGAAAAAAAAAAATACAGACAAGAGTTACCTCAAAATCACAAAACCAATGACTCTTGTTATGGCTAATGCTTGTGATTCCAATGGGGTAGGGTTTCATACAGATTAGAAGAATCAGTTGCAAATGGATTCTGCATGCCTTCACGATTTACCTGTTCCGGCATGAAATTCGCCGTCTCTACTCTCTGATTTGGTGCTAAACCGGCACTGGTGGTGGTGCTTGGGACTGCTGGTTTCAAAATGTGGTTAGAGTTTGGCGGGATTCTAGTGGGAGCGCTCGGTGTGTTGTTGAATGGTATGCCCATGTTTGGTCTTGCCCAATGCAAAGGGTTCACTCCCGTCACTCTTTTGACAGTTTCCTCTGCCATCTTTACCTGCACAAGTATTTATCAATGCGATGCGATAAACTCAGTTAATAAATAAGAAGATTAGATCATAATCTTGTTGTAAGATCTTGAAACTCTGGAGTCACAGCAAGAATGGAACCTATATACCTTTGTTCTCAAAGTTTCGATATCAGCTCTTAAGATTCTGTTGTCAACAGCAGCTGCATCATACTTATGATTCATGTCACTGAGACGAGTAAGTAAAGTTGAATGCTCTGATCTTAATTGGCCTACCTACGGATGGCAAAAACGTTTCCTATAAATCCCTCGAAGACAGCTAAAAAACAAGAAAGAATCGAGAAATGTACAATGAGCAACTAGTAAAAAGCAAACCTGTGTATCAAATTCATTCATTTGTTCTTGCTTTCTCCTCCTGGAGCGCCTAGCGGATTCTCGGTTTGAGAGCATCCTGTGTAATTACAAATTACTGAATCATGATGACCTTGGAAAAAATAAGATATACATAGAGCCTGTCTTCGTCTGAATTGACTATTTCTTCCACTTTCAGATGTACAAAAAGATTTTCCTAACAACAACAGTTAAAACCTAAAACTAACTGAAACATTCCTCTTCTAGAAGACTTCAGTTCTTGGTCACTTAAGAATACAAAGATCAAGATCTGTACCTCCTAGCACGCTTCACATCAGTAGGATCTCCATTATCAGCATCTCCATCAAGATCATCGTCATCAGAATCATCTCGTGATGAAATACTGGTAGTTTGTCTAGCTGGAACATCTGGTTTCTTCTGCGTGCTTGTTGATGAAGAAAATTTAACAGACGAAGCACCAGGTGAGGTTTGTGCCACAGTCGAGCCTAGAACAGTAAAAAAATAATCCCATTATCAACCAACCCAAGAACAGCTCGCATCAAAGGTATATATATCGCAAGTGAGTAATAAAGGAAGCTATGGAGTGTCATAAGATAAGAATTCTCATCTAAACGCATACAAAAGCAAAAATCAATTTTGAGAGTCAAAAACCAAAACAAAGCAACAATACGTAACCTTGAGCTTGCTTTTGATTGCTAGCTGAGGCACTCGAATCCTCCGGTTTCACAGTTCCCACCTACAAAAATTCAAATGAAATCAAATCAACACTACAACCTCAATTTCTTCGTGTGAACACATATAAGAAGAAATGGATCTAAAAAGACGTACACGACGAGCAACAGCAGCACAAGCAAGCTCGAGCTTGCTTTTAAGAATCGCGTGATACTGATTAGGATCAACACCACCACCAGCTGAAGAATCCAACGGATCAGACGACGGAGCACGATTCCGATTCCCTTGATCATCCGAAGGAAGGTGGTGACGATGACTCTGCGGTTTCTGAATCTCGACAACGTCTTCGGTCTCGTCAACGGTTTCTTCCACTCTCGGAAGGGATTGAACCGGTGGAGGTGATCTCTCGGTTGCGTTTGTCGTAGCGCTTGAATCGGAACCGGACAACTCATTGAGAAGCCTGTGGAACGCCCACTCCGATTGACTTCGAGTCATCCCGTCCGCCATGTTATGCGACGGTGCCGGAGCTGGGGTCGATCCCGGTGACGGTGACGGCGCCGGAGGGGGAACAGGCCAGAAGGATTCGGTCAAATCATCGACAGAGAAGACGATGTGCATCGCTTACCCAATCGCCTCAGATTCCTTAATTTTTCTCTCTCTCTCTCTTTTTTTTCTTTTCTTTTTTTCTCTCTCTTCTCTCTCTCTCTGTTGTCTTACGTGGAGCCGCCATTATAGGTTAGAATACTTGACACGTTTCTCTATTGTATTGGATTGGTACTAAACCTAACATTTTCTTTGACTGTTAATTTAATTAAAAGTCGCAAAAAAAAAAGATATTCGTCAGAAAAAGGTAAAAAGCATTTAAATTTTGCTTTTAGTTGGTTCTTGGTCAGACCAAGCAATGAACAAGGATGAATTAAGATATTCACGACACACAAATGCACTAGTTAAGCTCTTTAACCAAGCAATGGACAAGGATGAGTTCATGGAAATCCTGAGTAACTTGGTTATAACAGTTCTCTTGAGTAAACATTGTGAATATTGGAATCTGTGTAATTTTAGATACTAGCATAGTTCCAATTAACCTTCCTGATGCATCATGCATATGCCAAAGAAATTCTTATGAAGCTGATTAAAACAAATGATGACCAATCTTATACACAGTACCACGTTAATGCAAATACGGAAGCAACAATAGATATGAATTACTCACGCTTTAAACAAACTCTTGGCTCAGTCAATGCCATCCCAATCCCTTAGATACCATGTTGCTTCTTGAAGCTCGCTTTATAAATCTCTGCAACAGACCTGGCAGTTTTAGCAACACCAGTTTTGATCTCGGATATCTTCGAATCCATGTACTCTTTATGTTTAGATACCAAATCAATAAGTGCAAAGAGTTGTGCAGCACATGCTTGGACCTCCTCTTCAGTCTTCTTCTCTGCTTCTTGCAAACTAAGCTCCGAAGCTTTCAAATACTCGGCAGCTTCTTTCTCCACCACTTCCAGATTCAAAGCCTCCGTTTTCACACACTCCACCATTGTTTTTGCCTCCATGTCACATTTCGTGGTGAACTCCTCAGTTTCCTTCTTCACCAACCTCATCTTCTCTTCGAGTTCATTGATCTGCAACTGAACTGACCCAAGAAGACTCCTTTTGGATTCCATCTTCGAAGCCATCTCAGACATCTGGTGTTGTAACGTGATCAATTCCTCCACCTTCTCCGCCGAGCTTCCTTTGATCCCATCGTACAACGAACACAGAGCTGGCTTCACAACTGATTTATAATCCACACCCATCACCTCAGCAGGTGTTTCCCCACTCTCTTTCACAGCAAACTGAACATCATCAAGCTTCAGTCTCCTAAGAGCTTGGTTACAATCAATGGCAAGTGCCTGAATCTGATGAAACTGATTACTAATCTGTGAGTTGAGTTCCCAAGCTTTCTGATCCCAACCATCTCTAGCGACTTCAGCCTCTGCAACATCTCTCTCCACAGCTTGTAACTCTCTTCTCATCCTCTCAACATCTCTGGCGCTAAAGTTCTGAAGCTCAACAGACTTCTTCAGCTCTTTATTCTCTTGAGAGGTTCGCTCTCTCTCTTCTTCCTTAGCTTTGAGTTCCTTATCTTTCTCCTCCACAACTCTCTCCACCGCTTGGGTCCTATCAGTATACTCCACAACGATCGTTCGAAACTTATTCACATCTTTCTCAAGATCGGCTACAACTCTCTCCAGAGACTCTTTCTTCGACGGACCTCTCCTCAACGACTCAAGTTTCGCCTCTAATTCACCTTTATTATCGTAACAACCAGAGATCGTTTCAACCATATTAGTCTTCTCCGCGTCCAATTTCCCGATAAACTCATCATCTACAGCATTCTCCAAATCATCCTCGCCGCGAATGTAGTGAAGATAGGTTTGATTCGCGTAGAAACTCATGGAGTCAGCTTCGGGAACGGAGGTGGGATTTGATAGTCGATGTTGACGGCAACGAGCGTGCTCGACCAACCAGAAAACAACGGCGAGAATAGTAGGCCAATTGTGAGGCGTATTGGGAGCTTTGAGGCTAGATTTAGTGATCTTATACGGACAGTTATGAGATTTGAGGAAGAAGACGATATCCTCATCCCACTTGTTGGAATCGCAAGGGTAATCTAAGGCGGAGAGTAAGAATTTTAGGGTTTCGGTGATATCTTTGACAGAAGGAACAGGATTACCGCGGATTACGATCGGGAAGTTGTGAGAAGAGAGGAAGGTGTTGATGGATCGAATCATCGATGACTGGTGAGATCTGTCATCGGTGCCTCGGCCGCCTAAACCGATCGATGAAGGACGGCTGCTAGCGAAACTGGCGTCGGAGTCTCTTGAGTTATAGTGTTGACGATGTTGCTCGATCGATGGTGGTGGTGGCGGCGGCGCTCCGCCGAAACCCACCGTCTTTCTTCTCTTTATCGCGGCTTCTCCGCCTCTCATCTTTTTTTTTTGCTTTTTTATGTTTTTTTTCCAGAAACCGACACTGACACTAGGAACTTGGTCGTAAAATAATCAAATCTATAGCAGCGGGGATTTGAATTTCGAATTTTGGGAAACCTAATTGTTCGGGTTTACTCGAACCGGATTACCAAACCGGGTCGCAAGTTTATCTATTTAACCAAAATTGAAAACACTCATGAGTCAATGAAAAAAGACTTTAGCGTATTTTTCATTATTCTGTGCGAGTAATGTAGAAATTTTGAAACCGAGCAACTTGTTTGTGGCTTGAGTCACACAGTAACTTAATCATACTTGAAATGTATCAAACTAGATTGACAAATTGATTATTTATATAATCAGGAAAAGAAAAAAAGACAAAATCTCAAGATGTTGTTGCAAATGTGTTTTTTTTGTCTTTTCAAAGAAGAGCTGATTTGAGAGACTTGGTGAGCTTCTCAAGCTCCTTAAGTCCTTCTGTTGGCGAATTTGCATCCCCCAATAGCTTCACCATTGCACTGCCTACGATCACTCCATCAGCTCCCCATTCAACTATCTGTTTACACAACAAAACCAGTCAACAAAGAAGCAATAATGAAGACAACATAAGAGAGGCCTTAGGAATCTTGTTAAGGTTTTAGAGGGGACCTGTTTCACATGCTCAGGCTTTGATATTCCAAAACCAACCGCCACTGGCTTGTCTGTGGCCTGCATTGAATTACAAATGGCTAAACAACTTGAGCATTGCTACATCATTACAAGATAACTGAGAAAGAATATATATATATATATATATAAAAACTGTTATTAGACCTCTTTGATATCCTTCAAGAGCGACTGAACCTTTCCGCTTACAGATGCTCGTGCACCAGTCACTCCAATTGAGCTCACCTGTTAAACCCAATAACAAGGGGAATTACATTCTCAGATTAAGAAAACACATGTGAACATCTGCTGCAAAGAGGAATATACACAGAGAGGGATCTTACTAGGTAAATAAATCCTTCTGATGCGTCAACAATGCGCTTCATTCGCTCTGTTGGTGTGGTTGGTGTAGTGAGTAAGACCTTGATTACAAAATTAAGCAAAATTATGTTTACTAAAAGGCAAAAAGATACTGAAAGCCGAATGTCAAAATAGATGAAGGTAGATCTAGCAAAACACATGTACAGTCTCAGTGCCTACACTACACAATGCTTCTACTGTTTCTGTTGAGGAGACTGGGAAATAAAATCTCCACAGAGACAAATGATAAAGGACGTTCAGCTAAGAAATAAGATATAAACATGCATATAGACACATGACTTTAACTAATTATTGTGATATGCTGCACTGGAATGACTGAGAATAAATATAAGCGTCCTTTAAAGCATATGCTTACCAGTTCAATGTCGTTGGCGAGTGCTTCTTTCCTCAGCATCTCAGTTTCCTCAAGAGGAACATCAGGAACCACAAGTCCCTGTACACCAACAGCTCTGATGCTGGACATGAACTTCCCCAATCCACGTTTAAGAATCGGGTTGTAATACGTGAACAACGAAATTGGACAAGATATTTGCGGAACAACCTGCACCAAGTCCAATAGTAAGATTACATATACACAATGGGATGACATCTGACAGGGGGACACAAAACACATCTCTTTGCTTTAGAAACAATAAAACTCACCTTGTCTAACATCTCAAGGATGTTATCAAGATTGGTTCCCTTCTCCAACGACCTTGTTGCTGCAGCCTAAATTGAATAGAAAACAAAGGGGGCATATTAATCAAACAAAACTGAAAATTGCAGGCAATGGAAGCATACATAATCCAAATATAAAAGTTTGCATTTCGATTGTTAGATTTGAAAACCTGAATAACAGGTCCATCAGCTAAAGGATCAGAGTAAGGAACACCCAATTCGATAATGTCAGAGCCACAAGCGTCAAGAACTTTCAATGCTTCAGCAGTAGTAGAGAGATCTGGATCACCAGCTGTGATGTACGGTATGAATGCTACCTTTACACATTAAAAAGTTATACAAAATTATAAATTCATATCCCAAAGGAAGTGTTACAAGTCAATTTTATAATTAGGACCAAGGTGTCAGACCTAGTCAGCTCAATGCTACTCACTATGACAAGTATTCATAAGCAACACATATGCGTACTAGTTTGGTTTTTTTTTGTGATTCAAGTTCGTGAGATAAACAAATTGGTTAACGATTCCAAAACCTTATCATATTTAATTATAAACCCGAAGAGACAAATCTAGTTGATAAAAAAATGAAAAGAGTGAGAGACTTTATTAACTTACTTTGCCTTGTTTTTTGAGCTGTGTGAAAGTATCAGCGAGACCGAGGGTAGGAGAAGAGGTGGAGAGAGAAGCCATGGGAGTCAATCTCTTGAAAGAAAGGGATGAATCAGGAGAAGAAGAAGAAGAAGAAGAATGGCGGAAACCGAATTGGGTTTTTGGGGATTGGAGGAAGAAGACGCCGGATTTGAAAGCAATCGCCATTGGAAGAGAGCTTGTGTGTGGATTCTTCAAATCTTCAAATTGGATTTGGCTGAAGAAGTGAGGATTAACTTATTATATAAACTCTCTCTGACCCACGTTTGGGAATTGGGTTAATACGGAAGAAAGTGTTAGGTGAAAGCCACCAGCCAAGAGTGTGTCAAAGCGCCGTCACTTGCATTTTTTGGAGCCTATTTTGACTTTGATTTTCTTCTTCCATTTTTGGTTTGTTAAATCATTTTCCATTTTATACGATGTGATTTTATTATTAAAACTTGACTAAGACTATTCTTTTTTGAAAATATTAGTGAATTTGAACTTTCAACTATTTTTCCATACATAATACCAGATTATAAATTTTAATTTAAGATAAACAATTTCGTTATTTCAACAGCTAGTCAGCTACCATCTGCAATTACAAACATTTGCGAGAATAAGCTTTTAAAATCTAGCGATTTAAAACAGTCTGACAAGAATAAGGCGGTTTATATGAGTGTTATCACTCTTTGCCAATCACAACCAGTCAACCACCCTTAAACACAACATTTACAGATGAGCATGATAACCAATCAACACCTTGTTAGACTCATATCTTATATGTAAATATGCATATCTTTATTATAAATATACAATATAGTGTTTTTTTAGTGAATACTTTATATATATATATGTAAAGCATACATAACAAATCATATACTAAAAAAAAACCTTATTAGTATATAAAGAAAATAAATAAATAAACAATACAGTATGTTATTATACAGTTTATTCCAAGTAATTGGAGAACAAAGATAAAGCATGTGAAGTTTTGACAAGTGAGAAACAACAGACGTGATCCAACATAATCAAATGTACACAGAGTACAGTAAAAATGGAGATTGTAAATTTGAAATGTGATGAGTCAAATAGAGAGGATCATTACTGTATAATGGTACACACTTCTCTCTCCAACTTCCTTCTCTTCCCTGTATATATTTCATCATCTCTTGTCTGCAATATATATATAAAAAATTACTTTCAGTTACAAATCTTTCTTAGAAAAAAAAAAAAAAAACTAAAAATACTTCTAGCCGTGAATCCTCTTGGTATAATGAAACTAAAAACTAAAAAAATCACCTCTTGGTATAATGAAGGTAAAGCCTGAATCCTCTTTGACGCATCAGCCAAGCGTTTCCGTGGCATATGGTTTTCATTAGCCGCATGGTTCTCAGAAACCTGTCACAAATCAGATGACCCTTCTTAAGATTTAAATATTTCACAAACTGGATAGTTTGTATACAGTAAACCAGATTAGATTGTCCACCCCCTACACATCACACAATATGTCCAAGGGCTTACCTGTTTTCGGATAGCTCCTGTCAGTAGGTCCTGGCATCCTGATGCATACACAAGTTCTAATTTTGGACACTGGAGCACCAAAGTCTTTGGCTGCAAATTGCTGCATAAGTTTAAATTTAAGTCCTTGAGCTCCGGGCAGTTTAGGAACAAAGCCTGCATCAAAAGGAAGAAACTATGAGAAGATGGGACTAAGGTAGAACTTTTTAGAGAGCATTGGTGAAGAATCTCACGTCTAAACTAGAGCAACCCCACAAACTGAGTTTCTTCAGCCGTTTATGTTTGATAAACATCTTCTGATTGTAGCCTGGTGTTTTATATGGACTCGGATTCTCTTCCATGATCGGATTATCTAAACTGGGATCAGAGACAGTCATGCCACAATCCATCAGCTCAAGAAGGGGCAATTGAGCAGTAGCAAATTGAATGCCACCTGAAAGAATATTCGTTATAGAAGAAATGAGAAACCAGGGATAAACTTATATAAACTACGTATTATATAACACATATGCAAGCCAAAGACCAAGAATTTACTTGATGTAATGTTGGGACAAAGAGCAACAAGTAATTTTGAGAGTGTATCTGGTAACACATCGCAGATCATCCCAAGGCCAGTATCAGTAATGCTGGAACTAAAACCAACACAAAAAAAAAAATCATGTCTTAAATTTACGCTCTTCATTTGAATACAAAACTGAACCACTAGAGATACATGTAAGATATACTGAATAAGAACAAGACATACCCACTCAGATCAAGCAATTCAAGGTTTGTGTAACTTGAGGAAATGGCAGCTACAGATGCATCTGTGATATCTATTCCAAGAACTAGCGAGAGCATTCTCAACATCCTGGACAATAAGGAAACTGACATCAATCTCTCAAATGAATGGTAAAATTTCTTAAATGTGTATAAGGTGGATTTTTACAAACAAAACGAAGAGTATAAATATAGATATTAGACAAACCTGAAATTCACAGCAGTAAGCGCAAGTACTACAGGATGTGAAAGCTTCAAAGAGGCTATATGAATGTTCTGCAATCTAGTACAAGTCCTTCCCAAACCATCAACCATTGTTACAAGATCAGTTGAATCATCTTCTTGGCGAGAAAATTCCAGAGATATTTCTGTAAGATTTGGACAATTGAAGATCTGACCAAAAGAAGAACAATATATTTTACGTTTAGACACATAGAAATTCACTATCTGCACTATGGAGAAGAAAAAAAATGGAAAGTCAGTTACCATCTTTGAGAGAGAATGAAGATCCGAGAGCCAGAGAGTGGAGAGGCTTGATGAAGAAAGAGAAAACCCTCCTAGGTTGGAACATCCTTCCATCTTAAGGCTTGTAAGTCCACGTTTATTAGCAACAAAGCGACCCAGCTCATCCCTATTCATACAATAAAACCATTGAAAAATCAAAGACAGATCCAGAGAAGAACAACACAACAATTTTTAAGTCCATCAAAACCATAAATCCCCGTCAGAAGCATAAACTAAGATAAATCACATGCTAAATGACTGCTTACCCCAGATGAATGTACAGCAAACAGAACCAACAGTTTCTACAATCATGACACTGATCCCATAAAACTCAAAGAAGCCTAATAATCTCAATCTCGCACAGCAACTCAAAAAAATCTGGACTATTTACCCAGTAATCCTATTGACAGCTGCACCCGAAGTAGAGATCTCCAAAACCTCCAGGTTAGGACAAGAAAATGCAATACAAGCCAGAGTTGTCGCGTCAAAATCACTGCAAAAATATACAATCGGACCAAAAAAATCAATCAGAAACATGGATCGTTACGATTAATTGCAATTAATCCAAGAATCACAAGACAATTAATATTTTTTTAGTTTATCAATCATCGATAATTATTAAGAGTTCATTAATCCTTAATTTTAAACTCCGATTTATCAAATTCATTAGAGAAGTCTCAGATCTATCAAATCAAATCACCTCTCGATTTTAAGTGAGAGTCTAATAAGTCGAGGACACTTTTGCAATAAAGATCCGATGTATCCAATCTGAGCTCTCTCCGGAACCCTAATACGAAGCTCCTCAGCCGCTTTCCACATCTTCCTCGATGTCTCCCTCCATCCTTTACAAACCCTAGCCGCCATCAGCAAACTTGAAGGCGGGAGCCTCTTAAGCACCTCCCATAAACCCACGGCATGAAACCTCCCCGGTTGAACGATATCCGTATCCAAATGCAGATCCAGATCCGTCGATGCGGCATCCAGATCGGGCTCATCCAGTGAATTACTACGCGCATCGACGTCGTCGAAAGACAAAGCGCGGCGCAAGTGAGTGAATGACTGACGAGAAGATGGAGCCGCGGTTAAGGATAAGACGGTAGAACGGGAAGAAGAAGCGGCGGCGGAGATGCAGCTGGTAACCGGCTCGGTGGCGATCGGAGTAGTGGGAACATCAGATGGAGTTGGAGTTAAGAGACAGACATGGCCTTTTTTAGGTTGACCACATCTACCGCAATTGTAACTACCTCGGTTTTTTCTAATGCGTTGAGATTCAAGCGCGGCTGAGATCGCGGCGGTTGCGGTGGCTGGAGAAATATGCGGCTGAGGTTGCATCGTTAGATTTGGAAGATGGAGAGAGAGAGAAGATGGAGTTTGGGGGGAGTGAGATTTGGGATTTGGGAGTGGAGGGAGAGAGATGAAAAGAACAAAAAAATTAAAACCAAAATGAAAAGAAGAACAAAAAATAAAGAGGAGGGAAGCAACGGCGGGAGATAAAATGGTGTTTTCGCGCGACTGATTTCGAAAGACACCGAAGCAAAAATTGATGTTAAAATTGTTGAAAAATGAAAGACGTAGTAGCCGCTCAGCTAATAATACCAAAGGAGCGTGAGGTCTGGTATACTAGCTTAATGAATTACAGTTTTACCCTTAGTTTTTTTTGGGAATATATCACGTGGTCTGCTTTTGTTGTTGTAGACGTTGGGATCCACTGTACTTACCCAGTGCCGATAATAAGTTGACTAATATTATTTTTTTGCTACTAGGAAAAGATTCTTCCTATATTTATAAAAGAAAAAACAATTACTAATAGTAAATTAGTTACTAGTTAAAGCAAAGACAATGAATAAATTTTAGTAGAGAATCTGGAAATCGTGTCGCGATAAGCTAATAAACTAAATTATGACATATTTGATTTATCTTTATTTTTTGCTTGGAACATATTTATTACAACAATCTCTCTTTGTACATAACTTTTATTTATTTTAATAATCATTCAATATTTTATAAATAATGTTTTATGGAATTAATTATTTTTTACTATTTTTTGAATAGTTACTATTTACTATAGATTTTTAACATTTTGGTAGGGATATTAGTCTAAAAATAAATATTTTGGTATCATAAAGTTGAGTTTCTCCTAAAACTTCCAACCAGAGACTAGCAGATGTCTAGAGCTTAACATCTATCCAAAATTCACAAAATTACTCAACACCTTGAATAATATACTAATATACATATGTCTTTTTCCTCAAATTTAAACACATTAATATCCATTTTAATTAAACCTAATTATATTATTATATCTAAATACCTAATATATATTTTGAAAAATCATACAACAAAAAAAAAATAACATTTTGACACACTTTATGGTTGACCAACCAATTAATACATTTAAATGTAAATTATCTACATAAATAACATACAGTATGTATATGTAATTTGTTATCAACAAGCAAACACCTCTAAATATCTTACAAGATAGGGGAGAGTATTATAAAACTATTTTCTAATGTATTAACATAAAAAAAAAAATTGTAATAAATTAAGCTAAAAATATACTATAGACAATCATATACATAAAAGTAAAGTTTTGATATCTCCTTATTGGTTGATTTTCATTTAATGTTTTCTAATTTTTTATTTTTTTATTTGTTTTTTAATTGTTTAATTGCTTTAAACAATATTTAAGACCCAATTAACACAATACATTTAACTCACACATTAAAATAAAATTATAATTGAAAATAAATTAAATTATGCATTAATTATATTCCACTACTCAATTTTATTCAAACACAATAAATTATAATTGTAACTCTCATAATTCTATTCTAAATGTAACTTACACTAATACTTATCATATAAATAAGCATTCTCTCATCCTCTCATTATCTCATATTGGCTTACTTTTTCATTTTCACATTCTCTCATTCTCTTCCACAATACCACAAATTAATTTTTTTTTCGATTTCTTATTTTTGTTGTATGGATTGCAAAAAGCCAAATGAAATATCATTGTAAAATTTTAACGCTAAATTATAATTTTAGAGACTACATGATATCTATTTACATTATTCTTATTTTATAAGATTCATCCCCATTATCTAATTTGGATCTTATAAGTAATCATTCTCTCTTCCTCCCCCACCAATATCAAAATGTTGTTATATTGCATATGTGTTGTAAGAGTTTGATTCTATAATTTAATTTTGATAGTATTATATATATTTAGCATTGTTTTCAAATTTTAAAATTAAATTAATCTTTGGGATTTTTATTGCATTTCATATGATTTGATAAGGTTTCACTATCTCCTTATTGGTCCATTTAGCATTTAATTTCTAAAAAATTATATTTATTTTAATTAAATAAAAATATAATAATGTACATTAATCTATAATTGAAATCCACACTTTACTACTAAATTGTAACTTAAATTACATAATTATGAATTGACTTTTTCCATTCATTTTCACTCAAACAAACTATAATTTATAATTGTAACTCCACTAATTAAATTATTTTAGAAGTAACTTACATCCTTGAAATCCTATAAATAACCATTCTCACATCATCATCCACCATATCACAAATTCTTAATATTTTCTTTAATTTGTTTATGTTCTTGCATGAATTCAAAACTCATGGTAAGTGATACTAGGATTTTTGTGTCTCCTAGCTGGTTCAATTAACCTTATGTGTTGTAGTACTTAAGGTGTCAATCCAGTTGGGATGTTGCTAACAATCAAGATGCAATCAAGCAATCACAAGTCAAGCCAATTCAAGAAGAGTGTTTGTCTAACAATCCTAGAATGGTCAAAATGCAAAACGAAAATGAGTTACAGAACTAGAAACGAGAATGCATGAAAAGAAGCGAAAATGAATAAAAACGGAAACGAGTCTAAGCATGAACTAAAAAGCAAGAAACGGAACAGTTCCAGGAATGTAATAAAAATCAGAAATAAAGAAGTCTTGAGGATGGGAGTAATTGATGTCGGTGGATTATCCTATTTCACAGAGTGTTTAACATGCCACAAGCAATCTATTCCTAAACAATGAACATCACGACTTAGCTAATCCAATCTCTTGACAGAAGCTACTCAGACTCAACCACTTCCAAACCTAGCTCTCGCTAGAGAAACATGATCTAGCATGGCATGACAAAAAAGTTCATTCACGTCAACAAACATTCTAGACAACTAATCTCTTAGGCTAGGAACGTAAGTCTCTGGCACTAGTTGGTCAGACATTTCATCAAACACATTTTGGGTGTGGAAGTGTCTCGAACCTAGTCCCAATTGATCAGAGAGAAACTAGTATTTCTAACTCTAGTTCAGAAGGGAATCATACAATCAAAGCTTAAACACTCTACATCCTAAGATCCTCCACCTAATCTATCCCATCCTCAAGAACAATCACACTACTCAGATCCGAAAATCATCATCAAGGATTTAAACACAGAAAACATTGAGTCAAGCATAATAAGATAGATAAAAATGAGATGAACAAGTTTGTAGAAGAAATCAAATGCAAAAACTCAATGTGTTATAAGATATCTGGATACAAAGTCTCAGAACGGTTTTGGAGGCTAGATGAAACCTTCAGAACAAAATACGATAAAAGATAAGATGATGTCGCAAAGACTTAACAAAACGTATTTATAGTAAAGACATAAAATCCTTAAAACTTAAAACGACAAGAAGAATAGTCGGTTTAGGAATCTCCTGAAGCGTGTAAGATGGAACGTCTTCCTGACATGTGCGAACAAGTAGTGGCTCGAGTGAGTGATGGCGTTGGCTCGAATTGAGTGATGATGCTGGCTCGAGTGGAGTGACGATGACTCGAAGGGTGTGACTCGAAGGGTGTGACTCGAACGGCACGAGGTCGACTCGAACAGCGCGACTCGAACGGCACGAGGTCGACTCGAACAGCGCGGCTCCAAAGTCTCCTAATACCTAAAATAATTCAAAATGCATGATGTATGCGAAGATAATGCAAGAACTACCTAAGTATGCAAAGTGTACAAAAGAGACTAGAAATTTATGCAAAACAATTAGTTATCCTAACTAAATGTATGACAAAAATATGCTTAACAGAGACAAAATATAGACATATCATTAAGAGTGTGATTATATATTTTGCTAGATTTATCTTATATTTTGTTCAATTTTGTTTCTTTTTTTTAATGTATTTCTTCCTTCCTTCTTTCTCTTCTTATTATTTTCAATTTTCAATTACATATGTATAATAAAAATTTGGTGGCTGTAAAAAACCAATTATCAATGCAGATTCAAAGAGGAAATCATTAGAATTTCACCTAGCAATATAGCTTAAATTAAGGTGAAAATAAAAGAGATTAAAAAATAAATTAATATTTGGGATTTTTAATTGCATTTCATATGATTTTATAGGAAATATATTTAATTGATACTTCAACAATAATTTGGCAATTTAATTGTTAAATGTTTTAGGTAAATTTCGAATATCATAGTAAAATTTTATTTTTATCATTAACAATATTTTTTACATAACTAGTATATTTTTATGATTTGAATAAATAAAGTGTATTATTAACATTTATGAAATTTGTTTGTTATATATGTATTTTTAAGAAGAATTTCAAAAATACATTATTAAAAACTTTATTAAAAAAATCTTCTTAGAAAGTTCTCATAATTTTATGATTATTACATGAACTAAAATAAATTAACATAACTAATACAACAACCCGCGCATATGCGCGGGATATTACCTAGTTTATAATAAAACATAACATCAAACAGATTTATTATGTCTAATTAATATTATCATCCCAGTTATTGGCGGTTTCACTTATGTACATACTACTTTTTGTTACCGTTATGAGATTGATTTTGCTTCAATTGCAACTACAAAATTATTTATAAATACATCCTTTTAATTTTGACTCTCCCAAGTCGCTCACCAAAGTTGTCTACATTAAATAATGTAATTAACTAATATATGTAACATAAATTTGTAAAATGGATTCTCCAACTGTTTTTAAATGTATACTTTTAATTCATTGAGTTTTGCATGAATGAATTTTAGTATGAATCTAGTTTTTTTTTTTGTAGTGGACAAGTCTACTTGCAATTTTTTCAAGACAAAAAAGAAATTACAAACAAACATGACTTGAAATCACAGTTTCATGGGGATCAGCCTCAACAAGCGACTCCACAACAACAGGAGTATCCTCTAACATATGCAAGCTTAAAGGCAAAATAAAATATAGTTGGCTAATCTGTTGTTAAAACAATTAGCTTTCCTATAAATATGTGAAAGTTGAACTATCCATTCCCGAGATACAAAGCAATGACACAAACTAAAATGAGAGAGAGAATCAGTCTCTTCAACTTTTCGATCAATATTTAATATAGAGTGCGGTATTGCAATGACAACTATAATTTATTTCCAAGAAAATCGATTATTAAAAGGTTAAACAAAAATTATAATTGTTTTTTAATGTATGCAAAAACTTTAAACGACAACTAATTTGAATGAGGGGGAGAATCAATCTAAAGACATGTATTTTAGCGTGGGATTTTAGTAACTCACAAATAACATATATGTAATTATCATATAATAAAACAAGAAATTTATATATAATAGAAAATGGTCTCTCCTACTAACCAATCAAAAAGAACTATTTTATCATATAAGATAGAACAATGTACATTGCACAAAAAAAAGATAGAAAAATGTATATGTCTAACAGTTAGTTTTTTTTCTAGTTGTATATAATATTCTGTTATAATAAAAATAACAAATTTAAGTAATACAACAATACATTTGTTCGTTTGCTTGCCGCAGATATCTGCATCTTGACGATGCGGCAAACGATGCGACCTACGTCCATATTTTTAAACGTTGTTTCGATTCAATGGTTAAAAACGTAGATGCAGACGCAGCCGCAACCGTCTGCATCAACCAAACGAAAAATGCCCAATGAAGTTAGCAGATTAAAAACACAATAAAACATATAAATTTATATATATCCAGATTTATTAAAAACACATTAACAAATAAAATAAAAAATCATGAAAAATCTCAAAAAGGAAAACAAATCCGCCGAATGGGCGGACTACACCTAGTAAAATATATATTTTGGTTGTTTTGTAACTTTGTTAACTGTTTGGTGGGAGACTCTGAATAGTGACCGTGTTGAATTTATTGATTTATCAAAAGCTTATTTCATTCGCAACGATGCTAACATGAAGTCTCACGTGGTGGCTTCAAAGATAAAAGCTCAACACAGTACCAAAAAAAAAACTAACAAAGCAAAAGAAAACTCGATATTGTTCATATATCTATACAGCCGTTATGATGGCACAAGATTTGAAAGGTTCAGTTTTAGAGCTCTTTCGGGAAAAGTTACAATTTCTCTCGAGGAATTTGATCGTGTAGGTCAACGATCAAAAGTATTGCAGGACGGCGATCATATCTCCACGCGACATTAAAAACATTGTTCCCTGCCAAGAAAAAGCTTCTTCTTCACAGACACGATGTTCTCCTGCAAACATGCAAGTCAAAATATCAAGCACAGTTACGGAGGATTCTTCTAGTCTACCCTATTTTTCTGGGGTGGGCAGCACAGAATTGACATCCTAAGCATGGTTGAGGCTATGAGCTAATAATGCATTGCATGTCTTTTCTAGGATTAGAAATTAGGACCAGTGCATTGGAAACTAGTGAATACCTTATCAGGGAGCTCCAATGCCGTAAATACAATCTTATTGCAACCGTCTCTACACCCCAGCAGCTGCTTTAGCTTCAGGACTTGCCTTTCCCTAAAATGAAATTGGGAATACACATCTCAGTTCCAATCTTTTTTCCATGTCGCAAAACAACGAGAAATAACTAGATGGATAAGTTTGACTGTTCACAAACAAACCTCAGGGGAGTCTTTGCGGATTTTCCTGGTTGGAGTCCTCATAGTGACAAACTCCTCAGACGCTGTGGGGTGAACTCCCACTGTAGCATCAAAGTCGGCCTTAGTTAAGCCAGCTTTTACTGCAACCCCAAATCCCTGCCAAATAAAGTTCAAATTCGATCATACATGTTTTCTGTATTTACTTGTCAGATAGGATGAATCATGTTAACAGTCAAACCTGGATGATTTCTGGTGAATCTTCTCCACACATGTGAACACCGACAACTTGATTGGTGTTTGCACAGACAATGAGTTTCATGAACACCCGGTCTGGAAGTCCTGAAAGCGTAGCCTTTAATGGCCTAAAGTTTGATGTGTAAACATCGACATCACCATATTGTTCAATGGCCTGCAAACACGTACCTAACATTTATAAGCAGTAACACACAAAAAACCATATTTTCGACAAGTCATCCTACTTACCTGCTCTTCAGTTAGACCAACTGTTCCGATAGGTGGCTGGGAGAAAACAGCGCAGGGAACGGCTCTAGTTGATCATAAACACACAGAAAGGATAAAAGCCATCAGAGACAACAGTTATAAAAGTTCTAGATTACTGAAAGAGCATGAAAGACTAAACAGAGAAAACTCGCATCAATCACCAAAAATTCCAAAGGTCTAAACACCAAAAGTAAAGATTGTTATGTTACCTGTAATCAGGCTTTGTTGGCTCATTTTGAAACAAAGTTTTAGCCAATGCACCTCCCTCCATCAAAGCAACTGGAGTCAAATTGATTCGGTCAGTGACATCCCCAACAGCCCAGATGGAAGGAACAGATGTCTGTGAATATTCGTCAACCTTACAAAACAAAGTGGAAACATGGAGCACAATTACACAATAAGTAAGCAGGTATAACAAGAGAACTGTGCATAATGCAATAATAGAAATACCAAGTGACAAGAAATAGGTAAAAACATTGGATCATACCTCTATTGCTCCATTCTTCGCCATTTTTACGCCAACATTCTCCAACCCTAAGTTCTGTTATAGCAGCCAATTACATCAATAATCAGTCATGTAGTAGCTTCCATTAAAGTCATAAATAAGGGGTAGCAGTGGTCAGTTTATCTTAGACTAAGTATTAAAGCAATGAACTTTGCTAACACTTTTCATCTTATAATGATCCTTCGAATATAAAAGTCATGCTATACCTTTGTGTTGGGCTTGCGACCAGTTGCAAACATTACATGTGAAAATCCCTCAACAGTACCCTTGCTGGTCTTCAGAGACAACGAGCCATCTCCAGATTTGATGATGGCTTCAGGGGATTCTTCTGCGTGAAACTCAATGCCTCTTAAAGACATCTGCTCTCCAACAAAATCCCTAACCTGGAACAAGAATAATAATTACAATTAGAAAATACCCACGAGAACAAACAAAAGCAGCCAAAGTAACTCTCATTTTTAACTCACGTCTTCATCAAATCCCCTCAGCACCTTCTTTTGCCTTATAAATACATGAACTTCACTGTTAAGACCATTAAAGATACCAGCAAACTCCAGGGCTATGTAGCCACCACCAACTATTGCAATTTTCTTAGGCTTGGAAGGCAAATCAAGTGCAGCATCTGAATCAATAGCAAACTCTTTTCCTGGAATATCAGGAATGAAAGGACGTCCACCAACTGCAATCAGAATATTCCTCGTAGTATAGATTTTCCCATCTACATCAACAGTGTGTGGGTCTATAACCTGCACACATATATAAACCACAAATCAATACACAGTAAGTTAAAGCATACGAACTATATATATAAACTCCGAGCTACAGCATACCTTCCCACGACCTTCAACCAACTTGACATTAGCTTTGCTAAGTATATTCTTATAAATACCAGTCAACCGCTGCAACTCAGCATTCTTGTTAGCAATCAATGTACTCCAGTCATGAGTAGGCTCAGTATCATACTTCCAACCAAATCCATGACTGTCTTCAAACTCGTGACTGTATTTGGATGCATACACTAGTAACTTCTTTGGAACACATCCTCTCAGTACACACCTGTACAACACAATCAAAAACGAGTTCACTCAATTCGTTTTTGAATTTTAAAATCTAACACAGCTTACAATTACATCTCTGCACAACACAATCAAATGCTTCAAATTCACTAGCATATGTATCGAAACAAGTCAGAAGAAGACAGAAATCTTACGTTCCTCCGACGCCACCAGCGGTATCAGAAGAGATGGTGGAGAAAGGGAGCTCGCAAACGGCGGCGGAAGCACCGAAGCCAGTGGCGAAGCGAGAGGCGCGGACGCCGCCGCTGCCGGCACCGATAGTGAAGAGATCAAAATCGTAGTGGCGCTCGGAGTCAGCTCCATTGTCGGAACTGGCGCGAACAGAGAACCGGCGAGAGTGGTGGTAAGACCGGTGGTTTGAGAGTAGGGCGACACGTGGACGAAGGGAGTAGAGAGAGGTTAGGGTTTTAGGGAGAGAGAGAAAGGTAGATGATGGTAGATGAATAGGGATTGGGAGTTTTCTGCAGAGGATTTGAAGAGATGGTGAAGATGAGATTGTACTCGTTAGCTTCGGAGTCGAAGCCATCGAAGCCATCTCTCTCGACGATTCTTCCTCTTTCTCTCCTTTTTTTTTCTTTTTCTTTAAAGTTTGGGTGCGTGTACTGTATATGCTTATTTCGATAATTAAACTTGTGGCATTCCTTAGATTTATGACATATTAAATTGGTTTAAACAATTTATAACATGTTTTTTTGTGTGGTCATAAAGACTACCAAACTGACGATAACTCACCCATGAGTCCATGTCTCCATGACACTACTAAATTTTAGTCCAACCTCCCTTGATTTAGTAGTGACTAGTGACACTACTATATAACACGGATACAACTTCAGCGGCAAGACTTTTCAACAATAACAACGAAGTGACTGTAAAATGGTTAAACGATGTAAGGGATAATGGTATAAAAGAAGGAGATACAACAATAGAGAGAGCATCTACTTTGGCTTTGATCTTTGTCGTCTTAATAATTATAATCTAAGGAGAGTAATGTACAACATTCTTCGGACACAACCTTCAAAGTCCATGTCTGGTTGTGCAAAGACCTCTTGGATATGGATATAGAGAAGCTTATTATTGGAAGAAACATAAATAACTAGTCCAAGTCCAACATCCCTTGATTGATATGACCCATTTGAAGGAGAGTTAAGTGATTAAGCTGGAGAGGATTTAACATTCGCCTCACACAAATTATTATATAATTGGATGCATTTTGTGTTGCCTTCGTATAATCGTATTACATTAGGAAAAAGTTGCCAAGTTTATATTTTTCGATCCAATGCATGAGCAAGATTTTATGTCTTTAGATCATGGTTAACTGTGTTTACTCACACCTATACTCTTTACTAAAATTATACTAAATAAAAGTAGGAGCTATAAGCTTCTAAGGCTGTACACATAGGATTTTAAACATCCAATAAGGATTCGACATGTCATTAATTAACATTTTCTAAATTTCCAGGATTTTCTATATTAAGAATTATTTTAAACAACCTATCAGGGTTTGACATGTCATTCATTAACATTTTCTAAATTTCCAGAATTTTAAAATTATGGAAATAAACTAACTATGTACAACGTCCCACATCGGCTAGAATTTTGTTAGACAGTGGTTTAGAACCAGTATAAATAAGATTAATATGCTTCCAACAACGGATGAGCAGGAAAGCTTGATTTATCGGGCGTCAAGTTTTAAAGTTTTATTCGATTTGATCCACTTTTTTATTTGATCAAATTAAAACTTTAAAAAGTTTCAAAAAATATTATGATATTTACAAATTTTAAAAGTTTAAATATTATTGATATTGAAACTTTTAAAAGTTCTTAACTTTTAAAAATATTTAAATATTATAAATTTTAAATTTAAATACTTTAAAATATTATAAATATTGAAACTTTTTAAAAAGGTTCAAATATTATATTTCAAAACCTTTAAAAGTTTAAAATATTATAAATATTGAAATTTCTAAAAGTCTTAGCTTTAGAAAGGTTTCAAAATATTATAATTTATAAATTTTAAAAGTTTAAAATATTATAAATATTGAAACTTTTAAAAGGTTCAAATATTAAAAATATTTAAAATCACAGAATATTTTAAAATACTACAATTACTTATCTTCCATAGAAATTTTAAAATATAATATATATACTAATAAAAAGTTAAAGCTATAAACTCCTAAAGGTGTCAATATAGGATTTAAAACAACCAATAAGAATTAGATATTTAACTAATTAACATTTATGGAAATATAGTAGTAATCTATATTATTAAGATGTTTTAGAAAAAAAAGTAAAAGTAAAATCAATATAAATAAAAGAAATATGTAGAAGGATTTTGGTTTTAGAAGTTTCAATATGTGTGGATCTAAAACCAAATAAGTATATGGATGAAATTATCAATAATTGGGTGCATGTGTTGACTTTTATGGTCTTTATGAATTGCACAAATTTTATGAGAAAATAAATGATTTTGGCCTTGGATTTTGATAGGTTAATAAGTTGTGTGGTAGTATAAAAAAAAAGGTTTTTCAATGGAAGAATGTGAAGAAGTTGACAAAGAAGAAGAAGAAGAGTATAACGAAGAACCTGACGGTAAAAGTAACGATGACAATTACCATAAAATTTGACCATGAAAATGACAAGAAAGAATATGAAAAAAAAATATTGAATAAAAAAACATGAAAACATAGATGGTAGCAATCAATTAAATATGAAAACAAGATAAATTCATGATTATAAAATTGTTTCGTTTTTCGGATGATCAAAGAAATGGTTTAGGATATGTGAGGTCACCAGTTTGATCCGCCTCACCGGGACGTCGAGTTAGATTCATGATTTTTTTTATCAGATCTGATTTATAACACAACTGATTTTTATATTTTTCAAAATTGTGTATCTGAAATTTATTTTTTCCTTAATAGTTAATACTAATTAGAATTTTTATAAAATAATATTTCACAAAAGTCATCAATAATATATAATTTTCATCAAAATATATCAAATAAACCTAGTAATAATAAAAAGAAGAAAGAGAAAGGAAAAAGAAGAATAACTGATTTTTCCCACAGCACTTTGAGAAACGGTACTCAAAAAAAATGGGTCAGACACTTATTTATTGGAACAAATACTAAAAAATAAATAAAAAAAGAAAATCTATAATAAAATTAATTTTTATTTTGTTTGAGTAACATTAACCATTGCTTCCACTAAAGATGCCCTTAGTGACTAGTGGTTTCCTTCTTGTTTTTCTGAATAACTTCTTAATCCCCTATATATTAATAGAGAAGCACTCTCTTAAAAAGTTGATGTGTTGCTACCAGAGAGCTCGAGACACATTTAGCTATTTATCCTCATTTTGATTTATTATTTACAGTTATATGTCATTGTGCTTTTAACCAAAAACAATATAATAATAAGAAAACAAATGTGTTCGAGATCTTTAGTTTTAGAAATTTATTTTGTAAACTTTTATCCTCTGTTGGGCAACCAACCTTGGAGTTATATTCTAATTTAATGTGTGGTTGACAAAAAAAAACAAATATGTTATTCTTAAAAACTTTATCACATAATTTTATTAATATTAATTAAGTTTAAGCTTTAAATATATTATATATCTTAGAAACAAATAATTTATTGAAATGCATGTGGGTTATTCGCGGATCTCACTAATTCAAGCGAGAAGAATACAAAAACATTTTGCAGCTCAAAATATTTAAATTTGTTGCGGGATAGCTTAGCAGACATGTTTAACCCGGTTAACAATTTTATTTAAATCATCCGGTTCATGATTTTTTTTTTTTTTTTTTTTTTTTTTTTTTGCGGTTTTTATCTGATTTGATAGTTCAAGATTTTGATAGAAATCTAATCGATCACTAATTTGGCTCACATTCAATCCAAATTCGTCATCATGTCAATCTAAAATTTATGGTGAAACGATTACTATTTTAAATTTTCATAAATTTAATGAATTTAAACTAATAGAAGTTTATATTATAAATATTATACTAAATAAATATATTTACAAATGTAATAACTCAACCAAAAATTTCACCCCGTGCAACAACACAGGTTTTTACCTAGTATTAGTATATTTTATAACTACAATTGTATAGAACTAGATTATGACCCGCGGTACACCGCATGATAAGTTTTTAATGTTTTTTTTGTTAACATACTATTTCAATACTATTTTTGATAATATACTCTTTTGTAATTATAGTGATTTAGTATATAATTCGTGGTATACCGTACAACAATTTTTGTTTAATACAATCTTAATTAAATAAGTTTGATTCGACATATTTTATATTAGTGTTTTTAAAATAGCAAAATGAAGATTTAAACCGTTTTGAAATATCATATTAATGATAGTTTATTTTTTAGTATTATCAGTTCAATCGTGTAACGTCAAATATCCCGTCATGTAATATAGCTCGTTTATGTTATTTTGAAAATTTAATATGTTTAAATATTCAAAATTTTAAACTTTTTATTAAGTTTAGATTTATGAGTGATAAATTATAAGCTTCTTTAAATTTTATAATTTACTATATACAATAAATTTACTATATATGTATGTTGAACACACACCTTTTATATTAATTGAGTAATATATGTTTGTTTTAAAAAATTCAAATCATAATATATGCAGGAAAAATACACCTTTTTATTAACTTTATGTATTATATGATGATTCACTACATTTAAATTTTAAAATCAAAAAGACATGATAGGAGAATAATTTTTTAAAAAAATCTGGAATAAACCTTCTAAATATCTATATTAATTATAGAACATTATATATATATGGATATTTAAGTTGTGTTTGGTTATAAGTATAGTAGAGAAAGTTAACTAAACTTGTTTGGATACGAATATAAGCATTAAATAGCATTGAATGTAAAAACTTTTCAAATATATTTTGAGCAAAAACTGCTGCAAATATACTAGTATAGATATAATATTTTATTATTTATGAATGTGGGTGTAGTATATTGTGTTTCCTTTTCATATTAAATCTCCAATTGCAGCTTAACATGCTTAACATATTTATTAGTCTGAAGATTTGATTAGGATATTGTAATTATTACTAGCACATTAAATTATTTATTGTTCTATATCTTGATTTCATCTATATTAATTAATATAGATATTTTAGGAATCTAAATTATTTGTCGATTTTTAAGATATATGATTAGAGTAATCAATTCTATTTTTGCCATAAATTGATTCTAGTTTTTTTTTTGCAAATGTATATGAATCAATTTTGTAAATAATAGATTTAAATAATCAAAATTAAAAGAGTATAACACAATATGTACTTAAAAAAATGTATATATAGATACACACCATAAAACAAATATTTCAACCCTTAACAATACCATCTGAATATATATTTCTTTCAAAATATCATAAAGCAATTAAATTTCTTCAAAAATAATATTTTCTCAATGTACTTTTCCAAAGATGGTTCTATCCTAAAAGCCTAAAACTTATAAACAAACAAAACAGTCACTGATCCAAAAAAAAAAAAAAAATCTCTAAACAAAAGAGAACAAAAGAGTCGAGCCATTACATGAAACTCGTCGTATCATTAGGCCTCAGCACTTGAAACGACGCCGTGTCGTAGGCCCCCTCTGATTAAAAAAATAAACCCACTGTGAGTCTTGTGAAACTCTCTTCTAGGCTTTCGACTTCCGGATTTAGGGGAAGAGATGAATTCTGAAATCCATTGAGAGAGAAAAAGAGAGATTTCGCCCTCTAAAATTTTCCAATTCCCGCCAATTTCCTATTCTAGTTTAACCCCCAACCTTCTAGAAAACCCTAATTTTGGCTAATTTCACTATCCGCTGCCTTCTCCGGAAACCAACTCCGAGATCTCCTTCTCCAAACCATGCCTTTGATACAAGCCCCACCGGGGAAGATCCTGCAACTTGAGATGGAGAATTTCAAATCTTACAAAGGTCATCAATTGGTTGGTCCTTTCAAGGATTTCACCGCTATCATTGGTCCCAACGGTGCCGGCAAATCTAACCTAATGGACGCTATTAGCTTCGTCCTTGGTGTTCGTACCGGTCAACTCCGTGGTTCTCAGCTTAAGGATCTTATCTACGCTTTTGATGATCGTGACAAGGAACAGAGAGGCCGTAGAGCTTTTGTTCGACTCGTTTATCAGATGGAAGATGGTGTAGAGCTTCATTTCACACGTACTATTACTAGCGCTGGTGGGAGTGAGTACCGTATTGATAATAGGGTTGTGAATCTGGATGAGTACAATGGGAAGCTTCGATCTCTAGGGATTCTTGTTAAGGCTCGTAATTTCTTGGTGTTTCAGGTCGGTTGAGAATTTTACACTTTCATTCTATTTTTGTTTTTGTTTCTATGAATGCGTCTTGGTAGTTCGATTTCATTTTCGTGTTTTGTGGCTTGGATTTTGAATCTGGGTGTAATTAACTTCTGGCATGTCAAATTGTAGGGTGATGTTGAATCTATTGCTTCCAAGAATCCAAAAGAACTCACTGGACTCCTGGAGGAGATTTCTGGATCCGAGGAGCTTAAGAAAGAGTATGAAGAGCTAGAAGAGAAGAAGGCAAGCGCTGAAGAAAAAGCAGCTCTTATATACCAGAAGAAGAAAACAATTGGGAATGAGAAGAAGCTGAAGAAAGCACAGAAGGAAGAAGCTGAGAAGCATCTTAGGTTGCAGGAAGAACTGGTATTTATGTGGATTTGCCTTTGTTCTCTACTGGAGAAGCTCTTATACTTTTTTTGTTGTTAATCTGTCTTCACGCCATGCAGAAAGCTTTGAAGAGAGAACGCTTCCTATGGCAATTGTATAACATTGAGAATGATATAGAGAAGGCAACTGAGGATGTTGATTCTGAAAAGAGCAATCGTAAAGATGTCATGAGAGAGCTGGAAAAGTTTGAAAAAGAAGCAGGGAAGCGAAAGGTAGAACAAGCAAAGTATCTGAAAGAAATTGCTCAACGTGAGAAGAAAATTGCTGAGAGAAGCTCGAAGCTTGGAAAAATCGTGAGTATACCTTGGAAATCTGTGTTTCACTGATTCTATTTTTCCTCCCAAATATAGCATCTCCAGACATCTCTTACAATCTATTGTTTTGTTATCCTCTAGAAATTTACTAACTTCCTCAGTTGAGTAACTTTTTTTTTTCTGTACATTTCCTGTGAGTAGCAACCTGAGCTTTTGAGGTTTAAAGAGGAGATAGCTCGCATAAAAGCAAAAATTGAGAGCAATCGAAAGGAGGTGGATAAGAGGAAAAAAGAAAAAGGGAAGCATTCCAAAGAAATTGAACAGATGCAGCGTAGCATTAAGGAGCTGAATATGAAAATGGAAAGATTAAATGAGAAGAGACAAGATAGCAGCGGAAAACTCCCAATGCTCGACAGTCAACTGCAAGATTATTTTCGAATGTAAGTTTTAAGGACTTCTTTCTGTTCGTAGACAGAAGCATTGCCATTTCCCAACTGTCTTGAGGTTATAGATATTTAATCTTCTTGCTTGAGTTTTTGCGGGGTAATGAATATTGCCATGCTTTTCTTTTTTTAATGAAAGAATTGTTGGGTACGAGTACTTATTCTATGCTTTGAAGAATAGTCTAAGAAAACAAATATACAAGAGTTTGTTTGACATAACGACATATATATCTAGTTGTTTACAGGCGCTATTATTGGTGCTTTGTTGTAACTTTTGTAATATGCATCTTCTTCTAGTTTCACCATCTATAGTGCATATTCACCTCTTAACATCCGTATGAATCCCTGGTTTTCTGATCGATTTATTTTCATGTTTATCAATGTGGTTTGTCTCAGAAAAGAAGAAGCTGGGATGAAAACCATTAAGCTAAAAGATGAGTACGAGGTTCTAGATAGGCAACATCATACTGATCTTGAAGCATTGAAAAATCTGGAAGAAAATTACCAGCAACTAATAAATAGAAAGACTGATCTTGATGAACAAATTAAGGGATTTATATCCAGGCAAACAAATATTGAAGAATCTACTTCAGAATATAAGAATGAAGCAACTAGTCTGAAAAAGGAGTTACGTGCACTGCAAGAGAAGCATCGAGATGCCAGGTTAGTATAAGACCTCTACTCACTAGATTGTCTAGCATTGGATGGTTTACTTGCGTTTTTATGATATCCTTTAAATGCTACACATTGCTGCAAGTTTTTTTGAACTATCTCCCTTGAGATTTTCTTGCGGTTGCTTCATCTTTTGAACTATGGCTTGAGAGATATTGGTAATTCATTTATCAAGAACACATTCTTTTCAGTCTTCTCTATTCAGATTATAAACCCCTTCTTGAGCAGGCAGAATACATTTTGTATCTCCTGATACTCAAATTCAGAATCTTCCGCTGTACAGATTTCATGGCTAAATGCTGTGGACAAAGCTTCATTTTTGCTTGCTGTGCAACAGACCAGACTGAACCTTTTCTCTATTCTTGATAGTTTCTAACCTGCTTATATGATGAACAGGAATGCCTCTGAAAACTTGAAGACGAGAATCGAGGAAGTAGAAAACCAGTTAAGTGATTTAACAGCTGAAAGGTATGAAAATGAGAGAGATAGTCGGCTAACACAAGCTGTTGAGTCTCTCAAGCGTCTTTTTCAAGGAGTTCATGGTCGGATGACTGATCTTTGTCGGCCAAATCGGAAGAAGTATAACCTTGCTGTCACTGTTGCTATGGGAAGATTTATGGATGCAGTAGTTGTAGAAGATGAAAACACGGGAAAAGATTGCATCAAGGTACTTATATTATGCATTTGGTGTTCTAATCCTATGCAAGTTGTGAACTCATAATTCGTAATTTCTATCTTTTCTCTGCTGACAATTATAGTTTCAGTACAGGTGAGTAAGATATCTTTACCATATTACTACTCTCTGGCCTATGCCAACTAATTAATGATACTTTAAACACTACCATCACTTAATGATTATCAATTCATATTATTTAGGTATGTAACATATATGCTGTAATCATCTCCATGCAGACTTCACTCCATATAACTAAAAGTTGACACTTTCGAAGCTTTTTCTTCCTTGCTTTTACGCAATATGGAGTAAATGTTTAAGACGATTATGGGATAAAAATGAGTTTTTTTTTTTTTTTTTTTTTTATTTGTACTTGCAGTACTTGAAAGAGCAAAGGCTTCCTCCTATGACATTTATTCCTCTTCAGTCAGTACGTGTCAAGCCAGTGTTTGAAAGATTGAGAAATTTGGGTGGCACTGCAAAGCTGGTGTTCGATGTTATCCAATATCCTTTGCAAATAAGTTGATATGACTTTGGCATACTCAAGGTTGCCATTTCTCATTTTTTGGATTCATATCATTGCATGCATAGTTGGTGGTAGCTTGAGATTGTTTTTATATATTAAACCGAGGATTGAGAAGTATAGAAAGGTTTATGTGAGCAGGTTTCTAAATTATGTATTTTGGTCCTTAACTACCCTACGTTCGATCCTGAATTGGAGAAGGCGGTCATTTTTGCTGTTGGAAATACTCTAGTCTGCGACGAACTTGAAGAAGCCAAGGCTCTTAGCTGGACCGGAGAGAGATTTAAAGGTATGTTCCTGTTTCCTTCTTTAGGTGTAATTTACTCATATACTTGCACTAAAGTTGGCTTTACTTCTTACATATCCTGATTACTATTATTTTTAGTTGTGACTGTTGATGGTATATTACTCACAAAGTCGGGAACAATGACTGGTGGTACCAGTGGTGGAATGGAAGCAAAGTCTAATAAATGGGATGATAAGAAAATTGAAGGTTGGTTTTTCACCAGCTGGTTAAAAGCCTCTTAACTTCTGATGTAGTGTCTTAGAGCCAATATTCGTTTTTGCAGGATTGAAGAAAAAGAAAGAAGATTATGAACTACAGTTGGAAAATATTGGATCTATTCGAGAAATGCAGATGAAGGAGTCTGAAATATCTGGAAAAATAAGTGGACTTGAAAAAAAGATTCAGTATGCTGAAATTGAGAAGGTAACAACCAATTTATCTATTCCAAGATGAGTGGTCTCATATATCTTACTTGCTGTTGTCAAGGGAATCCTGTTAGGGATAAGAATGCCATACAATAGCACACATTTTATCTTTCCTTCTGCTAGGAGGAGCTGTCACTATTCAGAAATACTAATTGGTGATTTTATTTAACAGAAAAGCATCAAAGACAAACTTCCACAGCTTGAGCAAGAGAAGCAGAATATTACTAAAGAAATTGAACGCGTAGATCCTGAACTCGCTAAGGCAATGTTCTATCTTTTCTGATATTTTGTAGAGTTAAAATCTGATGACAGTATGACTGAATGCCATTGGTATTTATTGTAGGCTAAAACTCAGGTCGATAAAAGAATAACAGAAATGAAGAAGTTGGAGAAAAGAATCAATGAGATTGTTGACCGTATCTATAAGGATTTTAGCCAGTCGGTTGGGGTTGAAAACATACGTGAATATGAAGAAACTCAGCTCAAGAATGCTAAAATGGAGGCTGAAGAAAGGATGGATCTGAGTAACCAGCTTGCTAAATTAAAATACCAGTATGTCTCTTCTACTCTGTTTTTCTGTTTACATATCAGATCTAGTTAAACTTCACAACTACTGTGTTAGTCTCTTTCGATTTATTTTCCCCATGTCTGTGCTATCATAAAGCTCTGATTCTGAAGGCAACTTGTCATTCCTGTTTCTTGTAATAATAAACAGATGTCTGTAAGGGTCAGTATCCTGTTGCCTGTAAAACCTGTGTTAGAAAACTCTGCTACCTGCTAACTGGTTGGCTGAGTTGAAATACTGCTTTCTATTGAATGGAGCTTGAGTTTGTATGATCAGAGTAAAGTAGTAATTTAGTTGGTTCATGAGAATCACTTTTTCGAATTCCAGGCTGGAATATGAGCAAAACCGAGATGTAGGTTCACGAATTCGAAAGCTAGAGACTTCGATCAGTTCTTTGGAAACTGATTTGGAAGGTATACAGAAGACGATGTCTGAACGTAAGGAGACAGCAGAAAAAATTACTAATGAAATCAACAATTGGAAGAAGGAAATGGGAGGTATGTGATTCTATATTTACATTAAATCTTATGGCCTTTTTAGTCCTATGCTTTTCTTGAAACTCAGTGCCATTTTTAGTTGTCAATTTGAGGATTTCATTCGTAACAGCCATTAACATGATCCAGTAAAAGTACATTGTCTGTATCTGACCTGAGTTTGCTTCGGCAATTTTCAACTGTTGGCCTTATGTTGGGGCTCTGTTACTCGATTAATGTATCCAAAGACGATTTTTTTTTTTTTTTTTTTTCGTTTCTTTTTAGCGGTTATATGTATTTACATGCCTTTTCCAACCAATTGCCTGTTTGCATTACATAATCGTTGATATTTGTTTGTTGATTGCTATGTCTAAGGTTTGGACAAATTTTGGGATATACTTGATTTGCTCGACATCTTGCTTAAATGTATAGATGCACTACATCTTAATCTAATTCAGAAAGAAAGGTATCATATTGAGATAAATGCTCGAGGCTGATAGATGGTTGGTGTGAAGATTCAGTATGATTGATTATCTAGCCCTGTTACTCTCTTTCTTTGCTTTTGCTTGTATAAGTATAAGTTACAGAACCATATAATTTGATCATCACCTTATCTGTCTACTGTTCTTTGCCGAGCAAAAAGCCTTCACTGGTTTCTTCTTTCTTAGAGATGTGACTATCTATTGCTCCTGCTTGCAGAGTGCAAACAAAAGTCGGAGGAGTATGAGAAGGAAATCCTGGATTGGAAAAAGCAGGCCTCTCAAGCGACAACAAGCATAACCAAGCTCAATCGTCAGATACATTCGAAGGTACAATGAAGATTCATCAAATCCTTTCCCTAAAGATATGTTATGTCTGAGCATGTATACACTAAAGCTTCCATATGATATCAGGAAACACAAATTGAGCAGCTGATCTCGCAGAAACAGGAAATAGTTGAGAAGTGTGAGCTCGAACATATTACTCTTCCTGTTTTATCAGATGCTATGGAGGAAGATGACTCAGATGGGCCACAGTTTGACTTTACTGAGTTGGATAGAGCTTATCTCCAAGAACGGAGACCATCTGCTCGTGAAAAAGTGGAGGCGGAGTTCAGGCAGAAAATAGAATCTAAAACATCAGAGATTGAAAGAACGGCTCCAAACTTGAGAGCACTTGACCAGTATGAGGCTATACAAGAGAAAGAAAAACAAGTTAGCCAGGAGTTTGAAGCGGCCAGGAAAGAGGAGAAGCAAGTAGCGGATGCCTATAATACTGTTAAGCAGAAGAGGTAACTCAATATATATCTTGTAAAATGATCTTTAGAGCTTCGAAGAAAATTGTTACCAGATATCGACGACTATAGGATGGAACCAAAACCGGACAAGTAAAAAGTCTGAAGATTCAAGATGTGCACATAGTTTTTGCAAATAAATTCATATATTCCATTATAGCTTCTTCTGCTCACTTCAAAATTTTGTGCAGGTATGAGCTATTTATGGAAGCTTTCAACCACATTGCTAGCAACATTGACAAGATCTATAAGCAACTAACCAAGAGTAATACGCATCCACTGGGTGGGACTGCTTATCTAAACCTAGAAAATGAGGATGATCCGTTTCTACATGGTATAAAGTATACTACAATGCCCCCAACAAAGCGATTCCGTGACATGGAACAGCTCTCTGGAGGAGAGAAAACAGTTGCGGCCTTGGCGTTGCTCTTCTCCATCCACAGGTATCCTCAACGACCTAGATTTTGTAGGTTTATATTGATTTAGTTTCACTCTTTGAATTTGGACTAGCAGACGGTGATGAAATTTGTGATTTGTGTCTGGAATGATCAGATTTGTTGAATCCTTAGCAACAAACTTTGATTTGGTTTTCCTGGGTCGTTTTGGGTTTTCTGTTCCTAGTAAAATACCCATCTTTAAAAGTAGGTTTCCTTTTCTTTATGATCTGAGATTTGGCCTACGATCGTCTAAATACAGTAGCTGTTTTGCAAAGGAAGTTAACTGTGGTCGGTTGTTTTAAGGTATTGATGGTGTTGTTTTTCCTTTCCATATTTCAGCTATAGGCCTTCACCGTTTTTCATACTTGATGAAGTGGATGCTGCGCTTGATAATTTAAACGTGGCAAAAGTTGCTAAATTCATTCGTAGCAAGTCATGCCAAGCAGGACGTGACAATCAGGATGCAGAGGATGGGAATGGCTTCCAAAGCATTGTAATATCTCTCAAGGACAGCTTCTATGACAAGGCGGAAGCTCTGGTTGGAGTTTACAGAGACACCGAGAGGAGGTGAGGATTTCCATATCAATAATATTCTTTTACATGCGTCTGTTTTTTTTTTTCTATTGGTACTATACCAAAAAAAATTGGGGTTAATATCTGAGAACTACTTGGTGGATTCAATTTGGTGCAGTTGCTCGAGTACAATGTCATTTGACCTTAGGAGCTACCAAGAATCATGAATTGGGAAGGTTTAGGGTTTAGGTAAGAAGTATAATGAACCCTAACTTTGGTATATAGCAACTTAGCAAGTACTGAAATGGTGTTGTGATTTTCTAGGTTTTTAATTATGTAATAATACAATGTTGATAGGTACTTTCCACAGTGGTATGGTGATTTATTTGCGATTTGATGCGGCATAGGACCTTATAAGAAGATCTCACGCTGTAGACAAATGTGGAACTTTTCTTTAATGTGATATAAGGAAACTCTTGATCTTAGTTGAATCTGGTTGACGTCGTATATAGGATTATGAAAGAAAAAATTGAAGACATGTTTATTTCACAAGTAGAAGAAAAGTAAAACAAAGTTTCTTTAATACGGATTACGGACTAAGAAATCAAAATCAAAGAATTTAATCTATGTTGGGGATTTAACATAGGCAAAGGCTTGAAACTGAAAAGGTTTGACCTTCTCAGACTTAATTAATAAAAACTCGTAAACATATGTATTAGCGGATAAGAACCAACTAAGTTTCAGAATTTGTCCTTAATTGATGATTTATGTCTTATTTTCAAACTAATTAAAAAAAAAAATAAAACGATGGATACGTGTCGGAAGCCTAGGAGTGACATCACTTGCGTCTTCTTTTTTCCATTGTCTTCTTTCGTAATCATTAAAGAGTAAACTCAAATTTCAAAGAAAAAGAAAAATAGAAAATTAAATAAAGCGGAGGGAGGAGGAAGAAGCAGAGCAGAGAGAAAAAAAAAAAAAAACAGAGAAGAGAGACTCATCAATCATTTCATTCTTTCGTTCTTCTTCTTCTTCCTTGGTTCAAAATCTCTAACCTAACAGCTACGGAGGGAGAGAAGATTCGATCTATTTCGAAGCAGAAAAGCAAAAAAAAATTGAATGGCGGCAAGAGCCAATAACAAATACACCTCAATCAACTTCAACCACATCCTTCACAAAGATCCTCCTCCTTCTTCTTCATCTTCTTCTCCTTATTCTTCAACCTCCTCCCCAGCTTCTTATTCCTCCGTCGCTCGTTCCAATGGCCGTATGCTCGTCCTCACCAAACCTTCTCCCAAACCTCTCAGATCTCCTTCCCCTGTCACCACCACCACCACCACGAACATTACCACGC
The DNA here is from genome assembly GCA_023657505.1 of Camelina hispida. Lineage (NCBI taxonomy): Eukaryota > Viridiplantae > Streptophyta > Magnoliopsida > Brassicales > Brassicaceae > Camelina > Camelina hispida. Next base: position 30,679,808 of record CP094632.1, read on the forward strand.
CTTCGCTCTCTCCAGCTCCGAAGATTTCAGATCAAGCCGTCTCTGATCCAGATCCGAATCAGATCTCTCTTCGTCCCTTAGGTCATACCGGACCTGGCTCCTCCCTCTCATTTCCTGTTCGGACTCCTGAGAAAGTCCAGGATGTGCCTCCTCCTGCTCCTATGATGTCCATGTCCCCGAAACCTAATAAGTTCGTGCCTCCCCATCTCAGGCCAGGGTTTGTTCGCAAGGATGAGAAGAAGCCTGGACTCGACTCCAATCCCAATCTGAACCAGGAACAGCCTCGGCAAGGATATTTCGGTTATGGACAGACCGGACGCCCCAAATCGGGCGGGTATGAGAGGATCCGAACCGATCCGAGATCCACCGGAAACCGACCCGGCACCTCCGGATGGTATGCATGTTCATCCCTCTCGTTTATCATATTAGTCCTTTGCGTTATTCAATAGAGATACTAGAGTGTCTCTAGGGATCTTAGCTCTGCCTATATCCAACGATCTTGAGATAAGATTAATTCTACGATTTTTGATAGTTTTTGCTATTCATAAGGATAATGAACTAAAATTTGGAAAAACAAAATTGTCATGAGACCTTACTTGTTGTTTGGCCTGTTACTAGTTTATTAGTTTTATTCGATTTGTGTATTGGTCTAAAAGGTGTGTACTTTATTAAGCCATAGATCTTGGAATCACACACATATGTTCTCTGTTCTGTCTTTTTGTTTGGTAAAACTGTAACTAGAATTGATGATTTTTTTTTGTTTTTTTATGTGTGTAGATGAGCTTTGCTGGGTTTGGTGTCCAGTTTACTCACTCGATGATGGAGATGACCTAGTTAACTAGACAAACAGTGACTTTTTCATTTCTCACTTCTTTTGATCAAAACCAGAGATTATCAAAGACCCACCACCCTCAAAGATTTCAGTAGATTTTGTACAAGTTGTTGGTTTTTGGGATCAGGGTGATTGATACTAATGAGTAGACACGAGATAACACTTGTCTCACTTATGTTTCAACAAAACTTTGTTTATGTACGTACCTGTAATTCTGTTTTAGCACGTGTTTGTCTTAGGTTTTAATCTATAGATTCTTCTATACAGATTAAACAAGAAAATAATCAATCGAGTCAACAATTTACATTTCCTAGCGTTTTAACTGCTGCTTGTGAAATCAATTAAAATATTATTGTATAAAATGCTGTTGGGTCTCTTTTGATCTTTTCTTTAGGGTCTTTCTTTTTTCCCGTTGTTGAGAACTTAGGCTGGGAAGAGAAGGCTCAAACAAGAAGACACAGTACTACAAACTAATGCTCCAGCAGCAAGAAGGCATCTTGTGATTGACTACCCGAACAAGTGTGGCCTCCAGTTGCTAGGCATGTTCCAGAGCCATTGTTTAGATACAAATTCATCTAGTACAGGGGACGATGCGCCCTACTGGGAGATTGCTAAGAAAAAATTGTAAATTTTCTGCCATTCTAGTTTGTGTATAGCCAAAAGAAACGCCGAGTCCTTTGATGTCTCCTAGGATTAGCATCAAGTTTGTTAGATCATGGAGATATGCACAGCGAGTCAAGTCCTGCAAATCCAATTACGTCTCCGGTCTGTGTGTCCTGAAACCATATATATAAACCACAGAAAAAAAGATACTTTGAATAATGGAATGACATAAAGAATCCTCCATGAATTATTTAGAAGTTTCAGGTATTCACCAGTGGGTGTTTCAAGGAGATGGATCCCATTATACTTATCCGGCATATGATCCAGAGCACGCATATGATCCCTATCATTATAGGCGTACAATTTGACCACACCATTATCATAACCAATATCCTTAAGGGAATTTTTAATGCTCTCCCTAACATCATCAGCACTGAGATGACGAGGGATTGGGCAATCCTCAGATGTCCCAAAATGCCAAAACACTATAGTCTCCGCCATTGAGATACCCCTTTCCACTAATAGTTTCTACGAGCTACCTATTATTATTATTTGTATATTTCTTAGAATAGAACGTACGTACTTATATACAACAACATAACGAACGATGGAACTCAAAACACATTTTATAGAAAGAGCTGATTTTAGTTTGTCTCTCTTTTTGGCGTGTGCATTGATTTGATTTTGATGTTTTGGGAACGGAAATAGATTTCATGGATGATTAAACAGTGTACGAAATGATACTATTTTACAAGTCTTTTGGCCATGTGGTCTTCCTAATATATATACTTGTCCAACTTATAGAATCAGCTTTTATGTGGAGTTAGACGGTTGGATTGGAAAATTCGTTGATTTGTTTATTGCATGCTAGTTTGATCCTGCCTATTGCTGTGAGCTATGCAAAGAAAATTCGTAAAACCAAAATCTAGATGTAACCGGATCAGAACTGAATCTAAACCCAAAAACCGAACTTTGGTTTTGTATTTAAATTTTGCAACTCAATTATAGAAATTTGCTTTTCCACCGATCACTCAATCATCACGAAAACGAAATAACACGTTAATTTACATATTTACCCCACCGTCTCCATTAATACATACACTGCTTTTATTAGTTTTTGAGATCTCTCTCTATTCCCTCAGCACAAAGCAAAATCACACAAATCTCTCTCACAGATCCAACAATGGGATCTCTCCCACCGACATCTCTAGATTTCTCACCAATCGATCACAATCCCCTCAAAAATGGCGGATCCAGCCACCACCACAATCATCAAGAGATCTCCCGCGATAATCTCCTAAACCTCTTCAAATCTCAGCAAGATCTTCTCAATCACTTCTTCAAACATCTCGACCTCTCCCAAACCCTAGATTTCTCACGCATTCTCCTCTCCACCTCCGGCACCGTCTTCTTCACCGGCGTCGGCAAATCCGCTTTCGTCGCCAACAAGGTTTCCCAGACGCTCGTCTCTCTCAGCTTCCGTTCCTCTTTCCTCTCCCCTCTCGATGCCCTTCACGGCGACATTGGCGCTCTTTCCCCTCGCGATGTTCTCGTCTTTTTCAGCAAATCCGGCGCCACCGAGGAGCTTCTCCGTCTTGTCCCTTGCGCTAGAGCTAAAGGAGCCTTTCTTGTCTCTCTCACCTCTGTTTCTGGGAATCCACTCGCTGCCGTTTGTGATATGAATGTGCATTTGCCTCTTCAAAGAGAGTTGTGTCCTTTTAATCTCGCTCCCGTCACCTCTACCGCGATTCAGATGGTGTTTGGTGATACCATCGCCGTTGCTCTCATGGCCGCTAGAAACCTTTCCAAGGAGGAGTATGCGTCGAATCATCCCGCCGGTAGGATCGGCAAGAGCTTAATCTTCAAGGTCTGCTTTCGAAATTGCTCACCTTTTAGAGTTTTTGATTTGCCTATATAGATAAGCTTTAAGAACAATGATGGGATGAATAAGAGAATCTATTGGGATGTGTTTGTTATATAGGTGAAGGATGTAATGAAAAAGCAAGAAGAGCTTCCTGTGTGTAAAGAAGGAGACTTGATCATGGATCAATTAGTGGAGCTTACCAGCAAAGGATGTGGTTGTTTGCTTGTGGTTGATGAACATCATCGTTTGATCGGTACATTCACAGATGGAGATCTTCGCCGGACTCTCAAGGCAAGTGGAGAAGCAATCTTTAAACTCAGTGTTGGAGAAATGTGCAACAGGTGAGGAAGAAACCACTCTGTTTTTTCTTATAGATTTTATAAGCGTTTTGGTGATTTATTTTGAATCATTTGTGTGAAAACAGGAAGCCTAGGACTATTGGACCAGAAACAATGGCAGTTGAAGCTATGAAGAAAATGGAGTCACCGCCATCGCCTGTACAGTTTCTTCCTGTGATCAATGAAGACAACACCTTGATTGGAATTGTTACATTGCATGGTTTGGTTTCAGCTGGTCTCTGAAAACACTAAGGTGCCTCTATATCACGTTTTATATAGTTGATTCTTTTAATATTTGGTGTATTTTGATATTCACAGCCAGTGAATTCTATTGTGTCTAGTAGGTGCCTCTATATCACGTTTTATATAGTTGATTCTTTTAATGTTGGTGTATTTTGATATTCACAGCCAGTGAATTGTATTTGTGTCTAGTAGTACTTCATCATGTATTGTCCATCATTTACTCAAAAAGATATGTATAGAGTATAAGAAAATATACTTGTATCTTTGTCCTATTTTACCTTCATTATATTACACTTGCTTTCATATATGCAACATCTTTCCTATTGTCACACTGCGCATAGCACCATTTTGATTGGACCAAAGAAACTGCAGTTTTTGGTTTTGATTGAACAAAGATTGGCTGAAGAAACTGAAACAATCCATATTACACAATTTTGCTTAGTGTTACTGTTGGATGTTTGAATTTAACATGTCTTCTTTAGTTCAGTGGTGACTATGGCAAACACAGTTATATCATACTGAACACCAGAAAGCGGTTCTAAGAAAATCTGAAATCCAAACCAATACAAAAATATGTAAAAGAATCAGAACCTATTGCATTTAACGATCAGTAATAAGTCAACAACATAAGGAACAACTTGAGTTGCTAGTGAGAAGAAATCTGAAGAAAGAAAGAAAGAGAGGTAGAGAGATAATAAAGATACAAGTATTTAAAAAATAACAATGTCTTGTAGAATCTCTATGCAGTTGGCACCGTGTTGTTACTGTTGTTGTTGCTGGTGCTGCTGACTTCATCATTTTGCTCGTTCTCACCGGACATTTCCTCGAGAGACTTTCCTTTAGACTCTGGAACCAATAGTGTAAAAACCATCCCCAAAAGATTAACCACACCCAAAACAATGAGCGAGTTCTTGACTCCAATGCCTGGAGGATATCCATGTTCTGTCTTGTTCTTGTCAGGACTTTGTGCTAAGTACAAGAACCCAAAAGCACCAACCATTGCTCCTAATTTTCCAGAAGCCGCGGAAATTCCATGGCAGGTTGATCTAAACCTAGCCGGGAAGATCTCAGCGGGCACGACGAAAGTCGTTGCATTGGGTCCAAAGTTTGCAAAGAAGAATGTTAAAGAGTACATTACCACAAACCCGATTCTGTTCTCCTTGTGAGTCCAGTGGTCGTAAGGAATGGCGAGAGCGAACATAAAGACGGTCATGAAGAAGAAACCCATCATCTGTATCGCGAATCTACCAATCACATCGATGAAGGCCACGGTGAACCAGTAACCGGGTACCGTACTGCACAAGGCGATTAAGGTTTGTGCACGTGCGATCTTGAAAACCTCTTGAATCGCATTCATAGTCTGTGCCGGAGGGATCCATCCGATCGCACTGAAAATATCTTTCTGGAAAAGGTTCTGACTGTAAAAGGCAATGTCGAGTAGGAACCATGTGCTTGTGGTTCCGAGCAAGTGAAGGCCATGGCGTTTCATGAACTCCTTAGAGAACAAGCCAAATGAATTGGACTTATCTTCACTTTTCTGCTGCTCTGCTTCGATCTCCACTTGCAAAACCTTAGACATGTTCGAAGCAGCTAGTTTCGCGTCCTTAGCTACAAGAGCCGTGTACCGTGCGGTCTCAGGCATCTTCGACCTCGAGTAATACGTCATTGCAGCTGGTAAAGCACCCACCATCAGAATGATCCGCCACACGTAATCTGCCTGAGGAATCGTGGATCCCAAGGCATCTACTTGATAGGCTGGAGATGGAAACTTAGCCTCGAAAGCCGCAGACACGATGATGGCAAATATCCCCCCGGTCAAGATTCCAAACCCTTGCATAGCGAACACCGCGGCTATGAATGCGCCGCGGGTCTTTTTATTGGCGTACTCCGACATAATCGTGGCGGATAATGGATAATCACCACCAATGCCAAAACCAAGCCAGAACCGGAAGAAACAGAGCGTGGTCATCACTGTTTTCGGGGTACTCCCAAAGGATAGACCCGAGGCGATGGAGCAAAGAACCATGACCATGAGGGTCATGCCGTAAACTTTTTTCCTCCCGAGTTTGTCACCAAGCCAGCCGAAGAAGAGCTGGCCCGCGAGTGTACCACAAAACGCGACTCCGTTCACAGCGGCGGAGACGTTAGGAGGCAGCGTTCCGGGCTTCACTGAGCCGTCTACGTGGTAGTAAATGCGACCAAGAAGCTTAGTGACGAGGGAGATACAAAAAAGATCGTAAGCGTCGGTGAAGAATCCCATACCGGCGATGATAATCGCCGTGAAATGGTACCATTGCGTTTTGGCGACGTCGAGTGCATTAAGCACGTTTAGCTGATCTCCTGCCATTGCTCTCTTTCTCTTCTTTCTCTGCGTTAATTTTGATGAAAATATACAATCAGTATTAACATTTTATCTACAACTGTTATAATTATGGTGGAACAAAGACTAACAATTTTCATGATTTTCTAACCAAAAAAAAAAAAACAATAATAATTTCAAATTCATCAAAAAAATTTAATGTCAAGTATTTTGCAAAGGTTGACTTGTAACGTGTGGAACTGAAAAGGTGACACGAAGAAAGATGGTGACGCACACCGACAAGAATTTAATCATTCCATGATATTCAACAATCAACATACAAGACAAACCAAGCTCAACGTCAAAGTTTACAAAATTTTCCTTCACAAAACATTACGGAACTCTTTTTATTTGTGTTTTGTATTTGCAAGAAAGACACAAGAAAAGAAAAAAAAATTGATGAAAGAAAAAAATTAGAAATGGTTAGAATAAATAAAGTTTCAATCTCAAAACTTCCATGCACAGACACACACACACCCCCAAAAAAAAAAAAAAAAAAAAAAAAAAAAAACACAAATTTTCGTCTGTCAAAACATTTGATGATCAGCTATTATTAAAACTGTATGAATCGCCTACGAAACTATTATAGACTATATACACAAACTCATGCTACATACACACACACACACACGAAAATAATGTGTTTCATCAACAAGTTTGTTAAGTTCTTGAATATCTACCTAATTAAAAACAAGAACCAAACGCTTGCATAACCTTACTTCTCATTGAAACAACAACAAATCATAAAAGTAAAATAGTTTCATAATAAACACAAACATAATAATTAAAGAAAGAAGAAACTTACAGAAAGAGTATTTTATTTTGCTTGTTTACTTTCTTTCGCAAAACAATCTCTCTCTCTCTTATGTGGGATTGTCTTTAGAGAAAGAAAAAGAAAAAGAAGAGAAGAGTATTAATTAATCTGTGGTTTGATGTTTTCTTTCTTGCAGAAGAAACTGTAAGAGAGGAAGAAGAAGAAGAAGACAGAAGAAATGGGTTGTGAAATGAAAGAGAGGCAGCGTCGGGAACGGCCTACTTATACGTGACCATATTTTTTCCTTTCTGTTTTTGCTTTGACATATTCTTGTGGTATATTCTTCTGACAACGACGTCGTTTCTTTCTCCTTTGACTACTTCTTTCTTTCTCCACCTTATTTTTTACTTGTTTTAGGACACACACACACTGGTTCTGTTCTGCGGTTAATGTTTTTTTGTGGAAATTGTTATGACTTACACGGTTTTCTAAAAAAGTCATTTTAAGTAATTAATTTCCGAATATTCTTAGGGTGAAAAAAATAATATTCGGACACATTAGCTGTTAATTTCATTTTGGGTAATTGATCCTAAATTAGTGCTGAATTTGTAAGAAAATACAAACTTTTTAACAGTTGCAAGATATTTATTGTGGTCATAAATAGTAGAATATTGGAAGAAAAAAAATTGATTCTTTTTATTTGGTCTTGTTACCTTTTCATACATTGTATCTGTATAAGTATAAACATAACAATATATTGTAAGAAATCAAAACTCTTTAACAAAAAAAAAAAAAGAAATCAAAACTATCATGAATTTTTTTAAAAATATATATATACTAGAATCGGTTTAGCAATAAAGGGAGAAAGGAATTAGCGGGAACCAACGTTTAGAATCGGTTTGAGTGACGTGGCAAATCTTACACCTTCGTCTTCTTCACTTTAAAAGGCGGAACTTGAAACCCTAGATAGATTCATACTAGCCGTTACTCTCTCTCTCTTTGACACCTTCACACTTCCCTTTAATCTCTCTGCAATGAGTTCGGCTGGAATCGATTCAAAGAAGCCAGCTATGGTCTCGGAGTCGTCGAATCCTGAATCACTGTTCTCTACCAAGACTCCTAACAAAATCGTTAAAAGACAGATCTTTTCTTCGACCCCAAAACCTGAATTCGTTGTCAAATTGCCCGAAAGGTGAGATTTTTACACTGTTTCTTTAAATTTGGACCCTTTTAATTTTTTCAATTTTTATTGATTTTTTTTATTTTTTTTTTGTTGTTGAACAGATTCGAGATTCTGGAGGTGTTGTTCAATGGGTTGGACACTGCAATTAGATTGCTTAAATTAAAGGGTTCTTCGACTACATTTGCTAATTTATGTCCCAAGATTGAGTATCTCACTAATCGGTAAAGCTATTGACTTTTTTTTTTTACTTAGCTATTGAGGGTTTAAAGGATTCAACTTTTTGATGCATCTGCTCTGTGAATGTGTTGTTTGATGTTGTTTTGTTCAATGTGGGTGTGTACAGGATCTTCTCGTATGATCATTTGGCTCAGATGAAGCATATTTATCCAGAAGCCATTGAATTAAAGAGAGTTTTGAAATATGTTGAAGCCACTTGTTGTATGAAACCTAGTCTTCAAATTAGCTTGAACACCGACGCAGTTGTGCTTGACAGTACAGTTTGTGGAACTAAGTACATGGAACTTAGGAAAGTGTTCCACTCAAAGCTTGTAGATTTTTACAAAGCTCATCCTAAGGTACATACTAGTCTTCCCTAATCTATAGTTTAGTTGTAGCTTTTTGAGAAATGCTTGCTTCTATATCTGATTTTGTTATCTGTATTCAGGACGATATTCCGAAAGAACTGCTTCCTGAACCGTTCAATTCCCCCATAAGGGATAGTTATTTAGATACAGTGAGCGTAGACTTAGGAGCATCTAAACTTGAAGTTGGAGGTTTTGATGTTCATATGGAGGAGATGGAGCAAGAAGAACAAATTGTCAACAACGAAGTGATTCCAGATTCGACTTCTTCGGATGGCGCTGAGGAGGAATGCTTATTATCACACATAGAGTCAAGAATAGTTGAAACTCCAGTTAAAGATTTATCCACTCCCTCCAAAGACTTGTCCACACCAATCCGGGTCATGAGTGCTACACCGACGTTGCAGCTATCTAAAAGATGTATTGAGTTTACTCCAGATGGTGGTGTTGATGGTAACTCTGTTAGATCAACAAATGGTTTGGCAAAGGGTACATCTCGCAGTCTGAATTTTGATGCTTTTGAGGAAGATGAAATTGTGAAGGATGACATCGGTGGTAACAAAGCTAATGATGATGCCTCTGATGAAGATGATAGCCTTGTTCAGCCAGTAAAGGGTCCATCTCGCAGTCTGAATTTTGACACTCTCGAGGATGACACAATTGTGACAGATGACATCGGTAAAGGAATCAACTTTGAAGCTGGTGATGTTGCTGATGAAGATGGTCTTCTTCAGTCTGAAGTAAGTGATGCTTTTCCTTGCTACCATTTTGCTTTCAGTTGCTAGCCATGTTGAAACTGTCATCCTTACTTACCATTGTGTGTGTGTCTTACAGATGAAAGAGAGACCAAAGACTGAATCCGAGAAGGACAATTTGCCACAGCTTGTTAATTTGATTCATAAATTGTTTCACTCAACCAATAGAACGGCCATCACGAAGGAGGAGCTTCTTCACAAGATTATTGCAAACCAAATCCATATAACCGATAGAAGTAGGGACAGTTAATATCATATGTTTGATAATTTCCCTGTCTCTTTTTCCTTCACAGGCTCAGAGTTTCTTTCTTGTTTGACATTTCCAGGGGAAGTGGAGGAACAATTAAGTTTGATGTTGCAATTAGTTCCGGACTGGATCACTGAAACAAAAGCATCTTCTGAGTATGTTCTTGTTCGGTGAGTATCATGTTCTACCAACAAATGACTATGATCTTTTTGCTTCTTGAGGCACTAATATATTTCTACTTCTTTTGCTTTTTGCAGCATCAATAAATTGTGGGCTGCCGAAACAGTACGTGCAAAACTTGAAGAAGCAACTTCACAGGACATTTCAATTGTCTGCTGAAAAACCCATAAAAACTGAATGTTTTTGCGTTATCTCACTCTCTTAGCTCACGTATCATTATTCTTCACAAAATAGCTTCTGTCTTAGTTGATTCAACCAATAAACTTGTAATATTCTATTTAAACATAATAACATGTTTGATTATGAATATAAGGAGACGAAACTTCATCTAATGACGAGCAGAAACGAAACAACATATTCAAGTCTAAGAGTTTGGAAATCTTGGTAGATTTGTGGTAAAGCTGAAGCACTTATAAAGTAGTTAATAGTGGAAAGAAAGAGAAACAAACCCCATGGAACACACTACACTGGAAAGTTGATAAGAGTTGGCTCTATAAATATAAAGCCTTTACAATGGAAAAATAAAGGAGCTTCTGAAGAAAGAATCTTAGATAGTGGCTGTTCTTTTCTTTATTACTACTCTTTAGAAAAGGATTTGTTCTTTGCAATGATAATTTAAAGTTGTTGATATTATCCAAAAAGAAAAAGATTATATTAGTCTTGAATGTGTTAATGATTAGATTATTGTGTTTAGTTCAAAGACGTTATTCTTCTACAACCTACAGTCACACTATATACACAAAAGAAACTGTTGAGATTTTCTCATGTGAACCCTCCTTTAAGAGCTTTGCTTGCTCTCTGAATCGCTCTTGTGACTCTCCATATCTCATGTTCAATTACACCCACTGATGCGTCTATCGCAATAGCATCTGCTATTCCCGGGAAAAATCCCAGTTTGCTCTCTGGTTCAGCTGCCGGTCCATACACCTATGCATAAACATACAAACAAGGTCACATGAAGTTTGAAAAAATTGGTGATATCTGATTGAAAAGAAGTTAATGTTTTAAACTTTACTCACAAGATGCTTGAACCATTCCTTCCCTTTGATCCCTTCTGCATCCAGAAACCCTCTCTCTACAAGCATCAACCTGTCATTTAGCTCTCTTCTCTTCGCCACTGCTGCAACATCATCTTTGTTATATGATTTCTCCTTAGAAACCTTTGCTTCATCTGCGGCTTCTTTGGCTACCAAAGAGAACTCTTGTATCGCCATGCTTAACGGATCAACAGAAACTTTCCCTTTTAAGAGCTTGCTCAATGTATCTCTATGTGCCTGAACCGTCACACAAACACACAAACTCAGTTTCCTTTCACCCTACGTATAAAGGGAGTAAGAAAAAGTACATACCTGCAATTGTTGTGCATAAGAGGTGTAGTCGAATGGTATGAGTGGCTCATCAGCCAAGAGAATTCCTAAAAGTCCCCAAATTCCAGCCACTGAGAAACATAGAAAGCAAAAGAAGAGAGTTAGTTCTCTTCATAGCATCCATAAAAAAAAACAGAACAAAAAGACTAAAAAACTAATTGTAGATCGAAAGAGAGAAGTAAAAGCTTTACTAGCAACATGACGGTGAAACAATGGATCTGCATTATGGATCATCCAATCATAGGAGTCAAATGCGGTGTGATAGACAGGATAATCTGAAAAAAGGATTAACAACAGAACATTATTGGTATTACTTACATTAGAACAATTCATTCTGCAATTTTGAGCAAGACTAAGGAATCAAGTTCTGATTTACCTGCTCCATAATACATGTCTATAGATGGTATCCCGGCATGATGAAGAAAACCGGAAAAATCAGAATCTACTCTACTTAGCCTCTGTATCTACAGTCCATCAAAACATTAAGTTACATTACAAAGACAAACGTAAAATCTGAAATGAAAAAACTTGTTTGAGCTCTTTCAAAGGATAGTCTATTCACAATGTTATTCTGAGACTTAAATGTCTCTTCCACTGTCAAGCCTACTGCATCAGGATCCTGTACCTGACCACTCAAAGATGAATGATTACCAAGAGAGATTAAGAGATTTCTCAACGAAATAAAACCAAGAACGTTTTCACAATGCTTGAAAATGCTTTCTTTGTTTAATAATATTACCAGCTTCAAGGCTTCTACAAGAAGACCATCTAATTGAGGAGTTGCACCAGCAAAAAAACCAGAGCCTTGGACCGCACAATCGACATTAAGATAAGCCACGGCACTTGCACCTAAGTTAAGAACATTTTCCTCAACCCATTCAGTTGATCCAATCTATAAAACAAAACAAAAAAAAAGAGAGACAAGTGGTTTAAGTAAAGCCATCACATAGATTCATCTTTTACGAAGTTACTGATGATGACTAACCATTCCGAATTCTTCTGCATCCCAACTACAAAGGAGAATGGTCCTACGTGGTCTCCAACCAGATTTAAGCAAAAGAGCAAACCGTCGGCTAATGTCAAGTAAAGCAGAAGTACCACTATTTGGATCAACAGCTCCATAAGTCCATGCGTCTCTATGGTTTCCAAGTATTACATACCGATCAGCTTCTTCACTCCCTCTTATTGTAACCACAACATTGTGAATCTTCTTCATTTTCATCTCCCCCTTAAATAAATAAATAAAAAACTTCAAATTGAGCTCAAAATTCACATTTTTCAACGACAACTAAATCCCAAAAAAAACAAATTCAGAATGATTGAGCTACAGTTATAATTATCAAATTCAGGTATAAATTTGGAACAAAAACGTTATTAAAGGAAACTAAATTCACACAATTAAGGAATATAACGGAAAATTCCAAAAGTCAAAACCAAGAAAAACATAACGGAAATACAAAATTTTCAGTTAAACCTGAAACGTCATGTTAATAACGGTCCGACCAGGTCCAACTCGTTGACCCGAGTTCCGCCACTCAACCGGAGCTCTAGCACCGCCCAGAGAAGCCAAAAGGATCTCAGCGTTACGTAGAGACAAAGGCAAAGACAGAATCTTTGGGAACCTCCGAGTGACCAAATCATCATCCAAGCCAAGCTTTTCTCCTCCGACGACTCCGGGCCAACCGGGACTAACCGGATCTCCGATTCCTCTCATAACCGTACCTCTCTCAATACCGCCAAATCCACCACCGTCGTTCTCGGCGTATATTAGCACCCCAAGCGCACCTTTAGTCTCTGCTATCTTCACAATCCCTCCTCTTCCCAAGCTTTCACCTTTCCTCACTAAAACCACACACCCTTTAACGCTCACTCCGATCGAGTCAAGCGCACGGTAGTCTCTCTCCTCGCCGTGGTTCACGAACACAACGTTACCCTGCGCCGAACCAGACGGAGAATAAGCATGGTATGGCCTAACGACCGGAGAGGAGGAGGAAGATGAAGCATCTCCGGGAACGTCGTTTAAGTCAAACTCCATCGTCGTCGTGTTGCTAAAACGCGCCGTGACGGAGATGTGCGTAGGATAAGATAACAGAGCTTCGTAATCGGCGACATGAGTGTCAAGTCCGAGGCTTTGGAAGTGGTTTACGACGTAGTGGAGAGTGTCTAAAGAGGGTTTAGTTCCGGCGAGGTGGGGGTGACGTGTCAATTCGCGGAGGTAAGAGGAGATGGTGGCGTTGGAAGCAGAGGAGAGGAAGAGGCGGCGGAGACGGAGGTCATTATTATGTGGATTTCGAGAAAAGAGAGAAGGAGGAGTAGCGTTAGGGTGATGGAGAGTGTAGAAAGTGGCAACGAAAAGGACAATGATGAAGAGGAAAGCACAGAGAGGTGGTGGTTGATGTCGGAAAGGGAATATAGAGATTCCGGCGACGGTGGGTCTGGTGGTGAGAGGCTGTGACATTGCAGAGAGAGAGAGTGAGTAAAATGGTTATAATAGTAAGTATAGTGGGGGCTGAGCTAGTAAGTAGTAGTAGTATCTTTGTATTTATTATATTAGTATGAATCATCATCTTCGTCTCTTTCTTTTTGTCTTTTCGTCTTTATGAGTATGTTTATCTTGGTCAAAAAACTCTGTTATTAATCTTATTTTTTGTGCAAGAAATTGAATTTTGGATAATGGGTGTTATAAATAAAGAGATGACTGATTGAAAGATCAGAGCTTTTTAAAAATCGAATTTAAAAAATGAAGGTGCATGATCTCTACTTTTATTCCACTAGATTACTTTAGCTTTAGAGGATGTTATAAGGAACATTTAGAGAGTCGTGGCGACCCAGTCGAATGATAAAAAGCTGCAATTTCTTGCGAGAGAACCAAACAAAAAAACTGAAAAAAGTATGTTTTTTTTTTTTATAATGGTGAGAGTGTAATACTACTCTACTACTTTTTTTTTTTCCTTTGTTGAAGTATCAGTTTCAGTATTTTTTGTTATAGTACTCAACAACTAGACATGATATATTGGGTCAATATTTGACATATTCCATATAACATTAGAATATTATATTACTCGTCATATATATTCCATTGTGATAATGATATGATTTTCCGCAAATTGTTCTATTGTCTTTGTCATTAATTTATTATAAGTGGAGGCAACCAACTCCCAAGGACAAGAAAAGGCACGAGAATGACAACTCTATTGTTGGAAACTGAAGCTGAAACATTGAGATCGAAGCCAATTCTCTCAGTCCGCAAATTCGGATATTTTTAGAAGAAGTTGTTTTAGAACCTAGTCTAATAAACTTTTTTTTATTACAATTAACTATAACTAAAACCTGTGATTGAAAACAATATGAGATATTACTACTACAAACTACTTGAGCAAATGATGAGCACGACATCATAAAACTGATAAGTTAACCATGAAAAGCTTTTGTCTTTATGCATTTGATTTATTTGGTCGGACCTATTGTCTTTATGCATTTATACATACTAATAGTATTATATACTAATACACTCCGAATTAACCAAGGGAAATAAATTCTCTATAGGAAAATAGAATTATCTCTTAACTTTTTCTGTATTCAGGTTCGATTTTTTGTTTGTTTATCAATTTAACATAGACGTAATGTGTAGACTATTAATAATTTGTTCAATTGCCCCCAAAAAAAAATGTGGTTTGTCAGTTTGGTTCATTCCTAGTTTATCTTATTGTCCTACGTTTGATTGATTAATAGAAACTTTAGCTATAGGGATTAGGGAAACACGATCCATAAGGCTATTCAACACCTAATTAGATCACTATGCTGTAGATATTTTTACTAGGAATTAAACAGATGAATGTGCTTCTTCTAAAAGAGTGGGAATCGATCGCATGATTGGGGTATAAATTTTTTTAGAAATTTGACAGCACTATAGTGGGATGGGAGGACAAAATCTAAGTGGGTCCTTCAACGTATCTTCTTTGTACTACAAACCTTCGTAAAAGATAATCCAAGTCATCATTCAGACAAAATATTTTAGGGACATTGAAAGTGTTGGGTTTTAGAACTTTAGAGACAATAGCCTACTTTAAATCTGGTAGACAACAAAAGTTTATCAAAACAAAACAAAAAAAAAGCTGGTACACAACAAATAAAATACGACCTTAGATATGTTTACATGTTCAAACAAATAATTTTAAAATAATTCCAAATATCTCGTTGTAGGCTTGTAGCTAATGCAACACTTTAGCAGATTTTGTAAAGTCTAATGCCTTACTCATTACCAGTTGAGCTAACTTCTCGTAAAAAACTTGAAACATCTAAACAGATATTTGCTATGTGTATTAAGCAGATTTAATGTAATATGACGTCGCCATCTGATACAATCGAGTAGAGTAGACTTTATTTACTATATAGGTCTCAAAGCAATTAAGCATACTTGCTAAAGGTTGTTGGCTTCCTCCGCAATACTCAGACCACTCTTCCTGGAGTATGCTGATCAGTTCTCTAAACTCTAAAGCACTTACTTAAAAGTGTATCTAGTAATTGTCAGTTTTTCAAATTTCTCTTTATAACTACACAATGGGAAAAATTATTTTAGAAAGAATGTAAAAAAGAGCTCAAATTTTTTTTTTTCGTCAGCAGCATGAGTTCAATTTAATGTATGGGTTGAGCCTTTAAGACTAACAATTTAGTCAGGACAGGACACCCTCACCTTTTTGTGTTGTTGCGCCGAACTATTTCAAAATGACCACGAGACGTTGAAGAAAAAAAAGAGAAAAAAAACAAGAGACAAAAAAGAAAGAAAGAAACTCAAACTAAACGATTATAACCAATGAGAAAGAGAGATGTAAACGGTTTGGTTGGACGCCTAGAGCCGTCGACCTTTAGTTTCAGGTAGTTATGTTTCCCTGCAACATCTCACTATTTTCATGTACTTGTGTAATCAGAGCTTGTCTTTGCCTAGTTTTGATTACTGTACTGCATAATTTGTAACTTTTTAACATCGTAACATAAAATGCAAGACTTTTTCCCCCATTTATTGGCCAGAGGAAAAGAAGACATTTGAGTAATACTCTTTGTTTGATCACTTATTTCATATGCAAAAGATATTACAATGTTAACGAGGAACCCCCATCATATTCTGCAACTTTTTTCATTGAATCAACCCTTCAGTAATCGAAAGCTAACTACATTTGTTTAAGTTCTGGCCATGAAAACTACTGAACTTTAGTATTCAACGAAAACAAAAGAAAAGCAGAACCAAAATAAGCTGAATTACAAGTGACTTGATTTTTCAGCTATAAAAACCCATAACTATCACTAAAATGCACCACATTCAGTTATGTCTTGCATCAAAGAGTAGCAGAAAGAGCACACACGACTTCATAAGAGTTATAAGGGACTGTAAGCACAACATCATGCCACTCGACCTTCCCCCACATATCTCCACTGTTGCGTCTTTCAAGCGCAATCACAACACACCAAATCTTCTTGTCTTCACTGGAACTAGAAGTCATATAATTGTTCCAAACAACCACCATCTTTCCACCATGACTCGCCAAATGAACATACGACTCAGTAAACTTAGGCAGTCCTTTCAAACCTTTCAAAGGTATCCAATTTCTTTGTTTAGAATCGTACCAACTCATTTTAAAGCGAGCATTATAACAATATAGTATGTTATCTATCACGCAATATGAACTCTCTGCCCATCCGTGATCCAAACTGTTATTATCGAAAGCGTTCCATCTATCTTCCTTTGGCTTGTAAGCCACACCCGAATACCCATACATATAGATCTCATCGTCAATAACCGCACTCTTCGATACATGACTTGCACATCTCTCCCTCTGAGTGTCAAACTTAGTCTCCCAAGTTTGGGTTTTTGGATCAAAAACCTCCATCCAATTGGAGGCATCGTATTCATCAGAGCCTCCTGCTACATATATCTTGTCATCAAGGACATTAGCCGCTGACCAATACCTTTCCACCTGCATACTTGGACCCTCGAGCCACCTATGAGATCGTTAGTCCAAGATCGAGACTTTAGACAAGGGCGCTTTGAAGGTGGATCCACCAATGTTGTAGATATTAGAACCAACGAGTGCGCAGGAGGAGAATTGAGGATCGGGAGTGCAGCCAAAACATACCCATTTGACTTCTTCTTCTTGCTAAGGGGTTGATCAGGTTTGCGGCAGAGAGTGAACCAACGTGTGTTAGGGCCAGGATAGAATTGAAAGCACACATAAAGAACACTCTCGGTGCGTCCTAAGAACGAACGGGTCTCGTAAAGCTCCGGTTAAGAAAGAATTGAGCGAAACCTCTTGGATACTAAGGAGAGAGCTGGGTAGTACAATCTCGAGATGCGTGCGAAGCAACTCAATAGCAAATCATCGGGGAGTGAAAAAAATGACGGAACTGGATTAGTTAGCGAGGGTTTCTTCGTCGATCTCATCTTCTCCCTCAGTACAACAACACGGAACAACCGATGAAACTTGGACTCTAAGGACAATTTATACTATTGATTTAAGGGCATTGACTTTGACCACATTTTGTATTATTGGGCCAAACAATATATTGAAAGCCCAGCAACACAAAATAAGCTAAAGGGGATATTGAATTAAGATTTGGTAGGATTTTGTAGAATTTTAATATTTTAGAATTCTGAAATATTTGATGGAGTTTTAAGGAGATTTGATTAATTTTTAAGGTTTTTATTTTTAAAATACAAGAAAATGAACGTGATTCTGTAAGATTTTGTTATTAAATTTGGGTGATTAGTATTTTAGAACACAAAAAAAAGAAGAAACATTTTGTTAATAAAGACACGACTACTTTTTATAAAATTTATGTTAATAACAGATCAAAGGCACGACATATGAGAATGATCAACGAGATTACTTTGCTAACGAGATCAACTACAAACGAGATCACACAATTGAAATAGTATACAATAGCACTTATAAAGTATGATTTTGACATCTCATTTACTCTCTAAAATAAACACAGGCTCTCTTATCCTAGTACTCTCTAAAATAATCCACAGAAAGGACGAAGTGTTTCTTTTTTTGGTATTGAACATATGGGCAAATTGCAATACAAAAACAAACCGAGGTTAGTGTTCAGATTAACCTGCAACAAAGAGAAAGGAGTTAGTGAGAAGATGATGAAGAAAAGAAAAGAAGCACAAGGAGAAGAAGATGACAAAACAGAGTTTATAAGAGTCTAACAAGAACAGCAGAAAGGTTGCAACAACCAAATAAAATCCACATTATCCGTGTTAAAAGAAGAAACCATCGTACAATGTCTTGGAGAGACCCACTTTCTTGTATCCACACAACAAGAGTATCTCAATGTTCGAACCTTTGTAATCTTTATCCATAATGAAGCGATTGACAAGAAAATATCACTTCTAGCTTACCTCACAGCTTCATCCATATGGGGAGAAGAAAGCGATTGACAAGAAAATATTAAAAACGAATGCAGTGTCTATACTTGGGCTTAGACGAATCCATGTCTTTTATTTACAAAATAGTTTCCTTCAGTTTCTTTCCTCATACACACAAAATCTACAAAAAAAAAAAAATCAAGATGTAACGTTCCAACCAAATCCGCAAGACCGATTACGGTAAAACGAATATTATCACCTACACATGTCTCCTTGTAAGGTGTAGTAACAAATTGAATAATCATTCTTTTTCTGTCCCTAATTTTGATTGACAAGTCTTACCTCTTAGTTTGTTAATCTTAGATCCCTCCCCAATCCAAGAACTGCTTCACTTCATCATAAAAAAATCCATCTCTTCCACAATGGATAAGAAGAAGCCAATCCAGCAGATGTAGTCAGACCAAGACCCAATTCTAATTGCCGAGAGAACCTGTAGACATTCCAATTGGTGAGAGAGGAAGTCTAGTCAGAGATGAGGATTGAGGTATACACAAGACCCAATTCGCCGATGGTGGGATTGAAGCAAAGAAGTGGGGAAGAGCCAGTTCTTTTTCAAAGGGTGTGATTTTGAGGGAAGTATTTTTCAACTAGAAAATAAAAGAAAGTCTCATAGAATCATGCAAAGTAGCATTTTATAAAAAAAGTTCTGAAATTTTGAATAACAGTAGATTTTAAGTCAGTTTTATAAATCATTGATTGAATAACCAGAGATTATAAATTATTTTAAATAATTTTACAGATATAAAAGTTAAATAACAGAGAATTTTAAAAGATTTTATATAAATCTAAGTTGAATAACAAAAGATTTTTAAAAATACCAAGTCAATACCCCCTCTAATTATTATCAAAGATTAAACAAGTGAAATGATGTTTTATTGCACATATAATCATACAACAAACCCACAATCACTTTTAAACTCACCACTCTTTTTAGCAACAAGAGCTGACACGAATTCATAAGACAAAGGGACTCTTAGCACATCATCATACCACTCCACATTTCCCCACATCTCTTCGAAGTTGTGTCATTGGCTCATTGCATTGATGTGTGCAGTACAAAAAAATATTTAATAAATTAGATATAATATTTTATATTTTTAAAAATATAAGCAATTTTGTATTTTAGTTTTTAAATATATATGTTATTATTAAAAGATTTAGAGATACAAATATTTAATTTTACTTTTATAAATAAAATTAAGTTCTATAATTGTTTTAGTGAAATTTTCAAACATACCTCTTTCTCTATATCACTTTTCAAAAATACCATTTTATGGTAACCATTTTCAAAAATGCCTTTTTTAATATATAAAATGATTAAAAAAAATTCTAAGTATTAACTTAACATATTGTAATTGTGTAAAAGAGGGTAAAAATGAAAATGTTCAAAAAATGTATTTTTGAAAAGGCGCATCTCAAAAAAAGTATTTATAACAAATTCTCATTGTTTTAAATAGTTTGTTATTGTTTCCTTAAGATTTCTGAAAGTCTGAAACAATAAATGAAATCTGTTAAATAATTTCATTAAATAATTTTGAAAATATTGTTTTATTATTTTAGAAATCAATATAAGTTTTTCTTTTATTAATTATTTAAAATGCAATAACATTTTTTGTAATATACCAAATGTTAATAGGTTAAACTTCTAACAACATTGCTTAAATAAGTATATTGAGATTTTTTTTTTTTTTTTGATGAACTGATGTTATATTAGAATATAATGTTTGAGACAACAAAAAAAAATATTAGAATATAATGTTTGTTACAACAGATTCAGCTATAGATAAAAAAGCTCTATGCATTGGCAAACTATGGAGTGTATATTATGGGCTGTGCACGGCTTGGGATCATGGGGTTACGCGGTTGGAATTGAAGGTGGACTCGATAATGGTTGTTGGTTTTTTTTCGACAGGGATAGATGGCTCTCATCCTTTGTATTTCTTGGTACGGTTGTGCCATGAATTTCTTACAAGGAATTGTATAGTATGTATTGGTCTAATCGTCTGATGGGTTAGTCAACTATGCGTTTAGTTTACCTATTGGTTTTATGTTTTGACTTTGGCTCCGTCTATTGTTTATGGTTTGTTGAACGAGGACGCTGCTGGCGACACTTGGGCCTGGCATGTCCGATTGTAAATTTTATTTTAATAAAAATTTCATGCCATGTTTGTGTTTGAGTTGTTAGCTTTAATAAATTAGGGGAAGCTTTCTTTCCCTATTTCCTACCAAAAAAAAAAAAGAAGCCCTATGCGTATAACTACAAAACGCCACTTATAAAAGAAAAAAGGTTACTGCTTTTGTTATACCGTGCGAGTCACTATAACAAAATAATATATCATCTATCAAGCAATCAGGGTTCTCTAACCATCCTAATTCCAAACAAACCTCTGCTAACGGTTTCCATCTATCTTCCTTTGGCTTGTAAGCCACACCCCAAGTCCCATACATGTAGATTTCTTCGTCGAGCACTGCGCTCCTTTATACATGACTTCCACATCGCTCCGTGAGAGGGCTCAACACATGCTCCCAAGTTTGTGTTTTTGGATCAAAAACCTCCATCCAGTTTGAAGAATTGTAGTCTTGACACCCTCCAGCTACGTATATTTTTTCATCAAGAACGTTCACCGCTGACCAGAAACGTTCCACCTGCATACTTGGACCCTCTCGCCACGTGTGAGACTGACAATCTAAGATCGAGACTTTAGACAAGGGTACATTGTACATGGATCCGCCAAGGTTGTAGATGTTAGAACCAACGGCCACTAGATTCGACGAGCGGACAGGAGGGTAATTGGGAGTTTGGAGTGTAGCGAAAACATACCCACTTGACTTGTCGTTCTTGTTCTTGTTCTTACAAAGGGTTTGATCAGGTTTGCGGCAGAGAGTGAACCAACGTGTGTTAGGGCCATGAATCCCATCATAGTACTCAGTCCCGTCTCAAATAAATGTTAGACCCTAGATAAACTGAATTTTTTGGACCCTTTTCACAAGAAATAAATTTTTTTTTTTTTTTGGTCCCCTCTGTTCAAGGCTTTTTCCCAAGTTTTGGAATGGTCCCTGGGCTTTCGCCCCTCTCGCCTCCCCCTTGAGCCGGGGCTGATAGTACTCAAAGCACACATAGAGACAAATCTCGGAGTGGTCTAAGAGGGATCGAATCTTGTAAAGCTCCGGTGAAGTAATGAGTGAACGAAACCTCTTGGATACTGAGGAGAGAGTTGGGTAGTACAATCTTGAAATGCGTGCGAAGCAGCTCAGTCGCAAATCATCGGGAAGTGATGGGTTAGGAGTTGGTTGCGGCGTGGATAAGACCAGCGGAAGAGATGGTTGCTTCGTAGACATCATCTTGTTCTCTATGGAAGATATTGAAAGAGCTTGGTTTCGTCTACTACAGTTTGCTGCAGATAACAAATGCAGAGGAGAATTTTTTATATTGAGGGATTGTGACGTTGACCACAAGAGTCCGTTTTACTATTAACGCGGGATCATATAGTCCACAAAACTGTAAAACAGAATCATTTTCATTGACTCATATAATGTCGTCTAATGTGGTGAGTTCACTTTCTTCGAAACCTTTGACAAGAGATTTTTTCATTGACCATAATCTCATTTCTTAAATTTCATTTTCAGTTTCCTTTGTATTTAAGTTTTCCCATATCATTATCGCTTACTTTTTAGTATGGTGGTCTTTGAAGAAAATGATAATGTGTACCTACAATTTACAGTTACAACTTACAACCAACTTTATTTAATTTCTGCCAAAATTACAGAGTGACACAAAATCCATGTGAGTCAAAATCCAAAACCAATGAAAACTATTTCTACCTAATTGACAAATGTCATGCCTACCTTATTTATGTCAAAAGTTTTTTTTTTTCTTTTCTAACAAAAAAAAAAAAAGATATGTTGAATACATATAACTTATATAGGTATGTAGGAATCATCCAATCTCCAAAGATAAAAAAAAAGTTTCAAAACATAATCAAAACTTTTAAGACTTTTCAGTAGTTCCGGTGGGTGAATCAGAAGAGTTGGTAAGGTAAGCATTTTTTTTGAATCTTAATCATTAACCAAAACTTGTTAAGGTAAGCTTTCTAATTTCTATATCTATATGCCCATATGATCAGTTTTTGAAACTTTGGATTTGTTCTATTTAATACTATTATTATTGATTTAGCTTTTGCTTTTTGTCACCCAAAAAAAGGGGAAATTAATATCATATGATAATAAATATAAGCTCTCTGTGGGCACATAGTCCAAGAACTTTGATATACGCTCCGATAAAGGAGGGAGATAGAGAGATGAGATGAGAGGAAGATGAAGAATCAAACATAAAAGAGACAAAAGACATTCTTATCCTTCTTCATTCTCTCTATTCTTTGATAGGAGGAAACAGCTTTTTGGATTATCCTTCCTCTCCCCTCCGGTTAATCCCGCCGTTTCTTACATTTTCCTCTGTTTTTTTTCCCGGGAAACAGAAGGAAAATTTTCATCTTTTTTTTTTTTTTTTTCCGGGAAAGGAGAGATCTTTGTCAATTAGGTAGCTGCCCTTATCTTTAAAGTATTGTTTTGAGGTATAAAGATTATATTTTTTTTCTTTCTTTTGGGTCTTGTGAATCACGAACTTATCCTTCTCTGTTTTTGCTATGCTGAAACTTTGTTTTAATGGCAATGTTGTTTATTTTGGATCTTTAAAATCCAGGTCGCGTGGCTTCATTGTTGTGGTTAATTCAATTGGAGGATGAAACAAAGGTTACTGCTTTTGTTAGGTTCTTAAAAGCTAGGGTTTTTGGGAACGTGCTTATATCTGTCTGTGTGTATCTGCATTTTTGAGATTTGGGGTTTTGGGTATATATAACTCATGGATTCAGAATTGAGATTTGCTTCAAAAGATGTGGTGAAATGCTGTGATTATTCTCTTGGGGCATCATCATCTTCTTCAGATCCTTGGACTAGAACGGTGAAAAGAAAGTTCAACGAGTTCAAAGAAGGGAACATGTTGTTGTTACGAGGTTCTTCTGATTCTTCTTCCAACGCTAAGATACTAGTTGAGAATGAATGTGCAGCTTTGCTTGAGGTTCTTTCTAGCCAAAGGAAAACAGTTAAAGATCTTCATTTAGAGCTTGAAGAGGAGAGAAACGCTGCTGCATCAGCGGCTAATGAGACAATGTCTATGATACTGAGGTTGCAGAGAGAAAAGGCTGAGATACAGATGGAAGCTCGGCAATTTAAAATGTTTGCTGAGGACAAAATGACACATGACCGAGAAAAGCTCACGGTTTTGGAGAATTTGTTGTATGAGAAAGAGCAAGCTATCGAGGCCTTGACTTATGAGGTCGAAGCATACAAGCAGAAATTGTTGAGCTATGGGGTTTCTGAGGCAGAGATGCATGAGCAGATACTTGGTTTTGGCAGAGACTCTAGCACGGTTGGTTTTGATGTTTACCCTTGTGAGTATACTTCTTTGAAATGTACTGTGGATGACAACCCGAGCGGACCAGACGGTAATGTTGAGGTTGAAGAAAAAGTGATTGTTGGTCAGTCTCCAAGATGGCCATATTATGATCCTAATTCGCCTTTAGGAACTGCAAAAGATATTAAGGGGACATGTTTTGCAGACTCTCCTATGTCTAGTAGTAGTGACAGAGTTTATACTATCGACTCAATTCACGTGGGAGTTTCTGAAGTTAAGATTGACGACGAGCCTAATAAGATGAGTAAGGGAAAGTTAAATGGTGATCATTGGAATTCTCCGAGATACCAAGAACCGTTCACAGCTCAGCAAGGAGTTAACGAGCCAGATATCGAGAAACTTTACACAAGGCTTCAAGCACTTGAAGCAGACAGGGAATCACTGAGACAGATCATTGTATCTATGAGGACAGACAAAGCTCAGTTGGTGTTGCTGAAAGAAATCGCACAGCAATTAACAAAGGAAGCCGGCACAACAAACAGGCGAAACCTGGTTTGCAAAATGCCATCTTTTAAAGGATTCACTGTAGTAACGGTCTTCAAGGTATATATAATCATATAATAATGTCTCCGATCTAACTCTCTCTCATGTTGCATATTGCTTTCTGAAACTCTGAGTACGCCTCTGAAGTTTACTCTCTGTTGTTCTTGCGTTTCAGTGGATTGTATCTTTTGTTTCTTGGAAAAGAAAAGCCAGGCGAAACAAGTAAGCAGATTTATGCTTTTTTGGTTCACAGTTTACTGTTACTGCTTTCTGATGAATTCGAATTTATATTGCACTGCAGGTATGTGTATGAGTTGTCAGCAAATAATAAGGGGATGCTTATGATGCTAGGCGAGGGATCTGGAACAAGGAGATGGAGATGTTTAACAAGTTCACATGTCTAGATTTTTCCATTTTTTTATCAGGTTTCTTTGGAGTAGTTAGGGCAACATATAAATGTACATTGCTCTGTAGTCTGTACTCCAATCAAAATATGTTCAGAATCTTGTTTGAAATTATTAATCCAAAGTTCAAAGGATTTCTTTGGCTCTAACATGTCCTCTGGCCATGATCATAACAGTAACAGGGTTTGACACCAAAATGTCACTATACGATGCATTAAAAGATTAAGAAGGTTCAAACCAACGTCTTCTTGTGCATTGCCAACAAAAGTGTTTCTGGATATGTTCAGCCATATTACCAATAACATTACCATTGGGTTAATAACTTGATTTTGAGGACCTTCACTCATACATATATAGTGATGAAAACCAGAAAAATACAAAGGATTCAAAGCAAATACAGATCACGAAGGAGACAGCGAAACCGTGTACGACTTGTTGCAATACTTCAAGCTCTTAAGATAGCCTGATTGAAGCTGAGGACATATCACCGCTCCACGAATGCCAGGCGCATCCTCGTTTGTTTCTCCTGTGCCTTCTCTGACTCGAGACTCAGGGTCAGTCTTTTCAGGGACTTGTGGTAGACCAATGTTTAAGTTAACCGAGGTTTGCTCAGTCCCAAAGCTGAATTAAGCCCACAGAATGTTAGCATTTCCTTAAAAACACTGAAACTTTTTAGTTTGGAAGAAAAGAGTAGGGATTTTGCATCAACGAACCTGGCTTCAAAGTTTTGTCCATTAGCACCCACAATTGCACAAATATTGCTAATAATCCAAGGCGGAAGATATTCGCCTTTAATCTCAACACAGTAACTTGTAGGTTCTGTTCTTACGTTCTCTGTGCACTTGATCTGGAAATCAAAGAACAAATATTATCCGTGTTATCATATCGAATAAGGATGTCACAACAAGAGAACCACAGAGTAAACCATCAAATGTGTGTTTATACCTCGGGAGAAGACAGCGCAGCATTTTGAAATAGCACTGGTGAATATAATACAGGAACGTCTGCAGTGGGAAGAAATCCAAAAGAAGACCTACACATGATTGACAAATAATGGTTATAATCATTATCAAAACTAGTTAACGAGATGTACATGAGCACAATATGTAATTTATTTTCCAAAAGAGATTCGAACCTATAATTTAACAAAAGATCATACAATCCATGTACGCTCTCATTTCCGACAAAAGCCAAGAACGATTCTGGAGTATTATCTATGTTAGAGACAGAACGCAAACGACGAACCTGCATCCATTACAAGGATCAGAAAAATACGCCAATAATCTCTCATATAAGTAGGTGCTTCACATGGTTCCTAAGAGTGAGAGATACATGTAGACAGAAATATATTTCCTAAATAGATAACTAAATGCGCACAAACCTGGCCAAGGTTATGATTCTCTATCTCCGAGAGTTCAGCAAGATCTTCATCAGTTGTCTGGTCCATTTTAGTTTTGCAAAGAGGCATGGAGTAGCAGATGTCCTGTGGAAAACATAGTCAAAGCAAGCTTAGTAAAGCATTGATGACCACGTCTTTAAATGTTAGCACAAGGGTTGTATAACATATGAGCAAAATATAATTGATAATGTAATAGTTCTCTCATGATGTCTCAATGAATGCAAAACACAAACAATCTACTTAAATTAAATAAGGCAAAAGGCTTTATAACACTGAGTGAACATATCTTACAAGATCTTTAAGCATGGCTCTCAATCTTCCAGTCGACTGGGTGATATAGCCATTGCATGAGCGTTTGACACCCCCTGACTCACAGCTTCCAGTGAACATTGCCACAAACTGAGAAGTACAGACTACATGCCAAATAATTCACAATTAAGTTTAGTTTCATTTCAAGAGTTTAACATACGTGTCATTGACTTAAGAGAGATGGAGCATGGCAAAGAAGCTGTGCACTAATTAAGTTCACATTTGAATAGCAACAAAGGTTGACTTGACTTTTATGCACCTTCGCCAAGACAAAAATGTTAAAGCAAGGTTTAAACCAAGTTCTTCTAAACGTAAGTTTTAGTGATTAACAAAACATAGAAGGATCTATGTCTGCTGAAAAAAATTCCACCTACATGCATACAGTATGTAAGCACTAAAAGTTTGCAGAGCCATTGAAGTCGTCTTCATTAACCCAGTGCGTTATACCAAAAAGAAAAATCGCATCCAAATCAGACGAAAATAAGATGGAATTACCATAGAATATTTTGCAGAGATTCTTCCGAAACATAAAATATAGATTTCGAAAAGCATCCTCCCATGCCAATCGTCGTTTTTGTAGGAAATCACCTTCACCTGATATAGCAAAAAGAGGATCTCTTTATATACATATTAAGAAGGAAGATGACTGACAAGAAGGTATAGCTCAAGAACTTTCGTTAATTCGTTAACAAACCTCTGTCTGATTCAGATGCTAACAATGCCAATATTAATTTAGGTGGCAAGGAGGACTGAGGATAAATCCACGAGTTTAGCGACATAGAATTTAACACCTGTGTAACCACATTTGATCCAGAACTATTGCTACCCTGATTTACCACATTACACGACGGCAACTTCAGCTGTGGCATACCATTGTAGGTACTACCCATGATTGACCTATGTAACCTGGAACAACATTAGAATAGAAGATAATAGATTGCGTCAAACTTCGGATGCAAAAGAAAAGCACTAAGTCAACATGATTTAATAAGAAAAAGAAGAGAAAGTAAAGGGAATACTTCTGTATGATAACAAAACATATTTTCATATAGCATCATCAATAAGTGGTATGTGTTAAACTAATACGTGATGTCAAGGAGAAATCACCCAGAATCAAGTACAGCCAACATATGATTATGTTCTTATTACAAAAATGTACAGTAATATCAAAATACTTACCAATTTAACGGAGAAGAGGAAACAAGTCGAGCATATGTCTTCATGGAAAGGTCCAGAGGAATCTTTTGCCCATGAACTTGGAATTCGGACATGAATTTTTTACTTAATGAAGCAGTATCAGATTCCCCAGTTATGTCGGCAGGATGAAGCGGCAATGGTTCACAAGTGGCAAGTCCTTTCAATGCTTTATTCTGATGAAAGATGATATCAGTTCCACCAGGACCACGATACATAACCAACTGACAGTATCAAAGACTACCGAGTAAAACATACCATATCAATATCTGGGAAGCAGGATACTTCGTCACCCCTGGTTGAAAGTTCCGTGACACTGCGAAATATGCTTTGGCTACATCTCTCAGTTGTCTGACGAGCGTCAGCCTTACTATCATCAGAAACTTCAGTAGAAGCACTATTCTCCTCACTGCCAAGACATCAAAACATTAACATAACTTGAAGCAGAGAAAAAACTCAGCTAACTCCAGATAGAAATTGCCGAGGGGTTTTACCGAATAAGTTGTCTTTTGTTGGCAGCAACATTAGAGAGTAAAGAAACATTGATTAGGCTGCTGGATTGCTTCACACCATTTTCCTGCGGTAAAGACAAATAAATTACTAAAAAAAAAGATGACAACTAAACTACAATTTTTGTAAAGAGAATCAAAGGAATCAGGAATTAGAATCAGAGAAGTTGTGAACCTTAGAGTTTTCTTTGCCAGAGTGCATCCACGGCCTAGCCTTTTTGACAGGATATAGTTCATCCATACGCATCTCTATGTATTTTGGATTCTTCGAAAGCTCTTGTCTCTTGAGCCCATTTTCTCTCTCAGTACTACAGCCAAGATGATCAAGTAAGAAAAATAAAAAGTTCAAAAACTCGAAGACATGATGATTTTTTACCTTTTGCAAGGGCGCAACGCATCAACAGCTTCTTTAGCTTGGTCCACAAACGCAGTCCGCTTCAATTGTTCTCCCTGTTCAGTGAAAAGGGTATTTTTGAGTAAACAAATCATTCAAAGATAACTTCCAAAAACTCAACGAGTGAAACATTGCACAACGAAGAGAAAGAAACAAACTTACTCTCAGTTCAGAAGGTGTCTTCCTCTTAGGCTTCGGCGCAGCTTTAGACCCTGCACTCATCTGAAGAGAAGTACCAAAAGCACCAGGAGCAACTACTTTCGCCATTTCCAGATGGATACTACTGTTCGCTTGATCCCCAAATTAACCTATTCAAATACCAAATCTGAGGCACAATCCGGAATCTCATTATCCCACTCTAATTTCATTTACCAGCAAAATCTATATCGAAATTACAAAATCAAATCCGGTTCAAAAATCATAGAGTTATCCAAAGCAAACCCTAATTCTCAAACACCATTGAACCCTAGAAACTGGTGGGTAAGCACCGGCGAAGAACTTAAAAAAGGTAAAAAAATCGGAGAACTACAAACAGAAAAATCAAATCGAAGCTAAGAGCATACTCACCACGCTCCGATGGTTAATCTCTTAGCGATGCAGACGTAGAAACCCAGCGGCGTAAAGCGATATCGCCGATTAACGAGGTCGTCGTGGTGCGAATCTCCACGGCGAAGCAGAGCTAGGTTTTTTTTGTTTGTTATTCTTTGCCGTGATTAATTTTAATGGGAAATAAAACAAAAAGAAAATGGCGAAAGTGAGATTGGAGGGAATATGAAAGAGCGTTTCAAAAATATTTGGTCCAAAACATTTTGGGGTTCCCTCTCCCTCGCGTACTGTTTCACGCCGCTAGTTTTTAATAATGGTTCTGACTGGTAACCAAGTTTAAAAGAGGCGGTTAAAAAATTTCCAGCGGTTATAGAGAAGGTAGTTAAAAAGAAAACGATTAAAGATAACGGATGTAAAAGATGATACTATAAAAAAAGTGATTGAGTATTTAGCTTGATTGGTAACATTATAACGGTCGAATAATATAAGTAAATAAATTATAAAAATTGAATTTGTTTAGTTAAAATATGAAAAATGGAATAATATATTTTTATTTAATTCATAATATAAAATATTAATACATTTAAATGATTTTAAGGAAATTATCAAATGTGATATTAACAAAATTATCAATTGTTTAATTTTAAATCTCCATTATATAATAATATTAAAAAATTATAATCTCCATTAAAAAAGCAAGTTACTATTCAAATCACAATCTTGACTTAATATGGGTTGCTATTTCTTCTCAATATATTTTTTTAAAGGTAAAGCCAAAAAAACAAAGAAATATACACTATGCAACTTTTTGTTAAAAAAAGAAAAACTGTGCAACCTCTTTATAATACAAATGTTGGTTTTTGTTAGTGGTTAGAATTGGTGTTTGCAACCACTAAAAAGAGGCTCTAACCACCCTCTTCAACCGCTTACTCTATCATGATATCCAACCACCTTTTTCAAACGATTTATTGATTGGTGATCATTGGAGCGGTTCGTTTGCAAAAGAGGTGTTTGATTGCTTCCAATCAGACCCAATATTGTTGACTAAAATGTCTCGAGTCACGGTTTTGATCCAGATTATAGACATCAGACCGGGTTCAGTTAATGAATCGTGAAAATGGGATCGGTTTATTATTCTCACACATAGAAGGCCTCCAATTTATACGCTTCAACACTTGGGGTTATGTGTAACATAACCATCTCACTAGCAGCTCTGGCTATGCCTATGTTGCACCAATCTTAAAGGAGGGCATTTTGTTCAAAAGACACCTTTGCCAATGAAATAGTCTTCCTAGCTACCTTCTCCTGGTGAATCAGAATCCTCACTCCAGATATAAGTTTTCGTTTCACACCATTGGTCTTATTATCAGAATCAGCTTCATCATCAGCATATATATAATCAGAATTATTGGGATTTTTCTTTCATTTTTGTATCTTCCCTTTCGTTTGGATCGATACTTGGGGCTTCATGAGTAATGGTGTCTTCCTCTCTCATTGTACATATGTATGTTGTTGATCTGATGTTTTCTTTATTACAAAATGTGTTTTATTAGTCTCCTGATTAAGGAAATAAACTGTCATCTCTACATATTATATACTAGTATCTCTTACTTATTTTTATTGTCCCTAATAAATTTCAGTTAGTATCCATAGAAAAGAAAAATCGGTTGTAGAGGGTACCCCAATAGATTAATGTCATCTCATCATGTCCTTTTGTTCATACTAGAGGATTGTCCGCGCTACTCGCGGGTTAATTAGTCACATTTTACAATAAATTTTAATAAGAAAAATTGTATTTTTTTTATGTTCAAGTATTGACAAAGGATAAATTGTTTTTGGTAAATATGAGAAGATGTATACGATGACACTGGCTCAAGAAATTGGTAACTGGAACTTGAACCCGAAAAATATACAAACGTGGATACAATTTTTGTAACTTTTATTTTTGCCTATATTATGTAACATTTTTATTAATGATTTTATGAAGTCATCTTACATATAGAAGATACGATGGATCTCGAGGGAAACATTGGTTATAGTCTTAACTTTCATTCATAAATTTAGATGTGCATGTAACACATGCAGTGTTTATTAATTGTGTATTCCTTTCTTTCTTTGATGTCATTCTTAAATCAAGCATATGATGATGAGGATAAAATTCCCTGAAAGAATAATTGAACTTAAATTTACAAGTGAAACGTAACAAAATACATTTAACCCCCTTGGAAATATCTGAAGCCGAGATGTTACAACCTGGTGGAAGTTGTGTAGACATACCACCAATATCAATTTCTTTAATACATTAGTAAACCGTATCTACCAACCCATTAACGTCACCATCGATGAGTCCCTGAAAAGAAAGATAGAAATAATATTTTTTTAGTGAATCAACAACATCTAGATTCATGGAGTATTGTAGATATATAAAACTGGGTGAATATGATATTGAATCAAACAAACCAAAACGTTTAAGAAAAACTCTCTTGAAACCTTTATTGCTTAGAAACTTACTCAAAACTAAGCTTACACAAACTCTTAATCTCTCTCACAAGTTATGCCACAACCTTTGACATATATTTATATAGAGTTTAAGATAACACCAAAAAAAATCCTATTCTGAATAGGTTTCTCACTAGATAACTCCTAGGCTAATTAGAACTTATCCTAAACCATCTCTCGGTTAGGACTATTCTAGAACTTCCTTAATTTTGTTTATCTTTCAAGCTTAGGCTAACATTCTCCCCCTTAAGCTTGACATCTTCTTTTCCAACATTCTTGACTCCTATAAGATCTCTCATCTCTGTAAATTTAATCCTTCCAAGAGCTTTAGTGAGTATGTCCGCCTTCTGCTTGCTTCCTGGCACATGTTCCACCTCGACTAAACCATTCTCAACACATTCTCGAATAAAGTGGTACCTTCTCACTTTCTTGTCCAGTGATCTCTCCAAGTAGTTCTTGAAGCCAAATGGCTTGTTTTGCAGCTTCAGTAGCTGCCATGAACTCTGCTTCACAAGAGGACATTGCCACAGTCTCTTGTTTTTGAGAACACCAAGTGATTGGACAATGATTCAAGTAGAAAACATGCCCTGTTGTACTCTTCCCGTCATCTTCATCCCAGTTACCTTATAGGCAAATGCAGCATTGGTGACCATTTTAGCCAGCCCTTTATTTTTAAAACGAGCATTAACATTCCTGGCCAAGTGGACAATGCATGCTCCATGCTGTGCCAACGGGTAAACAATCTTCTTTGCTGTGTAGATAGATCCGTTTCTATCAGAAATAATAGTAAGATTTTTACTATCTGCAACTATCCGCTCTAACTTTTGAAAAAACCATGTCCACGCATCGTCGTTCTCGCTGTCGACGACTGCAAAAGCTAGTGGAAATACCTAGAAATTTGCATCTTGTCCACTAGCTGTCAGTAGCACACCACTGTACTTCCCAGTTAGATGTGTCCCATCAACAACAATAACACGACGTAGCTTACGAAAACCCTGAATAGATGCACCAAAAGCCAGAAACATATACAAAAACCTCTCTCTACCATCTTCTAACACTTCCGATTTAATATCGGTCACCGTCCCTGGGTTAGATTGTTCCAATGCATACAAATAAGCAGCAAGATCTTCATAAGATTCATCATCTGAACCAAAAATACCCTCCATAGCTTTTTCTTTCGCTCTCCAACATTTACTGTATGAGGCAGTCAGCCTCAGATCCTCAAGAATCATCTGCTGGAGATCCAATGGAGCTGGACCTTTGGTTGGATCACTAAACTTTGCCTTGTAAACAGCTGCGATCACCTTCGATGTAGCTTTTTTTAAATAATTTCGCCTTGTCTCTATTGGACAAGTGTGCTCCAGATTAGCTTTCCTAATCTTATAGTATCCACAGTCTTTCATTTCACAGGCTAGTATTCTCCAATCACACCTCTCACCAGAGCAAGTCAGTACAAAAGAATCTTTTTTCGTTGTGGTTTGTCTAAAATGGAACATATTCTTGATAGCATAGATGGCTATAGAAATCTGACACTCCTCTTTATTAGCGAAAATTTTACCTTTGTAAATCCCTTTACCATCATCATCAATATCAAGATCAGGTATCTCGTCCCTCTCAAATTCTGTATCGTCAAACAAAGGAGGAATATCAAACTCCTCATCATCAATATCCTCAAGCTTCCTTGTATCCACAACGGGTAGACTCATCTATCCACGATCGTCTGTCCATACAGACCCCCTCCCCCGCTCAACGGGTACACTCCTCTGTCCACCTCCATTACCTATCCACGGTTGTCCCATTGCCTTCGCCTTTTCTTCTTCCTTAAATGCAACCCCACCATTCAAAATCACTGTATGATCAAAGCAAGAATTTGTACTACACATAACCTCCACAGGATCCACTCGACCAAACTCATCACCTATAAAATTTCCCCAAAACTCTCTATCATAGGATTTCGGTGTTACTGTCAACTCGCTAATATTTGCTCCATCTTCCTCACCAACATCATCAAAACTATCTTCGTCTTCCCCTACCAAGACTTCCTCTTCAGCAGAATGAATATTAAGTTGTTTATCGCCAGAAACATCTTCAATCAAACCATCGGTAGCGTTTCTTCTCTCTTCCTGTAATTTCCTTTCAATTTCCGCTACCCCAGCCATAAATTCCTCATCTACAGGGGTTGAATCTATAACAAATGTCTTCGACCCAGCAGTTGATGCCTCACCAAAAACATCCTCCCCAACCACGCTATTACTCATACGAGATGACAATCCACATGTCCGCTTAACACACCCATCCCCTAAAGGGTCTCTGTCTGGTTCCTGCACATCGTCCTCCAAATAACTCGTTTCTTAGACTCTTCAAATGTAGCAAACAAATTTAGTCCTCTGGTACTACCCAACATTAACTTGTACTGTTCCAGACCAACGTTCGTTGTCACAATAACTGGTGGAGTCTTCACTCCAGTAGTGAATTCCATATACGTCGGGATGCAGTAACTAAATTTTGCCTTTTTCTAGACCAAACCAAATTCTTCAATAACAACATCTTCCAGTTCGCATAAAGTTGTAGTAGAATTGAGGGGAACAACCCTCGACAAAAGTTTGTTGTCGACTGTGAATTCCCAAAATCCCTCAGAAGAGCAGCCCCAATTGCCGGATATGACAACACAAATTCCAGGAATTCCGACCTGCAACCAAATGTTTAACAACGAAAACAAGGTCAGAAATAACCAAATATTTGTGCATCCACAGAGTCTCGAATATAGTAAACCAATCCACAAAAAAACAACCTGCGCAGCCATGTTTTCCTTCTAGGGGTCGTAAAACCCTAAATGCTTCCCTGATATCCAGATAGTGTTTTTTTGTTAGGTTTTAAGAGTATCCTATTTTTCCGACATTAATTTCTGTCCATTAGATCACCTTCGCTTGTAAAAAAATCCAATGGCCAGGATTAATTACCACAGCTGTAATTTCTCTTGTCTCCAAAATAAGGACAAGGGCAAAAAGGTCCTCGTTTAATGCAAATCAAGTAAAACAACCCCCAAAAGTACACGATCACCAAGAAGTAGGTGTGGATGGAAGGAAGATTGAGAAAAGTGGGTCACAATGCAATTCTCTCTTGAATAAAATATGTTTTATTTAAGGGTAAAATGGTCATTAAAAATTAAAGGAGGGTAAAAATAAAAATTGCCAGAAAAGAGGGTATTTTTGAAAATAGGTATATCAAAAGGAGTATTTTTAACAAATTCTCTTATTATTATTATATATATATTTTTTAATACATATCGTTTGATTTGGATGAGGTTTTAATTTGTTAACAAAAGTGGAGCTGACATGGCTTCTGCTAAAAGCTTTTTATTTTGCTGATTTGGATAGTTTGAGGAGTCTCAATTAACCCCTATTACTAGTAAGTAATTTAAGAAGAAATAAAGTAATTTTAATATGAGATAAAATATAATGAAAAACTCTATCAGCTTCGCTTCAATGAATAAATTATTAAAATGTGACGAAAATTAAAAAAAAAAAAAAAAAAATACATGTCTCTAGTGCAAATAGAGGTTGGTGAGATGGAGAGAATGAATAATTTTTTTGGGCTGAGTCAATTGATCAACAGCTTGTGTAGCCTGTCAATGTATGGCCTTCTTCTGTATGCTATCTCCTCCAACTGTTCCTATTCAACAGTCAGAAAAGCAAATCTTTATAATATCAGTTTAATAGATTTTCCGACACACCAAGATTACAACATATTGCATGTAAAAATAATAGTATTTAACATATAAGCACCAAGATCCAACTACATTATTACAGAGACACGTGCTACAACGAAGGATCACGTGCCAAAGCTGGCCCTATCTAGCTGAGGGTGGATCCATGTGATACCACATCATGGGCACATGAGGCCATGACTGACATCGACTTCATAACGTGACCAACTTGTATATGCATGTGTGCGTATGTCTCATCAGATTTTACTTTGTGCATATATACAGTGTAATAATATAGACTGATAGAAATTAAGATAATTAAGAATTAGACCACTATATGTGGAAAAGGCACATATTAGACTATGCTAAATTAAGAATCGTTTCTCGACCAAATGTATTGTATATAACTCTATTCGTTTAAACATAACAGTATCAGTGAGTTGTAATTATTAGAATCAATCTAATGATGTTAACTAGATACGTGTGTGGTTTTTCCAAATGATCGTTGCAAATTGCAATAATACTTAATTAGCAAACTGTGTCACTTGCGAATAGTGATGATAAGCAATAGTGAACTAATACATTATACATGTCATTAATTATAAAGTTTAGAAATAGAATGACAAATACCTGATATGGGAGGAGTAGAATAAGAAAGGGGTTTTGAGAAGGAAGGTGGTGGAAACCCGATAGCTTGAGATTGATGATAAGGATAGACAGTGTAGAAAGGCACCATTGGACTTGCCCCAACCATTACTCGCCCTCCACCATACATATGATGTTGGTAATATTGCGGTTGCAGTTGTGGTTGCATTTGTGCATAGTGTCCGTTCATATAGGTTGCTCCAACGTATCCAACTTTCTGTTCATTAATTCCACCACACAAAAATAGTTTAATAAGTGAAAAACTCATAGTTTCAACCATATCATTTTTTTTTTTTAATTAAGAAATCAGAAGACTTACTTGATTGAAGGTCGTCATGTTCGGGGCGACGTAGGTGGAAGGGTACCTTTATTTAATATCAATACCAGACATATCAAACACCTTATTAACTCATGACGTACATATTGAAGAAGAATAGACCGTAGAAAATAATTTACCCATAGTAAGGAACGGCTTGATGATGTTGTTGTTGTTGAAGTTGATGTTGGTGGTGTGTGAATCCGGCCGGATAGTACCATTGAGCTTGATTCCCTACATGTGGTGGCGTGGCCCTGTTCCCATTTTTTTGTCCTTCATATGTCAAAAACATCATTGATGATAAAGTTAAGATTGGTTTTGAAAAATTTGATGGTTCTAAAAAGTTTGAATAATAATGGCAAAGTAGACTTTCGGTTCAATTGATATGAAGATTTTAATCCATGAAAATGTCACTATCTATGGGTGTGTAGATGAATAGACCTGCCTAGATAAAACTCTTAGCATTAGATCATATACATGATTAAAGCACACGATCCACACCCATATGCATGCAATAATTAACGATTCACTTCACCATTTTTGCATAGTAAATTTTCTAGATGAGACATTATGGCCAATATTTATGTGTAAATAACTTTTTTTTTTTGTATATGAGAAACTTTAGATGGACCTTGTTGTTGAGGAGAAGCCATGGTGGGGGATTTACGAAGACGACCACCACCGAGGGAGGCGAGATTGCAGTTGGCACGGCGGCCATTTATGACCGGAGTCGAGTCTTCGCAAGCTCTCTTTGCAGCTTCCGCATCTTTGAAAGTCACCTATATAAAAAAAGTAATTCAAGACAAAATGAGAAAGGAACAAAAAAAAAAAAAAGAAAGAGGGAAAATAAAAGAGAGAAAAGAACAGACAAAGCCATAGCCCTTGGAACGGCGAGTGAGCTTGTCGGAGATGATAACTGCCTCCAAGATGTCACCATACTTGATGAAATGATCATACATTGCTTCTTTGTGAGTGTCCCAAGCCAATCCTCCTACGAACACTTTAGTCAGCTTCGTGTCTCCGAAACATCCGTTCACGTTGTTGCTCGTCGTCATTGGATCGTGTGTTGTGTGTTTGAGAAAGAGAGAGACAAGAAAGATAGAGAGAGAAGGAGAGTGTATTGAATTATATAAAAAATCAGGGAATAATATACAGTAATAAATAAAGAACTTGTTTAAAATAAAGAGTGGCAGATTGGTGGACAGGTAAGTCTTAACGTGATCACTACACCGTTCAATATGTCGCTATTCACTTCTATATATTATGCATCTCTTGATACGATAGGGAATACAAATCCCCCGCAAACGAAAAACTCATAATAACACTGCCACGGCCGGATGGACCATGCATGCGTTTCAGCATATGTTGTTGAAATACTAGTCTTAGCCATGTAAACCGGTGTTTTGGACGGCAAAATCTATTAAAATTATATGGACTTCATTGTTTTTTTAGGAAAATTATGTTGTGGTGCAATGATGAGATCAGAACGATAGGCTTCATGAGATCTGTCCCAAAATTTAACTTTTTTTTATCGCTTTACATTTATTTATGTTTATAGTTGATCCCCAAAGTATTTTTTTAAGCCCAACAACACCAAAAGTAAAATTGAAACTTAGAGTAAACTGATTTCAGTTAATCTTTATCCGACCTCCAAATCTGAAATCTTAACATAAATCAAATCGATTTACATAACAGAATCTAGTTATTTTTCAAATTCATCATAAATTTATTATCAGAATTGTCTAATTTGATTCAAAGATATTTCAGTCAACTGTTTATGAGCGTTATAAAAGATGTGACTTGCCTTGAATGGATGACTTAGGTTTTTAAGAGTTTGACTATCTTGAAAGAGAATTTATAACATAGCCATCGAGATTAATACCAAGTGTTTAAAAAACCCCGTACAAAATCAAGTGAAGTCACCCGATGCTTCATCTTAGTTTTAAAGATTTTTTTTTAATATAAAGATTATTGGATAAAGCTTACAACATGCATGAGATGTCTCTTTCTCTCTTATTATGTGTATTCATTCTCTCCATCTAATTCTGGAACGGGAACCAGACTTGGAACATAAACAAAGTTGGAAAGACAAGGGTTACGTTTACCTGGTGAGCCGGGATTGCCGTTACCTCTTACGGGTTGTCCCGTCTCAACTTGTATTTTGATCCCACCCTGGCCAATTTCGTAAAAGCTGGGACAAGCATAATCCTCTCCCACAACTTTATCGCACCATAACACGATAGAATCGGTCTTGTTGATAAAGAACGACGGTACATTTATGCGTGCGTATACGAAGAAAAGGGGATTTAAGATGGGGAGATCAGGGCGAGCCACATTAAAATACTTGCTCCATGAGACAACCCCATCAGTCACCTTGTTTGTGACCCACACCTCCATCTCCCTTGTTTCGTCTCCAACGCATTGACGAAAGTCACGAAACAAAGAAAGCCTATCTCCTCTGAAACCTGATAAGGCAACTGTATCAATAATCTCACGTCCGGTAGTAGCACTTAGCCTCTCCTCAAAGGGAAACCAACATATGTGCTTGAATGTCTCCTTGGTAAAATCGAAACTCTGGATGAAGGTTTTCGAATTCCCATTACCTTCAGTTTTAGCAATCCAATACATATTTCCATTCAAAGACACATATCGATAGGGAAAATACATAGACCAATCCAAAGTAGGAGAAAAGGCTCTCCAGAGTTTAGACTTGAAGTCATATATCTCAGTCGTCTCAACTTCCCCAGCTTCCAAACACCACCAATGAAGTCTCAAAATCTTGTAGCTGTCATGGTTGTTGTCGTATCCAAAACCGTATAAATCTTTTTTACTGTGAGAACTGGATTCAACAAATTTGACCTGGCCCAGAACAGGATTCCAAACTGCAAGGTTGACGTACCTTGGTCCTCTGTACCCTCGGCATAGCAATAATCCATTGCAGTGAATAACAGACGTGAGATAAGAATAATAAGAAGGAAAAGAACTAAACTCGGCTGGAACTGGTAGACGTAAGAGATCTAGGGTCACCGGATTGATGATTTCAACATTATCAAGACAAAACCGCATCAACCTTTCCTTGGAGAGAGACCCAAGTGCTTGTAGATGAATCTCTTGTCGTTGCAGAGAGCGTACCATTGTTTGCTGGTCCTTTTGAAACGTATCAGGGATTCGATTGGAACCCTAGAGATGATGTCTTCTACTAGATCAAACGGCAGCGACGAAGAAGCCATGTAACCCTTTTTCTAGAAGGGATTTTTCGTAGCGTACACAGCCACGATATATCGTCTAGGGTTTCCCACAAATTTTTATCCACATATAAATAAAAAGACCGTACTAAACCACTAAACCCTAGGGTATTTTGTTTTGGGAAAAATGTCATTAAAATCCCAAGTCTACATTTTCGTTGATCTAAATCCCGAACTTTGTTTTTGGAGGAAAAAATCACCAAGTATTTGTTGACTTCCAAATAAATCGCAAACTCTCGTTGACTTAGCCTTTTGAGGCACAACATTAAGTGGTCAAATGGAGAAATTAAACGGAGTTAATTATCCGTTAACGAAATCCATTAATAGCTAAACTACGCTGTTTATAATACTTTAAAACCCCCAAATTGAGAAATCGATTCTCAATGTCCCCAATTCACAAACCCTAATCGATCTAACCGTAATCAAACATGATATCTTCGATGACGAGAAGATTTCAAATCTCTTTTTGTTATACACCGGAAGAATGGTCGACCAAGATTCTCTTTAGTTCTCGATGTAAAAATCGTTACGTCAGCTCCACAAACACACTTCAATGGCACTCCACGGTTTAACGAAGCTACCATCGATGTCTCTGAGCTAGAACCCATCTCATCAACTCGAAAAAGAAGAGAGAAATCGAAGAAGAAAAGAGAAATTGAAGAAGAAAATATAAATTGAGATCGATTAGAGTTTGCGAATTGGGGAAATTGAGAATCAATTTCTTAATTTGAAGGTTTTAGGATGTTATAAACAATATCGTTTTGCTATTAATGGATCTCGTTAACGTATAATTAACCTCGTTTAATTTCTCTGTTTGACCACTTAATGTTGTGCCTCAAAAGGCTAGGTCAACGAGAGTTTGCGATTTATTTGGAAGTCAACAAATAATTGATGTTTTTTTCCTCCAAAAGCAGAGTTCGGGCTTTAAATCAACGAAAATGTAGACTTGGGGAGTTTAATGACATTTTTCCCATTTTGTTTTCAATACAATATGGAAACAAATCCAAATCCTCCGAGCTTAGTAAAAATCTACAAAAATAAATTTAAAAAAACTTTTCACCTATCATCAAATATATATATATATATATATATATATATATTCACTTGAATTTGTTTGTCATAAACCGTGTTGACAAGCATAGTAAGGAGGAAGGTCACAAGGACTTGAATTCCAAGCAACGTGCCAACAACAATACGTTGGTTATTTATTTATCCCAATCTTGATGGGTGTGGTGTGGGGATTTATTTTATCTATCCCGATCTTGATACGTTGGTGAATCGAACTGAAGGTTTTTCAGATTCTTGATATCTTTGCTATCTATTCCTTTGTTGCTTTAACGTGTATTTGATCTGCTTCAGAGAGACATTTCAAGCTACAACATGGTAATATGGTTTCATAGTTAAGCATAATTAAGGAAAAGAAAAAAAAAGATATGGCGTTGGTGTTAAATTAACGTGGATCTGATTGAGTCAAGAGCTTGTGATGGGCCAATAATGGGCTCAACAGAAACAGTAGAAACGATAGAATCGATTGCCCCAATAAGAAGAGGAAAGGCAATGCAGATAGATGATAGATGTGAGGGAATTGAATTTCACAGTGTGCTAATCAATTTTGTTAAAAATGTAGTGCAGCTTTTGAAGTTGACTTAGACACTATAAAGTTAGGTTTTAAAGGGGAATCCTATCCTCCACCATCGTAAAGATTAGCTAAAAGCTACTACTTTTTTCCATGACCTATAATAGATCAATTTAATTAGTCAATTTAAAAAGACGAATATACGTGTCGACAATGAACATTTTGAATGCCATCATCCACAAAGTTGATTAAAAAAAAATTGAGAAAAAGGAATAAGATAAGCTTAATGTCAAAAGATTTGTGAAAGTTTTTTTTATTCATTTCAAAAGTTCTGCCTTTTGGATTTAATATGTTTTCTTCAAAAAAGAAGTAATAATAATTTTTTTGTTACAATTTAGCTTTACATTTCCATAAATATAAAACACACAAGCAAATAGTACTATCATTATAGTTAAACAGTCAATTTACATTTTCATAAATATTTAAAATCTAACTCCTATAGCTTTCCGAAATTGACTACCGTAATCACCCTTAGTTATTATTTTTTAATTATATTTTTTCTAACAATCTATATTAACATTTTTGAAATACATTTTGGTTTATACTCTTTAAGTTTTATTTATTTAATTTTTTTCTTACAACATTAACTCACAAGCAAATAGTACTATCATTATAGTTAAACAGTCAATTTACATTTCCATAAATATTTAAAATCTAACTCCTATAGCTTTCCGAAGTTGACTACCGTAATCACCCTTAGTTATTATCTTTTAAATATATTTTCCTAACAATCTATATTAAGATTTTTTAAGTACATTTTGGTTTATGCTTTTTAAGTTTTACTCATTTAATTTTTTTTTACAATATTAACTCCTAAAACAATTTCATAAATAACATTGCAGAGAAACTCAAATACTAAACTTTCTTAAATTGACCAACATTTGTTATATTTATTGCTATAAAATCTTAACAACATCTATACATTTCGATTTTTCAAAAAAACAACTATACCCATTAAAGTTTTAACCCATTAAATCCCCAAAATCCCAAAACTATTTTTGTGGATGCTAGAAACTCTCAAATTTAAATGATACAACAAATTTTCCATCCATAATTCTATTAATATTAATAAATTTCCTAAACCAAAAATTCAATTATAAAATGTAACATTAAATATGTTGAAAACCCCCCATATAATTTGGTTTATTTTTTATTTTTGAGAATTACCAGAAAAAATAAAATTCTATTAATTATCATAAACTATATATATTGACATGGAAAATTATAAACTATAAAATATGCTAATTTGTTAAAACAATTAACATAATTAACTTGATAAAAAAAAATTATTTTGATTATTTTTTTACGCAAAAACTTATTTTGATTTTGGTAAGACGGGTTGACATTAATCCCATATAGAGAGTTAAGTGGAATTGTTTGTTTTTTAAACAATTATAGATTTTTAACAGGAGATAAATGTATTACTAAACTATACATAATTACATATACCACACGGTTAAAACCTTGAAAACACTACAAAAATCATATACATTAAATGTTTATATCAAATACTTGTAAAATTTTATATTTTTATAATTAATAAAACAACATAAAAATAAAAATAAATGCAGTATAAATTTAAAATTTTTAAAATTAAAAATATTGTCGGTGTACCCCAAATTAAATCCTAACTAGATTAGGATCCGTGCTAGAGCACGGGTTGAATATTTCATTTATTTATATTATAATTTTAGAATAAAATATGATTTCGAAGATCACGATTAATGCTAGATTAGGACCTTAAAAACTTTTACAAACAATCATATAAATTATATTTTTTTCTAAAATTATAATATAAATAAAGGGAATTTCAAGCCGTGCTCTAGCACGGTCCTAATCTAGCATTAATATTTAATTTTTAATTTCTGAATACGATCCCGAAGATCACGACTAATCTTGTTAAATTAGCGAGATTTGATTACTTTTTATGATTGAGAGTATATTTTTATCCCTTTAATAATTTATTTATTGATGTGGTTTATCAATAAAATATGTGGAAAATAAATTGGTAATATTGTGATTTTAGATATTTGGAACCATATACGTGATCTTCCGAAATAAAGTTTGAAAAATCCGTGAACTATCAATTTGGAATAACCCCTTTAAGATTTTCTGTTACAATTAAGATTTTATTTATTACAATTAATATATGAATTAATTTATAATTTATGTATAATCTATTTGTAACCATTTATTAAAATTATAAAGTCTACCGAAACAATGTTTCTGTATTTTCGTTTTATTATAAGAGGATTGAATTGATAAGTGTTTACAATAATGACATAAAGCAGACGCATTTTTTTTCCGGTCGCTTTTACTTTAATTATTTCCTTTTCACAAAACCCAAAAATCCAAAAGTCAAAATAGTCACAAGTCTCAAAAAGTCAATAACCTCTCTCTCTCACACACTCACTCATCATGATTCATGAACGTCACCACCAAACAAACAACACTTCCATTGATTCCTTATTTGATTGATCCATCCTCATAATAAATCTCCATACAAACTCTCAGTTCTCTCATCGATTCTTCAAACCCTCTCTCTTTTGTTTGTTTGCATTTCCTTGGGTTCCACTGTTTCTATCTAGGTTTTGCTCATAACTCAATTCGAAAAAATGGTGAGCAAATGGAAGAAGATGAAGCTAGCTTTGAGTTTGAATCTCTGCACTTACCTCCCAAGAACCCTCGAGGAGGAACCACCATCGTCGGCTTTGAATTCAGATACTGCTTTGCTCTCTCCTCTTAACTGGCCCATGACTCCAACACCTTCTTCTTCTCACCGTAGAAGGTTGTCCAGAAGTAGCAGCAGATCGTCAAAGGTTTGTTACATCACGAATCATATTCTCAACTCTCTTAATTGTGATAAAGTTTGCTACTTTTGGTTGCTGAGGGAATAAAAAGACTTGACCTTTTGTGGTTCATGGGTTTGTCCTGTT
The DNA here is from genome assembly GCA_023657505.1 of Camelina hispida. Classification (NCBI taxonomy): domain Eukaryota; kingdom Viridiplantae; phylum Streptophyta; class Magnoliopsida; order Brassicales; family Brassicaceae; genus Camelina; species Camelina hispida. Next base: position 30,724,234 of record CP094632.1, read on the forward strand.
TTCTCTTTGATTGTTCTAAATTAATCTTAAGTGTATATTTCCATGTTGGATTTGAAATCTTGGTTTTTGATTTGTTTTCTATCTTCTCTGTTCTCCAGTATTGGATAAGTTCTTGTCCTCCTTTGCTAGATATGTGAATTAGCAATGTTATGAAAAAACTCAGATCTTTCAGCCTTGTTGTGTGTAGTTAGTTGTAACAAAGAAGGTCATGTTTTCTATTTGGTAGTTCTAGTTTTGTTTCAGTGAATACTACTCAGTATTCCTTATTGTTTGTTTCTGATGGCTCACAATTCTGCTTCTTTTGTTGTTGTTGTTCTAAAGCAGCAGACTTGCTCTATATGCTTGACTAAGATGAAAGAAGGTTGCGGACATGCAATTTTCACAGCGGAGTGCTCGCACGCGTTTCATTTTCACTGCATTGCTTCGAATGTGAAACATGGCAACCAAGTTTGCCCTGTTTGCCGAGCAAAATGGAAGGAAGTCCCTATACAGAAGCCGCGTTTGGATCTTCCTTATTATCCCTTTGACCGGTACAATAATGATGCAGCCATTAGCCTTGTCCGCTGCTTACCTCCTTCTCGACGAGCTATAAACCAAGGGCATCCCGAGCCAGCTGTTTTCGATGATGATGAACTGTTAAAGGAGCAGATTGCTTTTGCTGGCGAAACTGATGCTTTGGAGAAGGAGAACCGTTGTTCTGTGCCCATGATGGACATGAAAATGTATCCAGAGGCCTCAGCTGTGCCACAATCCAAATCTTGTGAGAACTTTGATGTGTTAGTACATCTCAAAGCAGTTACTGGTAATCAGATTTCTCAATATCGTCGAGCGCCAGTTGATTTAGTTACTGTGCTTGATATCAGTGGTAGTATGGGAGGAACTAAGCTAGCACTTCTGAAACGAGCAATGGGTTTTGTGATTCAAAACCTTGGGTCTAGTGATAGGCTCTCAGTGATTGCTTTCTCTTCAACAGCTCGACGTCTCTTCCCTTTAACCCGAATGTCTGATGCTGGAAGACAGCTAGCTCTTCAAGCTGTTAACTCATTAGTTGCAACTGGTGGGACTAATATCGTCGACGGTCTTAAAAAAGGCGCTAAGGTCATGGAAGAAAGAAGAGTGAGAAATTCTGTTGCCAGCATTATCCTTTTGTCTGACGGGCAAGATACCTATACCATGAACCATCCTGATCCAAGTTACAGGTTGAAGCTACCTCAGATCCCTGTTCACTCTTTTGGGTTTGGATCAGATCATGATGCTTCAGTGATGCACTCAGTCTCTGAATTATCCGGTGGAACTTTCTCTTTCATTGAAAATGAGTCTGTGATCCAGGATGCTCTTGCGCAGTGCATTGGTGGACTTCTAAGCGTTGCAGTGCAGGAGCTGAGAGTAGACATTGAGGGTATGTGCCCAAATGTTCGAATTAGCTCGATAAAAACCGGGAGTTACTCTAGCCTTGTAACTGATGATGGCCACTCAGGATTGGTTGATCTTGGTGATCTTTATGCCGATGAAGAGAGGGATTTCTTGGTTTCTATTAACATCCCTGTCGAGGAAGATGGACATACACCATTGCTAAAGCTGAGATGTGACTACATAGATTCTTTGACAAAGGAAACTACAAAGCTTGAAAGTCACGTGCTTCAGATTCGAAGACCAGAAAAGGTTAGTGAAGAAGAAGTTGTTCCCATTGAAGTTGTCAGGCAAAGAAACAGATTCTTAGCTGCAGAGGCAATAGCTCAAGCAAGAACTTTAGCAGAGCATGGAGATTTAGAGGCAGCTGTTACAGCGATTGAGAATTTTAGATTGGGTTTGGCAGAGATGGTTGCAGCAAAATCCCGTGATAGGTTTTGTGTTGCTTTGGACTCAGAGCTGAAGGAAATGCAAGATAGAATGAGGAGTAGTCATGTGTACAAGGCATCGGGAAGAGCTTATGTTCTTTCTGGACTTAGCTCACACTCATGGCAAAGAGCAACAGCGAAGGGAAATTCAAGGGACGGTTTGAGCTTTGTCCAGTCTTATCAGACTCCGTCAATGGCTGAGATGCTGCGTCAGTCACAGGCCATGTTTCTGGTTAGTCCATCACATCATAGACTCATTCAGCCCTTGCTCTCTTTTGCTTCACAACCAAAACCAAGGTAAAGAACAAATTTTGACATCAAGCCAATGCTTATGTACGAGACTACGAGTAGTTAAAGTGGAGAGCTTAAACTTGTTTTTTTTCTGTGAAGGAAACAAGCAAAAGCGTTCATAATGTAACATAGATATGATGAATAGTTGGGTTTATAGTTTGGGAATATATATTTTGTAGTAAAACTTCATTGCCTATATATACTCGAAACTCACGAAGTGCACATACATGTAACTTACTACACAACAACATTAACACATTATACAACAAGAGCCCAACACAAAAGAAGACAGAAGAGAAGATACTACTCTCCAACTAATGTTCTTGGCAAAGTGAAAGAAAAAATAAAAATTTCTAGCAAAATAAATCTCCCGAAGGAATTGTCCAAATGGAAGAGTGCATCTCTGTCTCTTCATGAATCATGATCTACCTTTCTTCATCCTTGCATCTCTCTGGTTTCGGAAGTGGCTAAGAAGTTGTTGTGCCTGCAAAGAACAATAATATTCAGATATCTCTCGATCACTAAGAAACCAAACTTGCTGTCTTTTTGTGTAACCGTAGAAGATGGATATAGTATTCACCTTTTCTTTTGCTCTCTGTGTACCAGACTGAGACAAGGCAACAAGTGGAGGTATGGCGCCTTCTTGCAAGACCAAAGTGCAAAACTTGGGACTGTTCAGACACAGCTGAAGCAGCACAGAAGCTGCATTCTCTTTCCCTCTCTGAGATCCCAAGTCAACTGTCTCAACAAGCAATGGAATCCCACCTTCCCTCACAATTGCTTGACGCCCTTCTCCAACTGCAGAAAGATTTGCAAGAAGAGCAACTGCTTTATCAACCATCTCTAAATCTGGGTCTAACAGCTCCACAAGATACTTCACAGCCTTAGCTTGCACGATACGAGCCTTGTTTTCATGAGTTATCGATAGATTGAACAAAGCAGAGGCGGCATCTTTCTTTCCTCTAAATGTTCCTTTCCCAAGAAGACTCACCAGAGCCTGTATCGCTGCGTTAGACTGGCCTATTCGTTCCCTGTTGACAGGCAGAACAGACAGACTGAACAATGTTGCTGCTGAATTCTCTTTGGCTCTGTCATTTCCTGTGTTCAAAACATGAACAAGCGGTTCTAACGCCCCCGCTTCCACAATCGTGGCTTTGTTTAGTTCACTAATCGAAAGATTCAGAAGAGCTGTGACTGCGTATTCTTGAGTTAGCTTTTCTTCTGAGTATAAAAGTGACAGCAGTGGAGTGATGGCACCGCAACGCCCGATGTGAACACGATTTTCAATGCTGCTAATGGTGAGGTGACGTATTTCAGCTGCAGCAGCCGTCTTTGCTTTGTTGGATCCGCTTTTAAGATCTTCTACCAATTTTATGGTATGTGAAGTCGTCATTGTTCCTGAATCATCTAAATCTTGTACAGAACACTCATAAGTCTTCTGCTCATGATTGACATTGCTTGAACTTTCTGAGTTTATCTTGGGAGACATCTCACTGGAGCTTTGGTGATTACCTAGTATACTTTCAATCTCATGTGTCACCGAAGGCACATAATCAACAGACGAGACAACACTGCAAACTGACTCACTCCTGCTATGAGTGTAAGACTGCCCTGGAGACAAAAGTTCGAATATCTCAAGATCCTTGCTTTGAGATTCCCCGCATAAACTGGCAGGCATGTTGATCTTTAGTTTCTCAAATCCATTACCAGTTTCATGAGATGATCTTGAGGTAAAACTGCTGCTCCGTAAAGAAAAACGAAAACTCTCGGTGCGGTTGAAGTCTTGAGAACCCATGTTATTAGTCATGGATGAGGCATCACCACCATCATAACGATGGCCAGAGTTAGCAGCAAGGTTGATCCTGTTTGCCTCCAACCAACTCGTTATCATAGCCTTAACCGTGTAATTGGGAATGAGTTCTTGATGAGTCAACACCTGCCGCGTCCTGGGACAAACAGCTAACCCGTTATCAAGCCATTTCTTAATGGATGTTCTGTCAAATGTCTGTCCTGAAGCTACTATTACCGGATCCAGCATGAGTTCCGTTGACAAAGGACATCTGAAATATGGAGGTATCGAGATACCTTTAGCCACTTCAAGAAACTCAGTTTTGAGCATGTGTTCACGGATGCACAAGACTAGTTCTATCAACTGTTCAATTTGTAGCACATTTTCTTTAGACTTGCTGGCCTGGGATCTTATCCTTTCCTTCTCAACAGCAATGCTTTCCTTTAAGAGATCCTGGTTTGATATCAATCCCAACATTTGAATGATGCTTTCCAGATGATGGTTATCCAAAGAGGTAATGTCGTCTTTCTGATTCTGTAAAGCGTTCTCCATGAGTTCGGTTAATGTCCCTTCTTGCTTAAAACTCTCAATCTCCTGCACGCAGCGCTGAAACCATACCAAGAGATCAATACAAGTGGCTGCAATTAAGACACACAGAGCAAGAAAATGAAATATTTTTTTATAGTTTACCTCAACAACTTGTACGCTTGAAGTTTCCGGACTAGACTGTGATAACTGAAGAAGAATGCGACTAATCTCGAGAGAACAAGTCTGGACCTTTCCCAACAAAACCTCGCATTGAAACACCTGCACAACAACAACAACAACGCACTGAATAATTTTTCTGAAAGATGCAGAGAAGCTGAAAAAACGAGACCTTTATATGCATCAACTTACACCAAACAGCTTGCTCAACTTAGGTGACCAGTCCTCTAAGAACTCCCGAGCCTGGTTAACAACGGAATCTAAGTCTTCACACCCTTTATTTAAGCAGTCATCAGAAGGTATTTTGCAGTCAACAACATCATCAAGCAACGGTTTCAAGAGCTTCAACAAAAGAACCATGTTTCCAATACATGTTTGGATAGGATTAAATCTAATGGTCTGGCAAGCAACCAGATGAAGATACCGAGATATGCTGTTAAGAAGACATCGAACAGGCACTGGATCCATTCAACTATCAAAGCTGGAAAGAAAAAAACAAAGCACACACACACCAACATTATAATCTTCACAATAAACTTGATAATAACTTTGAACAAAGTGTCGGTTAAAAATAAAAAAAAATTCTGAAGACACATTAAAAAGCATTTGACTGTTGACACATTTTGTCTGAAAGACAAGACTTGACTTTTGACTAGATTCAGTCACCTCTTATGGAAAAAAACAGAGACTTGAACACATTCTCAACAGATGTTTCTGCTTTCTAATAAGTTTCTCTGTTGCCCTATTTTAAAGGAACTATTCTTATTCAGTTCAGTTCTAATAAAGTGTGGGGGGAAAACAACAGAGAAAATATACTGATTCCTCCTTTGAATCTGATAAATAAACCTATCAAATCAACTCGAATAGACGAATACCCTAGAAAGAATCTTAACAAAAAGATGACAATTCAACCAGAACCCAGAAGAATAACAAAACTAACTATAAAAAAAAAACAAAAAACCCTAGCTTTATTACATAAATAAACCTAAGAAATAAATGTAAGTAGGTGGAAGATGATGATATACCCGAGAAAGAAGATTCAACTGATTTATTGAAAGCTGGAAGAAGAAAGGAATCGAGGGTTTCAAGAGAAGAAGGCGATCGATCATTCGAGCTTCTTCCTAATTTATTCTAAAGATTGGTTCTTTGCTTACACAAAGAGAGAAGAGAGAGAAGAAGAGAAGAGAGTGATGATGCAGGTAACAAAGAAAAAAAAAGAAAGGGAAATAGTAAGTGTTAAGTAATGGCGGGGGCCCCAAGTTGGGTTTTTTTTTTTCAGGTACATATCTCTCTCTCTCTCTCTTACTGTTTTTGTTTTTCTGGAGAGTTGGTAAATCTTATTAAAGCTGTCTTTATTAATTTTTATATGTTATTTTACTCAAAATACTTACAACAAATGTTACATTGTTGCTTTGACAAAAGATTAGTTTAGGTTTGAAATTGCGAACTTTTATTTAACTTTTTAAGATTAGGAGTAATAATGTCAAAAAGAAGAAGATACATTGGTCCCTTGGAGGGTGAGAAAGGTACAATGATTAATTTTGTTATGTTCTTGTTTTTGGGTAATATATGGCTTTCTTTCTATATACATGATCAATATTTTTCAGATTTCTCTTTTTTTTTTTTTTTTTCAACATACACCATATATCATAAGTTTTTTAGATTATTACTCCCTCCGTTTCAAAATATATATGATGTTTTAAGCAAAGCACGCAGCTTAAGAAATCTTTGCTTTTAATAAGTTCAACCAATCAGATACAATAAATATTAAATTAATTTAAAAGTTGCATTGAAATTTGAAAGCATCCTATATTATGAAACAGTTCCAAAACATCCTATATTTTGAAACGGAGGGAGTATGATTTTCTTTTCTTTTCACTTTTTTTCTACACCAAACAGAAAAATAGTCAAAAGATATGTTGGGCCGTGTGAAACAAATTGATGGGTTAGGCCCGTTAATGTTTTGTAACGATTTGAATCTGTTTAGTGTCCTTCATAACAACGAATTCTTGTTTCTTGTCTTGTCTCTTCGAGAGAAGATTTGTAATGGTCGAACGATATACTAACTTAGTAGTGTAATTATTGTTCTTGGGTTACTTGTTGCTCTCCAATGTAGAATCTGATTATCTCGGTAATGATTCGACTAGTGGGTCGAAGAATAAAAGTTTAGACAAGGCATAGCGAATAGCAAAAAAAATGGAAGAAGCTAATTATAGAATTTAAAGTCCAAGACAAGAAGCGCCAACCATTTTAACCTCTCACAAATAGCAAGAAATTTTGAACCAACCAAGTTAAAGTTTAATAACCAAAACGAAACGTGACGGCCATAAAAAAAAAAAAGAGAGAACAAAAAAATTGTTTGTTTTTCTCTCTTGATTGAGAGAAAAACAAAATATAGTAACGAAAACAAAAACTTTTCTTTGCAACTGATCTTCCATATTTTTGATTCTCTGTTTCGCTTCGGCGGAATCAGAGAATCGCTTCAAGTTACGAGGCAACTATACGTTTTGTGCTCTTGAATATATATTCGTAAAACGGGGAAGAAGCATTGCAAGTGGTAAAGTATTTCCTGATGAATTTTGTAGTATAATTGTCAATCATTTGATATAAATAAATAAAAACTAAGTAAAAAAAAAAGAAGGTATTTGTAGAGAAATGGGAGTGTCTCAAACCGACGGAAGAATGGAAGGTTGGCTTTACACCATCCGACATAACCGTTTTGGCCTTCAATTTTCCCGTAAACGCTATTTCTTGCTTGTCGACAACACCCTTACAAGCTTTAAATCTGTTCCATCTGATCACAATGAGGTTTGTATTTTTTCTTTTTGAAGTTTTTAAATATTTTCATTAGTTTCGTGGGATATATACATTTTGTTCATGTCTAATGATTGCGTAAAGATGTAACGTCTACATGAATTAGTAAACGAAGGAGTCATTCGATGAAGGGAAAACCAGAAACTCTATGTTCTTATGGATTTATTTCTTTGTAGGAACCTGACAGAAGAGCATCTTTAGATTGTTGTATTCGAGTCACCGACAATGGAAGAGAGAGTTTCCATAGGAAGGTACTGATTTTTTAGATACTAATATATATGAGTCTACAATTTCTGTATTTTGCAGAAGTTTATTAATTAGTATTTTTCTTAATGGTGTTGTTTCAGATCCTTTTCATATTCACGCTTTACAACACTTCAAACCACTTGGATCAACTTAAGGTTTGTTTGGCAAGTTTTGTCTATTACATCGTCTCCAGCTTCTGTTTGTCGTAATAATCCAGTTAGGTTTTTTTTTTGTTTCTGAACTTGAACAGTTGGGAGCAAGTAGTCCTGAAGAAGCAGCCAAATGGATCAGATCATTACAAGATGCCTCACAAAAGGTTTTAAAACGCTCATTCATGTTGATCTGTAGATATATAAGATTTGAGAGACTCTTATATATACATTGAATGTTATGTTTCTATAGGGGTTTCCGCTTCCGGATTGCGAATTTGTATCCCATGCTGAGAAGGGACTCGTGAAGCTTGATGTATCAAAGAGGTCACGCCGCAAAAACTCTGTGGACTGGACAAATTATTCATCGACGAATCACTCATCGACGAATTACTCGTCATCATCATTGAATGTCGAAACGGTAGCATCTGATGTCATTGCACCTTCTCCATGGAAAATCTTCGGATGCCAAAACGGTAAGAAAATACCATCTTTCTTGCGATTCAAGAAACCCCTGGCCTTACCGAGCTTTTTTAAATTTCAGGTTTACGCCTTTTCAAAGAAGCTAAAGACTGGGATTCCCGCGGAAGGGTAACGTTTATTTGTTTATAAATGTGAATCATACATAATTGGTTTCGTTACATATTTTCTTATGCCGAAACCTCTTGCAGCATTGGGAAGATCACGCCGCAATAATGGCGGTTGGGGTCATTGAAGGTACCTCAGAGGATATTTTCAATACGTTAATGTCTCTCGGTCCGTTAAGATCAGAGTAAGCTCTATTACTTTTGAGAACTTGTCCTATTAGATAGAGTCTGATCACTTACTGCGTTTCCATGTCGGCCACTATATATAGACGCTTTAACTCGCTAGATTCATATGGTTTTCGTCTTAGGGTTTACATGGTTAGTCATGATAAATATATTAAGAGATTGAAAGTTTGGTGGATTTCTTGCAGATGGGACTTCTGTTTCTACAAAGGCAGTGTGGTGGAGCATCTTGATGGACACACAGATATAATCAATCTGCAGTTATATAGTGATTGGCTGCCATGGGGCTTGAATCGAAGAGACTTATTGCTGCGACGCTACTGGCGAAGAGAAGAAGATGGAACATATGGTATGATAGTTCTTGATAAGGTTCTTGAGTTTTCTTGATTCGTTGAGTTTTAGGGTTTATAACCTTTTTCACTTTGAATATCACAGTGATACTTTGCCACTCTGTCTATCACAAGAAGTGCCCACCAAAGAAGGGATACGTTCGTGCTTGTGTCAAAAGTAAAGTTTCTTACTTCAAATCCTAATTTGTTTTTTCATTAGAATGCCTTATCAAAAGTTAGAAGGGGTCTAATATGACATCAAAATGTAGGTGGTGGTTACGTGGTGACTCCAGTGAACAAAGGGAAACATTCACTAGTGAAGCATATGGTAGCCATTGACTGGAGAAGCTGGAACTTATACATGAGGCCATCTTCTGCAAGATCCATTACCATCCGTGTGGTTGAGAGGGTTGCAGCGTTACGCGAAATGTTTAAAGCGAGACAAGGACACAGCTTCTCTGAGTTCGTGTCAGGGGAGTTCATGGTAACCAAACCCTGCTTGCCCAAAATCAACACTAAACCCCTTCAAACAGAGGCCAAAGACGTTTATCAAGAGACTATGAAGGCTGATGAAATGGATAAACCTTCTTCAGCACGCAATAGTTTGATGGACCTAAATGATGCTTCTGATGAGTTTTTCGACGTTCCTGAGCCCAACGAGTCCACAGAGTTTGATAGCTTTATTGATACCTCTCCTTACACTCAAGGACATCAGGTAATTTTCTGCTTAACCCCTTTTGCTTGTAGTCTGTAGATCAAACTAATTTCAAAGTTGTATGTGTGTGTTATATAGCTCAAGATACCTACACCATCTGGTATTGTCAAGAAACTTCAAGATCTAGCCATTAATAAGAAAGGCTATATGGACTTACAAGAGGTGGGTTTGGAAGAAAATAACACATTCTTCTATGGAGCCACACTTCAAAAAGACTCAAGTCTCACTCTGCCTTGTACTTGGTCTACCGCGGACCCATCCACATTCTTGATTCGCGGGGACAGTTATCTAGAAGATCGTCAAAAGGTAATCCATTTTCTAGCTATATAAATGTGTGATTGCGCTTCTTGTTGAATCTTAAATGCTCATTCAACATATATGATGATGATGATGATGTTGGTACTTATCAAACGATAGGTTAAGGCCAATGGCACATTGATGCAAATGATTGGAGCAGACTGGATAAGTTCGGATAAGCGTGAAGATGATCTTGGTGGACGACTAGGTGGTCTAGTTCAGGAATATGCAGCAAAAGGCAGTCCAGAATTTTTCTTCATTGTAAACATGCAGGTGAATAAAGAGCTTCTATGCTAAAGAATCATTGATTTTATAAAAGTCAAGAGACTTAAACTAATATAAAATGTATAAATCAGGTCCCTGGTTCGGCAATGTACAGTCTAGCATTGTACTATGTGCTGAAAACTCCATTGGAAGAGCATCCTTTGTTACAGAGTTTTGTGAATGGTGATGATGCTTATCGCAACTCGCGCTTTAAACTAATCCCTCATATCTCAAAAGGTTCATGGATTGTGAAACAAAGTGTTGGCAAGAAGGCTTGCCTGGTTGGTCAGGCACTTGAAGTTCGTTACACCCGCGGCAAGAACTACTTAGAGGTAAAACAACATGAATCAAAATCACATTATATATATGTACTAATCCGGTTACAAACCCATAATGCTTTTGTTTCTTCGGATCAGCTTGGTGTTGATGTTGGGTCTTCAACTGTTGCAAGAGGTGTAACCAATCTTGTTCTTGGATATCTCAACAACTTGGTTATAGAGATGGCGTTTTTGATACAGGTAAGCAAAACAGAACGATATGTTTTTAAGTTTTTCGAAGTATAATAAGATGTTTTGTTCTGTTTATGGATCGTTTTCAACACGAATCATGCAGGCAAATACAGCAGAGGAACTACCAGAACTGTTAATAGGAACATGTCGACTCAACTATCTTGATGTCTCAAAGTCTGTAAAAGAAAGATGAGACATCCCTAAGAAGAAAAAATATGGGCAGGAGCAGAGGATGTTTTCGACTTTTGTTTCTTTGAAAAAGCTGTGTTTCTTTTACCTTTTCATGTCAACTCGTATAGAAAGGATCAGTAGTTTGATTCCCTGCGGTGTCTGATCCAACGTTGAATAAATAAACTTGTTGATAAGATTGAAAACTCCACAAGAGCGCTTCATTTCAGTATTTTGCAGATATAAAAAAACAGAGGAAGAAGTTACTTGCGCAACAGTTAACAGCTCTTCCTTTGATTGATCGTTAAACCCTACTGCATTGTAATAGGTTTTTATACAAAATACAACCACGTAGCTTAGACGTAAGTGGTCTGATCGAAGTGTACGATTGTTTTCTTTCTCAATTTGACAAGAGTGTAATAAGAAAATATATATTAAGTTTAAATGGATATTGGAAGTCTGGGACTACATACCCATATATTATTATAGAGTGAGTGACTGTGATTAATGAATAACAAACTGTGGGGTTGAATAGCGTTGCGTGCCTCCGAAAGCAAAGGAGGTCTCTTTCAATGGGATACAGGTTTCTCCGGTTCATTTGTCGGCACCGACACATCTCTAAACTATTCCTCTGTTTTGTTTTCCTAGTTTATTATTTTTTTTTCCTCTGCTTTTTATTTTCTTTTTCACGTTAAAAAAAACCTATTTGTTTTTCTATTTATTTCCTTTCAGTCAAGAACTTTTGACTATATATATCATCTTGTAATATTTCTGACAAAATTACATATTTTCTCTAAGCTTTTACAATTATACCATTTTTTACCAATCGTATATATACAAAAGTTCGTACTTTTTTTCAAGTTTAACATTACAATTTACAACATGTATATTTTTTATGCATGTTGTTTAATCATCATTTCATTTTTAACATATTACTGATGAATGATCTATCATCCCCAGCAGCCACAGATTTAATGTAGCATACATTCACTTCACTCCAAGCAGTGAAGGATGATTCCTCCCCTTCCATGCATAATAAATTTTGCATCCGAAAGTAGCAAGAAGTTCGTCTCCGGACATTATAAACTCTAAGCATGCTATGATGAAATCAATTTATTCATTTGGTCAACCACAACTCATATAACGTTGAAATCACTCACCGGCACAGATTTACGTAGCGCAGAAAAAGAAAAAGAAAATCGTCCGTTATTACCGGTAATTCCAAATACAATGCATTCAAATTCCAAATGAATCAAACGAAGGCTCATATAGTAAGAATATAGATATAATGTGAACATATCAACTACGTGTTGAAAAACACCAAGACAAACCTCGTAGAGTAGCGCTAGCTAGTGGATATATAATTGTACTACAATGCAATTGCAAGTGTCCAAAATTAATAAAAAACACAAGACCGAATTGCTGACAAACTGCTTTAAATTGGTGAGTAAAACCTGTTTGTGTTACTTTTGCTTTGCTTGCTTATCTGTCACCAAAATTCATCAAAATGGTAACCAAGAGAGAGTCGACATTGCTGAAAAGAGTTTGTGTTTTTGGTTTTATTCCCATGTTTTCATGATTATCTGTTTTGCACGTGATATACCATACAAGTACCGATTTAAGAAGTTCGATACGTACTCGATCGACTCAACACTATTAAGCGTTGTCAACGAATTGTATTTTCTTTTCATGTCGAGGCTCTTTTCTTTATCAATTGGTTGAATTTTTTTTTGTTTCTCGAATTTTTGGTGTCATTTTCAAACGTGCTCTCAACCTTTCAAATTATGAGAATATAGAAAGGAAAAAAAAAAAGGATAAATAATACATGTATGTAAATTTGATGACAGGTCATCTATATTTGTGATTATGTGGCGAAAGATTGTAAACTAACAATCTAACATTAAGTGATCAAGTCAAATAGCTAGCTGTATCAGAAAATGGTATAAGGAAAGTTCCATCACCGTCCGTCGCGAACGTTGCATATGAATATCAACAGTGAGTCTTCTGTTTCATGAGTAAAAACATTTAATCGAGTGATCAATTGTCTTCCGCTGACAATATATAGCGAGCAATGAACTGCTAATTCACTACCAAAAATATTGAGCTCAACTGGTTTGATGTCAATCCATTTGGGAAAGATCATGTTGAGGGTTCGATTCTCCGTGTTTGTATTTTCTTCTTTCGTAAATCAATATTTTTCCTTTTTGTTTGGCTTGTAGTTCAAATATTCTTAGGACCGACTTTGACTTACAGGTTGTTCGATGCAGTCTCAAAAATATCGACGCATTTCAAGTGTTTTTGAAAAGTATTGTGGTTACATCTGAACATTTTGTATATTCTACTGTATTATATCGGAACTAAACTAAATCGTCTAGTGATTTATACTAATGTCTTTATTGTGTATAACTATCAACATTTAGATCCCGATATTATATTAAAATAATAAAATTAATAAAGAAATGACATAACGGTGATTCCGGCTGACTCTAATTTTACCTTTTATCGAGTTTGATTATCTGAAACTAAACTTTCGAGTAAAAGTAATTGGCAGTCTTATCTTCTTAAGTTAATAATCCCAAGTTGAAACTAAAAAACTTTTCTATAAAAAATAAATTGATTTTGGTCTAGAACAAGAAAAAAAAGTAAATATTTTGGTGTCTTTAGTTCAAAAACCATGTGAAGAATTGCTGACAAACTGCTTTATACAAAAAAAAATCAGAGAGGTTCATGAATAGTCCAAATCACATCAAAATAAATGAATATATACAAATCGGATAAATAAAAAAAAAAGTTGTGTATTCCAAAACAAAAAAAAAAAAAAAAGCAGTGCATGTGGATATGATGATAGAGTATTAGTGTAATAATTCATAATTGAATCGATCCGTTGATCCTAGGACTTTGTTTTTGGAGTAGAAGAGAGACATGTCGTCGTATTCAATATTCATTCGTACCTCCCCCGATCGAGTGAGTGAGTGAGTCCCTTCCTCTCTCCCTTCTCCAAAGGAGGAGCTAGTAGAGAGCTCGCACACTACTAGGACCCACACCGTCACATGATCTAACGTGGAGATTGTTGGACACGTGTTAGATGCTAATTCGTTTCCACTTAGAAATATTCATTTGTCAGAAGTAAGAGAACCGATCCCGAGGCAAAACCACGTGATTGCTTGAATGATTTTCAAATTGCTCGCATTCTCTATTAATCTCCTACTTTTTGTTTAGTTAAATTAGTTTAATATAATCGGCCTAAACAAGTTTTTTTTTAAAAAAAACTGAGCGTGGAGACAATCCCAATCGTATCTTCTCACGTATTTTAGACAAAGAGTGGGTCCTTGAGAAAACATGGGCACTTACTTGCTCGCAAGTCACCACCCGCCCCTCTTCTTCTTCTCACCTGTTCTCTCTGTGTGCACATGCTTAATCCCCTCCACCGACTAGATACGCATACGGTCCGCATAAATCGTATATTATACGTTATCAAAAATAATTATACGGTCAACCGTACGTAATAATGATTAATTTACTACCTCCTACTCCGCCAACATTTCTGTATCATCGATCATCATCATTAATTATTACTATAGCTAACTATGAATAAATTATGTGTCACGGATTTGTTGTATTACTCTTGTGATATAGATTCATAGAGGTGGCAAATTTAAGTGTGTGATATGGACACATTTAAGTCGTAACTTTTATTTAGTCATGTGTACTTGTTGAGATTCATTAGAAAGTAATCTTTTGAGGTGTTTAGCCTTTTTCTAACACAAAGCGTAAAATTATGCTAATATAATAGTTTAGGGTTTTATAGTTCTTTCAATAAATTTGGATTTATTATTTTTTTTTCTATTTTTTTATATGATGAATATATTACGGTTTAAATCAGAAGTCTTACCAAACTCATATATGGCGTTTTCGTAAAAAAAAAAAAATAATAGCTCACCGTCATACGTACATATGCGTTTGAGTTATTTTATTGGAACCTAAAACTTTATTTGGTTAATGAAACTAAGGTTTCCTGTACAAATCTACTCGTTTTAATCAATATTTGTTGAGATGTCTTAATCAATTTAAGTTTAATGATCGAAGACACACATAAGGGAGTACCTTTTCTTTTTATGCCGGAAGTTATACGAACATTTTTGGCCCCAACCATAGGCGAGGTTCAATTTTTTTTTTTTTTTTTTTGATAGCATAACACTGAATAAAAAAAAGCTTATAACATTATTTTGCTATAATGCATGAAGTGATCTCAACATACAACCATTGACGACATACGATATATATACATAACATATTCTTATAATAAGTAACACCTTCGTATAGCTTTTTGTCATTTGGAGAGTAATGGGGAGAGAAGTCTTTCAGAAGAAAGTGATCGTGTATGGAGTGATGTCCAAGTTAGTTACTGCAAATCTACACTAAAAAAGGAAGAAAAAAATAAAAGAAAAGAAAGTGAAAAAAGTAGAGCCTTAGAAAATCAGCGTTAAATTAAATAGGTAGATCATGTTTTTTATTTAAAATTTTGTATTTCTTTAGGAAAGAGTGTGCTTGAAGTAAGGAAGCTAAGAGTATGGTTGAAGTTAGTCTAAAAAAATGGTGATATAGGATAATCTCAAAGAAAAACTCATTAGATATGTCTACGAATGTGGAGTTCTTTGGATTTGAATTCATTGTGTCTTCGATTTTTGGTGTGACTGCATACAGTTTTGTTCTCCACAAACTATATTATATTCATTTTTGTTTTAAATTGTTAACCTATTAAGTTTATCCGATTATTTTCATAATTTGTTGTATCATCATTGTTCAGTAAGACTAAGAGACTTAGAAAAAAATTCTTATGATGATATCTACCAGACAAATATGATTAGATCAATTTATAATCACTTTATTAATTTTCAAGATAGCTTAACAGGAAAATGATCAACTCTTCTTTGTAGGGTTTAATTTAGGTTCATCTATATACTGCCTGACTTTTTAGCTACCTATTATGAAAACAAAGTAAAAACTAAACAACTAATATTAATTTGTTAAAACTTCACTGATATGCTTAATTAGTGATTTAATATAATTAGGAAATATTTAAGGACATAGTTAGATATAAAAGAAATATTTTTCTTTGCCAATTGAGCATACAAACATCGTCCGAGGGGCAAAATATTCATGAGTAAACTATTTTATATGGTTCAAAACTCACAAGGAAGTTTTTTTTTGTGCTCGATGGGTTGTAATTATTCTAACAAAATGCTGCTAGATGCTAATGGGAGGAGCACTACATTTTATGATTATAAGAACACAAAATATTCCAATCGCGAAATCTAGTACACTAATAAATAATATAAAACGAAGAAGCTTTACTTTTCTTTTGTAGTAAAACAAAGAAAGATAGAGAGTGGAGTCATGTTTCCTTAAGCCTATGAGTAATAGACTTTTATGTAATTTGACAAGGAAAAATGTGGTAACATACTAACATGTATTTGAGAAAAAGTCTATACATACTTTTACTTTGCAACACGTAGTCTTTCTAAGGCACGGCCTAAAAAGGCTCTAAAACAATGGGAAGAAAACTAACAAAAAAAAGAAAGAATAAAAATCAGATAATAAATAAAATTGGAATTACATGTACGCGTAAACGTCGTATATATATTTTTTCCTTCGTGCCATTTCACCTTCCCATTATCTCATTGACTTTTCTTATTCATATACGGTAGGAGCAAAACCATGACTAGAACTCTACAAAAATTATACGCGTTAAAAATCTTATTAACTTTTATCTTAAGAAATAAGAATCCGTATTTACTTCTAATTACGTCAACTCTTTACTTAAATACCAGTTTTTCCTTTTTTGGGTCAAAAAATTGAACCTAGAAGCATAGGATAAATGAGCTTTGTTGATATAGATGAGAGAAGGTGAAGGTGATGTATGTAAAACTTTAATTTAAACGATTATTATTATTTTTTTTTTGCTTTAATGAGATTTTACTTAAACCATTGCTTTTCTTAAAACAAAAACAACTTTTGGTACAGCTAAGCAAGGTTTGTGAATAAATCATCTTTGGTAAAGTCTCAATGAGAAATGGAACCCACATGAGGGGAGAGGTGTGAGATTATGATATTTTTTATTTTTTTATAAAATAAAATTATGAAATGTTTATTTTGGAGAGAGAGAGAGAGAGAGATGAGGAAAGAGACTTCCACATGAAGACAGGGTAAGGAATGGTAAAATACAGCTAGCAAAAGAAGAAGAAGAAGAAGAGAGAGAGAGAGAAGAAGTGTTTCTCACACCTAACTCTTTATAATAATAAGAGAGAAGCCATTGCTCTCTCCATTACTCAAACCCCCCCCCCTATATTTTTCCCAATCAATCACTCTTCACTTCTCCCCACTCCTACTCCTTTTTTTTTTCCTTTCTAAGCAATCTCTTTCTCCTTCTCTCTCTCTTCTTATATTCTCAAATTTGATACCCTTTCTCTCTCTCTCTCTCATACGATCTGCACAGCACTAAGAACAGAGGTTTGATTTCCTCCTCCTTCTCATTGTTCATTTTGGCTTTTGTTTTTGTTTTGTAGAATTCTCGGAATTGTAATGGATTTTTTAGGAATCTTGATGTTTTTTTTGGCATAATTCAAGAAATGTCGGTGGAGCCATTTTCTTTCTAACCAATCTTGAATTTAACACTCTGTTCTTGTAACTGAAATTTTTTGTAGTGTTACTTTTTAAAAAAAAAAAAATCTTCATTTTCACACAACAAATTCTAGAAGAAAAGATAACCCAAGAATGCTTAATTAACGGTGCTCTTTTGACTTTTAGAATTAGAACCCTTTAAGTCTATTTTTGATTGAATTTAATTTGTATATAGGAATGGTCCTCACTATTACTATTAAGCAAAAAAAAAAAAATCAGAAAAGGTGGGCCAAAGCATGTTTATTTTTCAAAATTTTGATTTTTAAGGTGGTTCCAAAATTTGGTTCAAATTTTCAAAACTTTTCAGACATAACATAACTCATTAGAAACTTCTCCTGTTCAAACTCTTGTCATTTTCCTCTATCTCTGTCTCTCTCTATATATCTCATTCATTCTATTCATTTACCCCATATCTCATTATTT
This sequence comes from Camelina hispida, assembly GCA_023657505.1. Lineage (NCBI taxonomy): Eukaryota > Viridiplantae > Streptophyta > Magnoliopsida > Brassicales > Brassicaceae > Camelina > Camelina hispida. The sequence continues at coordinate 30,742,222 of CP094632.1, forward strand.
AATATCAGTTTGTTTCTTCTCCCTCCAGCTAAGGTTTGCAGCAATAATTGTAAGAAGAAGATGATTGGACAAAGCTTCCCTGAGGATCTTGATTGTGGCAACTTCTTTGACAACATGGATGACCTCATGGATTTCCCCGGTGGAGATATCGATGTCGGTTTCGGAATAGGTGACTCCGACTCTTTCCCTACCATCTGGACCTCTCCTCAGGACACCTGGCCCGCCGCTTCCGACCCTCTCTTCTCTTCCAACACCACCACCAACTCTGACTCATCACCTGAGCTCTATGTTCCGGTTAGTTCTTCTTAGCTTATTTATATTTGTTTAGTTTTATGCTAACATACGCATTCTTTATTGTTCTGTTTTTGTATTTTTTGGCGCTTAATTGTTTCTATATGTAATTTGGCTAACGTTGTTTATATTATTGGGGGTGAAATTTGCAGTTTGAGGATATTGTTAAGGTGGATAGACCACCAAGCTTCGTTGAGGAGTCCTTGGTTGAGAAGAAGGAAGATTCGTTTTCGACAAACACGGATTCATCATCATCTCATAGCCAATTCAGGAGCTCAAGTCCAGTGTCGGTTCTCGAAAGCAGCTCTTCCTCGTCCCAAACCACCAACACAACCTCACTTGTCCTCCCTGGCAAGCACGGTCGTCCACGCACAAAACGTCCTCGTCCACCGGTCCAGGATAAGGACAGAGTCAAAGACAACAACAATGTGTGCGGGGCAGACTCGCGTCTCATCATTAGGATACCGAAGCAGTTTCTCTCTGACCACAACAAGATGATCAACAAGAAGAAGAAGAAGAAGGCCAAGGTTACTTCTTCCTCTTCTTCCTCTGGGATCGATCTTGAAGTCAATGGAAACAATGTCGACTCGTATTCTTCAGAGCTACATCCGGTTAGGAAATGTATGCACTGTGAGGTAACCAAGACTCCACAGTGGAGGCTTGGACCTATGGGTCCAAAGACGCTTTGCAACGCGTGTGGCGTGCGTTACAAGTCAGGGAGGCTATTTCCGGAGTACCGTCCAGCTGCTAGCCCAACATTCACTCCAGCTCTTCACTCAAACTCACACAAGAAAGTGGCTGAGATGAGAAGCAAGAGATGCAGTGATGGTAGCTACATAACCGAAGAGAATGATCTGCAAGACCTGATTCCGAACAATGCCTACATTGGTGTAGACTAAAAACCACAAGAAAAAAAGATGATTTCGATTTGCCAGGAGTAGGAAAGAGTCAGTTGAGCAGAAACAAGTTTTAGCATTAGAAGAGATGGAATGAAGAGAGCAACCAATTTGGGAGGGATTAAAAAAAATAGATGAGAATTGGTTGTGTTTTTGTATTTTGTATTTGTAGTGTGAATGGGCAAAAAAAAAAACTCTTGAAACAGAGGAAAAGTAAGTTTGAGGAAGATCAGAAGATTTTGAAGACATTAGAGAAAAAAAATTAGGTGTATGAGTATTACATTATATCTTCCTCTCCTTCTTTTTTTTCTCTTTCAATTCTTTGTATTTTTATTGTGAGGATTCTTTTTTCTTTTCTTTTTTGTAGCTCATTTGTTTAGCTATAAGATTATTATTTTTTTGTTTCTGTTAATTAAAATCCAATGTTATAAATTGTTAATTATTTAGATGGTTTCCCTACCTTTGGAACTATACAATGCTAAATACATACTTTTTTTTTTTTTTTTGCCGACAAGCTAAGATATATTTAATTAGGGTACTCGCTGATTGAAGTCTAAAATAGATTGAAACGGTTTATAGTTTCTTACAAGTTTTATTATGGCTAAGTTTAGTGGTATTGAATGATATATGCAATAATGAAGAAACAAAAACTAAAATGGGAGATGAGAGATAGAGTAACAACAACCACTATCTTTTTTGCTAACAAAAAAAAGACTTCCTACTAGCTTTTATGTAAAATCCACCCATCTATGATGCCAATTTAAGTTTAGAGTGTTTCTTAAGCTACCTACCTTCATTCAAAACTCACTCATTTCATATTTTTCACTCTCTTTTTTTTTTTCCTTTCATAATTATTAGAAATATTTTTTCAACATGTTCAATTTGCTGAACATTACTAGAAACACATTGAAGGAATGATTAAACTTTTGTCCTCATATTGTTATTTTCAAAACATAGAAAGACTTAAAGAGTTGTCTGATAAGTTACTGGACAAAAGAAGGATACTTTTGTATTCACCAATGCACAAATAACAAACTCGATTGGATAACATATCTTCCTTCATTCACGAATTTGATGATTTCACCAAACTTTATTTTTTCTTCTTCTTCTCTTTTGTCTTTTAATTATGTCCTTTTCTTCTTTCTGTTAGGGTCTTTTATGGGTGTGTTCAATGATCTATAGCTAGTTGGGTCTTCGCCTACCACATTACATATACAACATATAGATATATCTTTTCCAATTGTTCAAAGTAGTAGACTTGCATGTTTACATAATTTTGCACAAGCCTAACTCGAGACTTCCTCCCTATTATTAGAAGCCTATAAAAACCCGATATCATTCCATCCCTGCTCACTCTTCTTTCTCCTCATCACTTTCACTCAATTCGATAAACACCATCTTCAAGTCTTCAACTAAGGGAATCATCAAGACACAAAACTTTTGACTTGGTTGTTAGCTGCCTAGGTTAGATAGTCTATTAGGCCTCCATTATATAAGCCCACGTAGTGTTTCTTTACTGTTTTTTTTTTCTATAGCGATTGAAGCACGCACGCGAGATCTTAGGCCTTGCTTGCCGCCTTAGACAATGGAACTAAACTGATATTTGAAATCATAAAATATCCCCAACTTGTTCCCTTAAACACCTCTCACTTCGAAAAAAGGAAAACACTAAAAAATGGAGAGTTCTTATTGAGTGTTTTAACTTTGTGATGATCAAAAGTTATAAATACCGTATCTTGCAAGTAAAAAAAATAACAAATTTTGAAACGCTTCTCTACTCTCTCTCTGTTAAGAAGGCGATGGAGACGAAGAGGCTCTTTTACAGAGAAGCGACAGTGAAGGAGATTAAGCAGGTGAAGTGAAGAAAGTGATTCGAGTAATCTCACTCTCATCGTCGTCGTTGAAGCCCAATACAAAAACGGAGTTCCACTTACCCAATCATATAAAGCCCATCAAGAATCTGTCCAATATTGATATGCCTTTGCTAATCAGTAATCAATCATCTATCGCACCCTATTATTGGCCAGGTTAGATTTCCCATCTTTAAATCAAAAACGTTTTTTCTTAAAATCGAAAAAAAATTTCCATGGTTTTTAAATAAATTTTGCATTCAAATCTTTAAAAAAAAATTTATATTTGAATAATTTTTAAAACTTTTGGATGAGAAATTTAATGAAAAATAATGAGATTTCACAAAATTAACTTGTTTTTTTTTCTCATGGTCTTGTACTTTTTTTTTTTTGTACTTTTAACATTCAAGTTTTTGTTTTAAATTATGCTCCAAGATTCAATTTTTATTTTATTTTTAATTTTAATACTAAATTTACAAAACAATATGAAAACTCATCAAACGTTAGATCCAATCATTTGATTTAGCCGTTTGATCTTTAAAGATTTCACAAATTTAACTTTTTCTCATCATTATGTATTTTTAGCATTTTAGTTTCTAACTTACTTGTAAAAAAAAATGTTGTAAGTTAAAATGGAGATTTTTTATTTATATTTTTCTATCACAGATTTTAAATATTTTTTGCATTCAAGTTTTGTTTTATGTAGTTGAACTTTTTTAGCTTTCAAGTGTACGGTTTTATTCGATTCAACATATTTGCTTACTGCTGCAAGTGACAAACTAAAGAATCATTTGAATAATCCAAGCAAAAAAAGAGAAGGAGAAAGTTTACGTTTTTGTAAAAGGAGAAATGTTAAAACGTATGGTGGGCATTCACGGGAACAGATCAAAAACCTTTTTTCTTAGTAAAAGAGGAATAATTCAGAATACCACACTGATTAATTAGTAGCAAATTGGTTTTAACAAACTCAAAAGAAATAAACAAAGAACTAAACTTAGTTGTGGTGCTCACGAGCCTAGTCGCAAGTGGACGGCAAAAAAACAGAAGTTCACTATTAAGAAAGTTAAAGTTAATAGTTAAAAAGTCTAATATAGGCGAGGCAATGACTAAAATGTAGAAAAAATTAATAAAGGAGAGCTTAAAATTGGCAAGAAGAAAAAAACATCAAAACAGTAGAAACCAAAAAAAAAAAACACAAAGGCAAAGCTGCAAAGTCAAGTTGGGTCGGTGAAACCCACCTTACTACTCTCTGCCGTCCTCCCTAGTTTGAACATGTGCACTCTCTTCGTTAGTAACCATCACTTTTGTCATATATACATTTTTCAAAAATCAGATAAATTCTTTAGCGAAAAGCTATGTTATTTCTGAGATCAAAATCTGGCTTTTTCTTTTGGTTACCACTTCAAATATGTACAGTGATCAACACAATATACAGTAGATGAATTTAATACTTACACCTCAATCAGTACGAGGCAAGCTCTATCTTGAGTTTGTTTTTTTAACTATACACTATTTTCCTATGTATATATACACCTTCTGATCTAGAAGCTTTTCTATATATCATCAACTAAAGTGGAAGAGGGCATGCTAATTTGAATGAATGAATACCCAACTTTTAAAGACTCTAGAAGTTTTTCTATATTTATCAACTAAATATTCGGCATGAAGCTCTCTCAAATACTTGGTCCACCTATTTATAGAGTACACAAGTTTTTTTCTGGAAACAGCTGAATGGAAAACTCTGTATTATTTAGGGTTTGGTACTAGTTCCTTTTGTTGTGCAACTATCAATAAATAACCTTATATACATATAGGCACATAGCTTTATTTTGATAACTCTAAACTTCGAAGTGAGTCGTTACAAATTAAAGTAACAATTTGTGGCCTCTCATATCTCTTGGTTCATAATCTTAGTTTGCTGATGAGTGCCGACTCTAGCTACAAATCTATCTATTATGCGATTTATTGTCAAACTTACAAATCAGTTCATATGTCTTACCTAGATTTTTGTCTCTGTACCAAATGTTTTACATAATCCTCTATGTCTAGGATCAGAACATGTAAATTAGTTTACTTGCTCTTTTGGAAGGTCTAGTAGTATATCATCAAGTCCGGGGTGCTCAAGATGATGGACTAATAATAAACATTTTCTTGTAGGTTATTCGTCCAATTATTATTTTGAAATAAATACATTAACCATAATTTCAAGTGAAAACATCATAAACATATTATATTACTAGAGGTTATTCCGTGCTACGCACGGATTTATTTTTACTTTTGTTTTACAATCAAATCCCATATATTAAATTATTGAAAAAGACTCTTTCTTTCTTCAAAAGAGGTTACCCACAAGCTTGAGTGAGAAAAATAGAAACTTCATGTTCTTGTAAATTTTACTTGGTACATATATTATCCTTAAGAGATATGTCTAATACTTAATTCAACAAATCAATTTCTAAAAACCTAAAATCATTCAATTCTAATGAAAAGATAGGCTAATTGTTGATATTTGACATCATCATCACAAGGAGATTCGAACAATCCATAACATAAATAATAATTTATCCATACCCAACCCTAACCAACACTCCATTACTAAAAATAAACCTTGATGTATAATTTAATTTATTAGTCATGTTTAATTTATTAAATAATAAAATGTATAAAAGATTAAAATATTAAAATATCTTTCTCTTTTACAATTAGAATGTGTTGTTTTGCGATGCTACCAATTTGCAATACATATACGGTGAAATTTGAAATTTGTACTGTCTTATTTTTATGTGGCTTGTATTTGTCTTTGCTGTGCAGATGAAGGGACAAGTGATTTTATTCCTTTTTCCTGCTGGTTTCTCCCAACATCAGAAGTTGTTTTACTTTTGTTGTTGTATTTCTTGTCAACAATAGACCAGTAATGTTAAAACCCCAATCAATGCCTTTAATTATCCCTTGCAAATCTTGGAGAGACTTCAACCTCAGTTTTAAGTTTTGGTTTACATCATCAGTAATTATCTGTTAAAATAACAAAAGGAAAAATGTAAAATTGAAAATGTTAAAATTCAAGCGTAAATGGTTTATGATTCCTTGTTAAAATTTTTTTACACATGTGTGTCTCAAGTTCTAAGGGTGAGTGGTGTTGATCGTCTTTGATAGATGTGCATAGAGCCGTGAAATTGTATGAGGATTCTTTGACATTGGAATAGAATGTCTTCCCTATTAAGTCTTTGATGAGTTAAGCCACCTTGTCGTCCAATTCATCTAAGTTGGCCTAAGAATAAAAAAGTGACTTGGGTTGGCAATTTTAGTTTGAATAGTACCTTCAAATAGTTAGTACACAAATAAAATTAAAAAACATTTGAAAAGAACTAAGAAACAACGGATTGCCACACTCCAGACTCATTGCAAACAACACACTTGAGTATTCCCACAGCTTCGAATGGAGAGAAAATGTGATTTGTCAAGGTCAAACCAGAGTTTTTCATTTTCAAATTACAGTTAGTGCATGAAATATAGTGCCACCTATTGCGCAATACACAACTTCAACCACTTTCGCTTTATACCAAAAATAAATGTTCCTTAAAAATATTACAAATATTTTAGTTTACATGCTACGCACAACGATGAAATAAAATATTTAATACAAATTAAATTTTATTTTAGTTTTGTCTTTAATACAAAATATATGATTATTAAATACAATTAATTTTTTAAAATATATTAGAACATAGATTAATTAGTCTATCATAAATTAATTTGGTTTCAAATTTTACTTTGAAAGTATGAAAACATTTTTTTATAATTGGTTTGATCAGTAGTTTTTATTTTTGGGTAATATGGTATATGATTTCATTAGGAAATATATTACATGTTGATACAAAAAGTTGGAAGAAATATATTTTGTCACAATGTTTAAAAAAAAAAATTTTAAGTCCCACCATATAAGATACAAATAAAATGAAGTATTAAAAAATGTTTAATTTAAGATTAGTGAGAAAGACATGTCTCGCAAATATAGTGAACCCATGCAGTTAAGACGATGTTTTAAGTAATAGTAGTAAAAATAAAATAGAAAATAGTCATATTACCTGGCCTCCATCCTTGTTGTTTGACGTAAGTCTCTATTTGTTCAATCATGTACAAATCTTTTGGTCTTAATAAATTTTACCAACTAAAATTGACGAGACATTACTTGCCTTGAAATAGTTACTGGGAAAAATATTAAAGATTATAAGATTGTTGTTCATTTTAAAAGATTATTGTACGAATATTGGGAAAAACTGATGTGAAAAGTATGACAAAAACTAATTTAACTGGAAGCAATATATATTACATGTTGGAGAATGGGGAAAAAAACAAATACAGAATTAACCAGATGTATATGAAATATAATATCTTTTGCGGAATTGTTGGAGTTCAAAAAACATTGGGTTGACGATGTTGCATTCAAATATAAATTGTCTGCCCAGAGTGTAAGAAGTTTGGCATGTGTTTCAATGGCAATTTTTTCCCAAAGAGAGACAATGTTTTCCCCGAATCAACAGATCTTCGAACTTGGATAGGCGAGTTGCATGTCTGAAAGCAAGTAAAAAATTAGTTAGAGAGGAAGTTTTTAATATACAGTAGGTGAGATATGTGTGGTGTGGATTAGGTAGTTTATTTACATTTTCGTCTAGAAAGAGACATTTAAAGCTTAGTAAGACATTGTTTCTTCTAAAGTATGGAGCTTCCTAAAAACAATCCTATTTTTACCGGTCGTCATCGTTAGAGAGTAACTCTAGAGTAGAGTAGAGAGCAATTTTTTGGGTTGTAACATTTTTAAAAAGCGTAGTTAGTGTGTGCTGGGTGGGAGTGTTGATTCCCAGTAGATTGAGGGAGAGAGATTATAATAATAATAAAATTAATCAGAAATTAAATTCTATTGGATTATAATTTTATGGAAAACAGATTACTAATATTTAATTAGAAATAAATAAGAAAGCAATTATCAAATGACTTAATTTGCTTTGATGGCAAGACGTTACGTTTTTAAAAGCAGAATGCAAATCTAAAACTAAATTCGAGCTACTTCAATTTAAATACCGTATGGGAGGAAGAGAAACACAGGGGCTGCATGTTCAGATTCCATTTGTTTGTTTCTTAAGTACAAAATTTTTTAATTACCAAAAGGTTAAGTTGACAATTATGGCCATATTTAATTATCAATGGATAAATGTCAACTATATAAAAAACCAGATGTCATCGTCTCAAAGAAAGTTTAGAAGAAACCTTCTTTTATTATATAAGATATAAGATTGTTAATATTTCAGTTTTTAAAAAAACATTCTTAATTTCCAAGAACTCTAAACCTTACTTGATTTTCAAAATGAGCAATGATGGGATATATTATCAATTTTATTCGTCGAATTATTAATCTGGATTCTCAAGCTTGCCTTTGCTATCTTATTTTCTTCTTTACAACATTATTTAAACTGCCATTGTCAAAGAGTCGGCTATGAGCCCATGATTGTAATGAATGGATAGCTTGAATACTGCAACCACCACACTGAGCATTCCCGTTAAACATTTGTTAACTTAATGGTATTACAAATGTATTTTATACTAACGGTCTTTTAAAGATTTCAATTCGCTATTTTGTACCAAATAATTTTTATTTTTTTCCTAAATAATACATTCATACTAAAAAAAAGTTTAAGCATTAGCCAAAACATTCTCTCTCCACTAGAAACTATTTATCAATAATGAATACAAACAGTCTAATCTTACATGTGAAATTAATCACCTCCGTCGGTTGCTATCATTCCAAAACCTTAAAAAAACTATGTAAAATGATCATTAACAACAACAACAACAACCAAAAGATAAAAAATAAAGTAAAACAGAGCCCAAAGCCTCGTCACATCTCTGCCCATAAATACCCTTCACCGACTCACCATCTTACCACATCAATTCTCTCATCTCTCTCTCTCTCTTTGACTATAGATCATAATATTACAACAGAGACATACTCTTGAGTTTGGTGGCGAAGCGAGGAGAAGAAGACAATGACGAAAGAAGTGGTTGGGGATAAGAGATCTTTCTCCGGTAAAGACTATCAAGACCCACCTCCTGAGCCTCTATTCGACGCTACTGAGCTTGGAAAATGGTCTTTCTACAGAGCTCTCATCGCTGAGTTCGTAGCAACCCTCCTATTCCTCTATGTCACCGTTATGACTGTCATCGGTTACAAGAGCCAGACTGATCCAGCCCTCCATCCTGACCAGTGTGCAGGCGTTGGCCTCCTCGGCATCGCTTGGGCCTTTGGTGGCATGATCTTCATCCTCGTTTACTGCACTGCCGGCATCTCTGGTTCGTCGCTCTCTCTCTTTTTCCCCTATAATAATTCTTTCTTGTTTTATCAAGTTACTTCTAAAGTAGCACACTCTTGTTAGCTAAGAGCATAACATGTTTTGTTTCAACATGATATGGAAATTTTATATCTGAATTTTTTTGATATCTTGATTGGAAAAATGTGATACAAGGGTGACTAACAAAACATAATCTCGGTTTTGTGATCTCTATAGGTACTGAGAAACTAAAAAGATCAGTTCGGTTAAGGATTACTAGTTAAGTTCAAATTTATATTGGTTTGGTTTTTGATGCTCACATAAATGTTTGGTTTAATGATCTAGGTGGGCATATTAATCCGGCAGTGACTTTTGGGCTGTTGTTGGCTCGGAAAGTGTCATTGGTGAGAGCTGTGATGTACATGGTGGCTCAGTGCCTCGGGGCCATTTGCGGTGTGGCTTTGGTCAAGTCCTTCCAGTCTGGTTACTACAACCGCTACGGTGGCGGTGCAAACGGTCTCTCCGATGGTTACAGCATCGGCACAGGTGTTGCCGCCGAGATCATTGGCACATTCGTCCTAGTCTACACAGTCTTCTCAGCCACTGACCCCAAGAGGAGTGCGCGTGACTCTCACGTCCCTGTAAGTCCATTATTTTGCCGTTATGATTATTCATTTATTTTAGAGAATGTGATATGATTATGTCACAACAGATAAACTTGGTAATGGTTAGATAATTTGATTATTCACCGCATTAATGGTAACAGTAGAATACCCGTGTCTTATACGGCGCACTCTTTCTCTTTGCATAAAGATTTGGCACGTATAAACTAGAAGTAGAAAGTATCATCAGCCTAGAGGAGAGAGTTAATATTCATAATTCGAATCGAGTTACGAAAGAATATAGAACGTACGAGATATCACGGATATAATTTGCGAGTGTGACTTCTAGATCTTCATATATTATAATAAACCGCATAAAAGGACATCGATCATGTAAACATTTTTGTCTTTCACGCCTCTCTCTCCATCGTATACTCTGTATGTCCTTTGTTTGTACATGGTCCCAACTCCATTTGTAACCACGTATACTTCTCCCAGACATAACTATATGTGAATATGAATAGTATTTTTGGATGAGTACTCTATACTATTTGTCTCGCGATTAGTAATATTTCATTTTTGTTGGTGTGGTGATATTGAAGGTATTGGCTCCATTACCAATTGGATTTGCAGTGTTCATCGTTCACTTAGCTACAATCCCAATCACGGGCACTGGCATTAACCCTGCAAGAAGTCTCGGAGCTGCAATTATCTACAACAAGGACAAAGCTTGGGATCATCATGTACGTTACTATATGATCATATACTTATTTGTCTTCGATATTACTATTAGACAAGGTTACAATTTATTAATGTTTTACTATTATTACCACAGTGGATATTCTGGGTGGGTCCGTTTGCGGGTGCAGCTATTGCGGCTTTCTACCATCAGTTTGTGTTGAGGGCTGGTGCGATTAAGGCGCTCGGATCCTTCAGGAGCCAACCTCACGTTTAACTTTGATATTTTCTTCCCCAAAGTATCAAAAAGACGACAATAAGAGAGACCTTTTTATCTATGTTGATGGTTGGAGTCAAGAAGTGACGTGTAGTAATCTAATTTCTAGCTAGCTTTGGTGAGGAGAGATTTTGAAGTGTACTCACTTGTGGCCCAACTTTGAATTGCTACTTCTATAATTAAGTTAAGTATGTCTACTCCTTCACTTAATAAATTGCTCTATTTATAACTTTGCTAAATTGCTTATGAACCAACTGAAGTACCCACGTGAAAGTGAATTCACAAGTCACTTATATACTGTATAACAAGTCAGCATAAATGCAATATGGGAAATTATATATATATCGGGATAAAACAAAATGTTTTGATGAGAAGAACTGATGGGAAGAAAGTGGAGTAGTTGTCTCAACAAGTTAAAGTAATTAAAAACACTACTATTTTGTTGCTATCAAACTACGTTGTGGTTCCCTTTAGTTTGGAAGGGTAATCTGATAGGTGTTGTTGGCAATAGAGTAGTGGATTGGACGGTGATGGACAAGACGTATCGAGAGGTCAAATAAAGTGGCCATCAACCTCATCGTAAAGGAGGAGCTTAAGAACAACTTTGTGTTTCATGCGCATATTTGATAAAGTGACTGAAATCACATGATGAAAAATAGGCAGCAGGTTTCGCAGTATCAATGGACAAAGCTATTCTCTCTCTCTATCTCAATTCTCAACTAACTTCATGTTCAAAAGTAATTTCTTAATTATCATCCTAAATACAAGGAAGCATCATGGTACACATTACAACTATCTATAACCCTCCCACTTACGTTACTAGTATTAAATCCAAGACGGTATAGCTAAAATATTTTAGGAAGTAGGAACCAAATGGTAACATCGGACTTGGTCGTGCGGGACATACGATTTGATAGTGCGGTACGGTTGAACTGCAGTACGTGCGGGACAAATGTATTTACGGCACAAGTGCGGTTAATACAAAATAAGCAGTACAAAATAATGTTTGATTTGTGAAAATTATTTGCGGTGCGGATTTCATATTGTTTTTATTAATAATTGGTACAATTATATTTTAATTTGTTTGTATTAATAAATAAATAATATTTATTTTGTATATATAAATGATTATTAGAACAATAATTATATGAATAAATTAAAACTACAAATAATTAATATAATTGTAAATTATTATCTGCTTTGTGTTAATAGAAAAATATTAGAACCTTAAATATCTAAATTTGTTTAAACTAAAAATTTAACTTGTACATAAACATTTTAGCATAAAGTCATTTCTTAAAATCTCTGATTATTACCTTTTTTATTGATCCCAACATGAAAAACAAAAAATCCATTAGAATTCTTATTTAAAATTTTTAAAATCAAAATTTATTTTTAAGTAATTAAGTGAATTTATGTGAATCTTTAACAATTTAGTTTTAAAACCCTTTTCAGCATACAATCATTTGTTAAAACTTATGTTAAATATTAATTTTTTACTAATCATAAATTAAATAAATAAATAAATTATTTTATCTAAGGCGTTATTGACAAAAAAAAATGCTGGATAATTGGTTGTATTGCGGTCCATAGGCGGTCTATAGGATAATGTTCTGTTTAGAAAACCGCAAATAGTGCTTTTACTATTATCTCAGATATCTAGAAAAACGCCTTTTGAATTGTTACCATTCAAAGGCTTTGAATGGAGAGTGAAACAAATCCGGTTCAGCCGTCAGATGAAACGCTCCGTAATTAACAAGCCATTCACGTGTGTAAGTAAAAAAATGTGGTTCTTCCATTTTTTAAATATTTTGAACCACTACAGTATATGCAGGAGACTTTTATGAAGAAACATGCATGATCTGCCTAAACAGTAAAACCACTACTTTTTTGTTGTCTTTTGCTATGTTTCACCCACTATTTCATTTTAACAATTATTAATCATAAATATATTTGTAACATTTTTAATTGAATATGTATACATTAAATATTTTTAATAATTTTAATTTGCATAAATATAAATAATATGTTATATAAATACAAGTTTTTATTTTAATATGTATTATATTATGTAAAATATTTTATTTACAATTATTATTTTTTAGAATAGAAATCTTTGATCCGCATTATTTGATCCACTTTCACCATTCAAACATACATTTTGAACCGCTAGATCCGCTTGATCCGCACTTGTTCCGCTAGATCCGCTTGATCCACTTTTGTTCCGCCTGATTTGCTTAATCCACTTGATCCGCTCCGCTTGATCCGCTTTCTCCATTCGGAGCCAAAGCCTAAATTGTTCATCTTGCGAAATAAGTATAAGGTAGAGTGAATTGTCAAAATCCTAAAAACAAAATGAATATCATAAATTTCCATATTCTTTATCAAGCAAATAGTTTCAAAGAAAAAGAAAAACAAATTGCTTCAATTTCCAGTACTATAGCCATATTTTGTATTTTTTTTTCTTCTAAATTGTAAAAATTCTCCTGCTTATTAAGATTTTTAAAAAAAATAAAATTATATATGAAAATTTAATTCACAAACTTCATTTTCTTTCTTGTCAAGTAAAAATTAAAATATTGGCAAGAGAAAAAAAAAGAATAAAAAATAGGTCGGTGTTAATAAAAAAAAAGAAGAAAAAAAAGAAGGGTCGACTCTCTTTCTCTCTCTCTCTCAACTTGTCGCCAAAGAAGAAGAAGAAACAGGTGATCATCAATGGCGGCGAGGTTGCTTGCTATGAGACGCGCTTTGTCTCTCTTCAGTAACCAACAACATCGAATTCCTCTTTCTCAAGGTCTCATCTTTTTCTCTTCCCTAATTTTTTTCTTTCAACCCAAAATCATCAGCTTTAATTTTTGCTGTGTTTCGGACATGTCTTCGTAACATAACTTAGTGTTAAAAAAATTGGATTTTTTTCCATTCTTTGTCCTCTTTTGTGGATTTTTTTGGGAGATTTTGGTATTGGGTAGTTTTGGTAGCCTTTAGGGATTTGAGACATTAGTGATGGATGAGTACTCGTAGTCACACATGATTAACATCTAAAACTGTCTTTGCTCTGTTACATTTTTGGACTTAGAGAATGACTATAAGAAACTGAAGTTATGAATGCGCATAAACGTGCTTTGTCTTGTACATATCTATCTATGTATTGAACATTGGGCGTGTCCTGCTTATCCTTCTCTTGATTTGAGCTCTTACGAAAGCACTCAATTGTTAAAGTTGTGACTAATACTTACATATGTTTAGTATGTATCTTGTTTTCATGATGAAACTGTAGTTCAAGATTTGGTCTTTGATGCAAACTTTATCCTTAGGAGGTTCTATGATGGCCTGTTATGGTATTGACTGTTTTATTGATCTTTCTCTGTTACTTTTATTTTCATGAAAATATAGTCTCAACAGAGCAGTTGTCGCTATCAAACTCACTCTTCAGTAGGAATAATGCATATGGAAGATTACTACAGAGACAATTCTGTGTAACTCGTGGGGCTAACGAAGCTTCAGTAACCAATGTTTGCAACTCCTCAAACTCTGCTACTGATTCGGCCAAAGTTCCGACAGCCTCTGAGGACCTGATGGTGAAGTACAAGTCCCAGTTGAAGATTAACCCGAGGCATGACTTCATGATGGTCTTTACTTGCAAGGTCTGTGAAACAAGATCTATGAAGATGGCGAGCCGAGAATCATATGAGAAAGGTGTTGTGGTGGTACGATGTGGAGGGTGTGATAATCTACATTTGATTGCAGACCGTCGTGGTTGGTTTGGGGAACCAGGAAGCGTGGAGGACTTTCTTGCTTCTCGTGGAGAAGAATTCAAGAGAGGATCAATGGATTCTCTTAACTTAACACCTGAAGATTTAGCTGGAGGAAAGGTGTCCACCGAATAGAGAGAGAGAGAGAGACAGAGCTCTTCTTTTGCTTTTTGCTAATTAAGTATTATGGAATGGATCTTTCACATTATGTTCTAGTATTGTTATCTTTTCTGGTAGTCCACTGTTTGGTATATTCAATTGCAGAAGACGTTATCCAGTTATGTGTTTGGAATGTTTCATATAAATTGAGAGTTTCTATATTGATTTTTAGGACAAGAGCAAAATCTCAAGAGAGACAAAATGAGTAAAAATCTCAGGGTTGATCAGTTTTAGGTGTTCAACTTCTCAATGATCTTTGCAAGGGCTGAATACGTGCCAATGGCTGAACATACTGCTCCTACTATCATAATTAAGATACAGACCGTCACCTACAAACACACCACCACAGGTTTGTTACTTTGATTTCAATATGAAGAAATTTGATTTTTGGTTTGGCTACCAAAAAGTGAGCAGGACCTGAGTAGGGGTTACTTTACTCCTTACGATGCTCAAGAAACAAGCTGGTGGTAGTATCAGCGTCTGTGTCCAGAAAAATTGTCAGGCTTATATGAAATTGCAAAATTTGGATTTGCTTTGCATAACCAGAAAAGGATGAAACACTATGTAACTTACAATGAGCATTGTCAAGAACGATCCAATCAATGACATTACAAGGCCTGCAAGAGTTTTGAGTGTCAAGCATCAATAAAATGCTGTAACTGCAAAAAAAAAAAAAAGAAGAAGTGAAACATGTTTACTTACCGAAGAAGGGAATCGCAAGACCAACAAGCAAAGTAGAGAAGACTAATGCACTTCTAATGGCGATTGCGTAGAAACGTGACTTCCCATGGTTTGATGGTATTAACTCCTCAAGGCTCATAGCAACTGGAGATATTGTCAAAGCATATGTGCTTTCTTTCCGTTAAGGCCACATAGTTTTTACAGTTTAAGAATATAAGCTAATGAAAAAACTACAGAAGAAATAAGTGAAAAGTTTCTTAATATTTCTTGAAAAAGGATATTTGGTAAATGGATTAACTACCTGCAAAAAAGCATAAGAAATGTGTTAGATGATTCTCTGAAGCTAGAAAGTCTAACCAGAAATAAGTTGAGGAAAGGTGAAAAAAAAAACTTACTGTAGTCCACAAAGCAATCTTAGATGCAACCAAATCTTGAGGCATGTTAAGAGTAAACTGTGATTCTGTTAATTCTCCAAACATGCTATATCCCATAACAGCTACACCCGCATACATCAGAGTACAAATTCCAAAACTGCGAAAAAAACAAATTTAAAAACTTCAGAAAACAATGTAAATACTTTTTTTACATAGAATTGTAATGTGTTATAAGATTACCATGTCAAGAGAACAGCAGGAAACTGAGAGGGTTTGGCCATAGAGGTGTAAATATTAGGGAAAACACCATGTCCTGAATAACAGTAACCATATAGTCCTACAGAAACCGGTAATGTTGCGAGGTTTAGAGGAGTTCCTTTGCTGTGAATTCCAACATCATCAACCAAACCAATCCAAAACAAGCACAAAACCACCAACACTGATGCAATCACCCCTCCAACTGCAAGTTAAGTATATAAATCATTATAAGATTTGTATATCAAAAAATGAATCCTCAAAAGATAACTTTTAAATTTGATATTTTATACCTGAAATGTAACTTAGCATGCTGAGATCTCGAAGCCAAACGGTTGGGAGAACAGCAAGGGTGGTAAGCAGAGCAAATAGATGAGGTGCATCTAACTGGAACCCTCCAATACTTAGACTGGCATTTGGAAACATAGATGAAAGATTATCACTTTCCAAAATGATGTATTCAACACTCATAGCCTGCATGCACATAAAACATATATATCAAACTTTGTGCAACTAACTTTATACAAAAGAACATTCAGAATTCATCTAAGACAAAGCAATTGTGGAATTTTCTGTCCTATTTGCAGTGTGGTTAATGATTTTTCAACTTATAAAAAAAGAAAAAAGAAAAACCAAATGCTCAATCAATGAAACAAGAGAGAGGGAAACAAAATATATGGACCCTGCGCAAAGGTTTTGTCTACTCTACCATGTGGTCCCTTGTTTTGACTAGAGATTCATTTTAGTTAAACAATAACAAAATTGTTTTTTGTCTGTATTTATCAAATATAAAGCAAACTATTGGAGGAATTGCAAGTTGTACTTACATATAGCTCCAGATAAAGTATTATCTGCAACCAAAGCCAAAAAAAAGAGAGGAAATTAGAAAGCATGATATTATTGATATCTAAAAATAATAAACCTCAAAAGTTTATTATGTAGATGATGAGTTTCATCAGCTACTTACCGAGACAAGGATGCGGCCAAAGGAACCAAAAGCAGCATGGCCAATATCGGGATAGGTCTGGATGTCAGGATGGCTATCGAGACAGTAACGCAGAAGCAAACCGGTGTAAAAACAGAGAATACCAAATGCAAAGAGTATGAAAAGTCCTAACCATCCTCCTTCCTTCACAGCATATGGTGTTGACAATATTCCAACCCCACATAAAACATTCACACCTGCACACACATGTATGTCCTCACTCAGAGAATTTTAACTAATTAAGGTTTAGTGTCAGAGAACAGAGCAGACTAGTCAGATTGTTTTTTGTCCACCATTCACAAGTTTTGTTTGTATTGTCTGTAAGTAGTGGATAACTTTTTGAATCATACCGGGCAATTTAAATGTTAATGTTAGATCTCTTATTTAATTAGTATATAACTACAAGTTATCACTTTAGAATAAAATAAAAAATTTTAAAGCATAAATGAGTATAGTGATGAAACTCACCATTAAGAACAGCCTGTCCAAACGAGCTATCTTTGGCGATTGCCATTTCATGAGACACCATGGATGATGGTTTGGACGGAAGCAGGAAATGAGAGCTACGTTTATGCTTTGGTGCTTCCTCATCTGCTAGGAGAGGTTTTGTAACAGTACAAGGTAACGTTTCTGGAGTATGTCTTCTTGTCATGGTGGAAGACAAGAAAGAGCTTCCTAATCTCGACATTGAAGAATTAGCCAGAAAACCCATATTGGGTGATGGTAGACTTCCATATAGATCAATCGACTGCCTAAAACACAAACATGAGTCTTCATAAAATTGGTTGACAGTTCCCAAATCAAAAGAGTAAGAAGTTTTTAAGATAATCTTAAGATGTATATACCTATAACTCTTTGGCCATGCCGTTGAGTATGGGCTAGCTTTAGAGTGATGATCATGATGGTTTTGATTGTAAGCGTCATGTGAAGAATCAGAAAGACTTCCATCATCGTCTTCATGGTCAGACAAGTTCTTTCTCTCGTCGTCTCCTTCTTCGCTCTCAAGGTAGAGGCTCTGATCAGAAGTTGAGTGATTCATTCTCACACAATCCTTATCCAATTTATGGATGCTATTAAGGTTTCAGAGAATCTTTAATTAAATTACACACAAGAAACAAACAAAACAAGAAAAAAATGGATTCACAAAGTAGGAGTCTAGGGGAGTGAAAGGGCAAAACGAAAAACTTTGTCGAGGACAACTAGAGGAGTAAAGAGCCGTTGAAACGTGAGTCATTCATATATATCAAGAGTTTAACCATGGTTAGGTCAAGTTTGTAACTACTATAGTACAATATCTAAAATCAGACTCATTATCCTTTTATGAGTATGAGAAATAATGATATATTAAAGAAAAAATAAATTCTTATATCATTCTAAATATTAATAGTTCAAAGTGGTAATAAATACTTTTTTTCAACATTTCCTTCCAATTAACTTGTTTCTTGTAATAATCAATGAATAAGTTGTCTAGGCTATAATTTTGTTTTTATCAATAAAGTTTATTTCTTTGTCACTAGAGATAATTAATTATATTAAGAATTATATAATCAATAAGAGATATACATACACACAAATGGTAAAGCGGATAATTTGGCACGACGTGTTCGTTCTATTCCGTACTTAGTTACCTTTGTAAACAATATTCTTCGCATTGGTTCGTTTGAGCCAATCTTGTTAGTTGTTGTCAAAAAAAAAAAAATATATACATACACACAAATTATATCAACAATCTCCTTCATTATAATACAATGCTTATATATATATATATATTAATATATAAAGTTAACTTTTCTCTTTTCTCATTCCTCCATATCAGCAATGCTATATTTTTCTGTATTATAAATTACTATTTTAAATATTTATTTATTGCATATTTATTACTTATAATTAATAATATTAAAAAAAATATATTAAGTAAAATTAATTAATTTTTAATGTAGTAAAAACAATAATAAATTTGTTTTATTAAAAATAAGATAATAACTATATAAAATAAATTAAGTAACATAAATGAAAATTTTCAAATAGTAAAAATAATACTATGATTTTTTTAAAAATCATATTATTATTCACCTTTTAACTAAAAAATGATCATATTCCAAAATTTAGAATGGGTTAATGAGTTTTAGAATGGAAGTAAGATTTTAATGCATAGTTGAATAAAAAACAATTTATGTAATTGTATTTATAAACTTCTAAACATAAAAATAAAAATAAAAGTGAAACATTACTTTCTAATTAGAAACATATACTACAAAGATTTATTATTAAATTCACTTAAATAAAAATAAAATAGTAATTACTCAACTCAACTTAAAAGTTTTGATAAAAAATGAAGATATTGTAAGGTCACACTTTTTTCGGGAAAACTATGAAAAAAACTCTTGAAAAAGTAATCCAACTAAAAATAAAATCAATAGTCACAAAAAAAAAAATATGTAACCCGTTACAAAAAATGACATGTGATTTGTGTAGCATATCTCTTAAGACATATTATCAACTGAAACTACAATTCTATAACATGATAAAAAAGTAAAATATAAAACAAGGTTGATATTTCATTAATTTTATCAAATGCTTTTAACCCAAAACATTGGAAGAAACAACATATTTAAAGTCACTATGTTTTTCTGAGACGACGAAGTTGAGGTTGCATCATAAAATTAACATCTGGAAACAACATATGAAGTTTTAGAAAAATATGTAACTTGGATTGTTGAACGGATATTCATTATCGGGTTTAACCGTTTCACCATCTAAGCATTCTTAACTTGATCAGAAATTATATTATGACAGGTGATGCACTTGGACAACTCCGTTGTAGCGACATAACGCTAAAAATGTTAATGAAACTTTGTATATTTATGTTTAATGTGGGATACCAATATGTTTAAATGATCTCGACATTCGATGTTAGAACTTTTTAAAAGATGTTTTCATGGGATATTAATAGAACTCTTCTAGGGGTAAAATGTCAGAAGTTTGTCGACTCTTCCAGTAAAATTTTAAATCATTTTTTGTTACCATGTGATATATTGTTTATTTGTCCAGAAAACATTATTGCGACAATAGACAATAGATGTTATATATAGATTAGTAAAATAAGTATGGTTTTATATAGATTTGTCTTTTGAACTCCAAATTATTATATTGAAATTCAATGATTTTTACTGATAAAAAATTTAAACTAAAATCACGCGCAAATAGATATAGTAAAGAAATATTATCTTCAACAATATATATGTTATGTATCACTTAGTAAAGTAAGTTTATTGTTTATATAGATTTATACTCAAAAGTTTGAATGATTATATTTGAGCTTAAAATTTTTTATTGGTAGAATATATTTTAAATTAAAATCTCGCGCGTGTGCGATTCTAGTCTTATATAAGATCCATATATTCATATTTTAGGTTTTCAATGTTTTTTTATTAGAACAACATTAAAAATAAAAATAAAAACTTATTGGCGAGGGTAGAACCACGTCACATGGGTGTGTGGATCTGTTTTTGTGAAAATTTGGAAGTTTGTTACGTTAGAATGGCACCAGAACTCAAGAACATGTCCATATTTGATGAAAAACAGAAAAAAGAACATGCCCACATTTAATCTCTTTTTATTCGCCGCTTCCAGCTATATAAAAATATCTTACATCCTCACATGCTGATCTTGTTCATTATAGTTGTTTTCAATTATTTTGCCAAGTAGATGTATCACGTAATTGGTTGTTTTGGGATTACTTCACACTTGTGCATTATGATCTATATATGATGGGTCATGTTAATCTGTGTAATATAGGCGATAAGAAGCTTGACACATGCATACACGGAACACCGATCCCAAAACTTTTATTAGTATATGATTATATGAAGTTGTATTGTAGTGTCTGATTAGTCGTTAGTAAATCTTAGAAATGTTTAACATCAATAAACCAAAAAAAAAATCTTAGAAATGTAAAAAAGTAGAGATCTAACGGGTTAAGGGTACGTAAATCCTTTTTATTGAGTCGATGCCGTTCCAGAAATAGCCCATAAAGTCAAAACGCATGAAAACGTGTACAAACAAATAAATAGTCCATCGTTGTTTCTTACAAAATTACAAAGATGATCTGTAAGTTTTATCCGCAAAGAAGTATGAAAATATACTATGCGAAAGAACTTGCACTACAAGAAAACACGCGTTTTGCGATGGACGAATATGTAGCAAATCCCTCGCAAATCGACAAAAGCGAGAGATTTGCGAGGAAAGTCCGTTCCTCGCAAATCGCTTCTCGCAAATCGGTCAACGTCGCAAATCCCTCGCAACTGTTGCGAGGAAAAAAAGTCACTCGCAAACTTATCGCATATTGCGAGGACTTTTTTAAAAAGCAATTTTCTCGCAAAATTTGTATCTAGTAACTCCCTCGCAAATTTGCGATGCTTTTGCAATTATTTTTTTCATCGCAAATAATAATAATGGTATAAAAAAATTAAAATTTTCATTTTGGTTAGCTTAATTAGAATTAAACCGGCAATTAGAATTAAACCTATAATTAAAATTAAACTTGTAATTAGAATTAAACCTTATAACTTATGAAAATTAAAGTTGTAATTAACAAAACAAGTTTACAAGGGAGATCAAGTTCAAATCTAAACATCATTACACATTAAGAGAGAAAGAGAGTTCATCAGGTTGCTTGGCCGCCGGTAGCTTCTCCGCCGGTGAGAGAAGAGAGTTCATCAGGTTGCTTGGCCGCCGATAGCTTCTCCGCCGGTGGTTGTATCTCCGACAGCTGGATCTTCTCGGGAAACCTTGCAGCAAACTCGGATCTTTCTCTGCAAAACAGATCTAATAAGAACCCTAAATCGAAATTGAACAGATCTAATAAGAACCCTAAACTGTAAAAAAGAAACCTAAACTGTTAAAACCTAAAACCTAAACAGATCTAATAAGAACCCTAAACCTGAGATTGAACGACAAAAGAAGAGAGAGGAGGAGGAGATTAGTCGGAGAAGAGGGAGGAGGAGTAGACTTACGGAGGACGAGGAGTTTCTGGGTCGATTAACCGGAGAAGAAAAGAAGAAGAAGAAGACTTAGGGTTTGTCGGCTGCGGAGTGTTGGGTCGCTCAAACTAGGTTTTCTAGTTAAATAGAAAATTAAACGCGTCGCACATCCTCGCAAAATTTGCGAGGGATTTGCTAGGCTCCTCGCAAAGCCTCGCAAATATTAATTAATATTAATTTTCATTTATTAAAATAACTAATTTAAATTTATGAGTATTTGAGCGAATTGCGAGGACCGTAGCAAATCCCTCGCAAAGTATTTAGGGTTTAGGTTTAGAAATTGTTTTTGTGCCCTATCTTTGATTATAAATCATGGATTCATCTAATCTAAATCATCAATAGTAATAAAATTAGTCTTTGGTTTAGGTTCAAGGGTTTAAAGTTGTACAATTGCGAGGAATTGCTATGAGCTGAGTGATTTGCGATGGATTTATGATTACTTTGCTACGAACCTAGCAAATCAGT
The DNA here is from genome assembly GCA_023657505.1 of Camelina hispida. Classification (NCBI taxonomy): domain Eukaryota; kingdom Viridiplantae; phylum Streptophyta; class Magnoliopsida; order Brassicales; family Brassicaceae; genus Camelina; species Camelina hispida. The sequence goes on from CP094632.1 coordinate 30,764,852, forward strand.
CGCAAATTAGTCGCAAACCCTGAATAACTAATTTATAAAAACAATTCAAAATAATTTAAAACAATTAGTCAAATAAATTTTCAAGTATATTATAAGGTCAAATGGTCTCATCATACTCTTTTCTATCATAAAAATTTCAAAAATTTGTCTAATTTTGCATCTTCCTCTAATCATTAACTATCTTCTACACTATATCATACATATGCATTACATTGAGACAAATATTTGACAAATATTCCAATTGTCCAATTCTCTAACAATTTTGTGTTGCACTGCCCTATCTTTGATTATAAGTCTTGGATTCATCTTTTTAATCATTAATAGTAATGTAATTAGTCTTTAGGGTTTAGGGTTTATGGTTTAGGGTTAGGGTTTAAAGTTGTCATTTATGGGAATTGCTATGATTTGAGGAATTTGATGGATTTGCGACTAATTTGCTTTATATATAGCAAATCCGTCGCAAGCTTGTAGCAAATCTTGAATATCCAATTTATAAAAACCATCAAAATAATTTTGAAAGTTAGTAAAATTAACTTTCAAGTATATTATAAGGTCCAATGTCTCATCATACTCTTTTCTATCATCTTTTTAATCATCAATAGTAATGTATTTCAGAATAATTCACCTTATGAACACATTAAAATATATTTCAGAATAATTATATTAAGTTTTGTAATATTAATAAAAAATAATAATAATTTCCTAATTTTGCAATGGATTTGCTATAGCTTTTGCAAATCACTCGCATGTCCATAGCAATTTTGCTATGGATACTGTTTTCGCAAATGCGTCGCAATTTTGCGATTGATTTGCGAGAAAGGTGTCATTCCCTGCGAATTTGTCGTAAATGCCTCGCAAATGAGCAGCGAATTTGCGACGACTGGCTTCCTCGCAATTTTGCGAGGGAATTGCGAGAGGTTGTTGGTTTCTCGTACTTTCCTCGCAAATCCACCGCAAATTTGCGAGAGCTGTAGTCCGTCGCAACTGTTCCTCGCAAAACGCATGTTTTCTTGTAGTGTTGAACTTCTCGAAAATAGTCTTAGAAATGAGTTTTGATTGGGTCATGTTCATGTACGTAGTTTGTCTTTGTCGACCAGCTATTCACTAAAGGGATGGGTTTGTGTTTGAATTCATTTTTTCGGTTATGTTTGGAGATTCATTTATGAGTTTGCTTTTAGTGCTTTATAAATTACCACCTAAATAATTTTTTTTTTTGGTCAACTAAATAGTTTTCTAGATTATAGAATAACTGATGTAAGAAAATAAATAGAAATTAACTTTGAGATAAGTTTTTTTTTCGTCTGACAATCCACTAACAATCCGCAAATTACCCAAAGTATCTTAGAGCATTATTACTGGTGATTGCTCATAGAAATACTCTTAATAAAAAAAGTAATAAAAGGAAGAGAGAGAAGGAAAAAGTGGAATCGATTCTTCCTAAAGCAATTTAAGAATTGATACTCATAAGAAATGAGACAAATGTCATTTATTTAGTGGATTATAATTAAAAAATAAATAAAAAAGAAAATTTGTAATAAAAATAATTCTTTTTATTTTTTTGAGTAACGGTTTTCGTTACTCCCACTAATGATGGTCTTAGACCATGATTAGTGGGGTTACTTCCCAAAATTTTTTTATTAAAAAGTAATAAAAAATACAGAAAAGATAGAGAAAGAAAGAGGAACGTTTCTCAAGTTACTAGGGGAAGTAACGGTTCTCTCTCTTTTTCTACACGTGTCAATATGTTATTAATTACATATTAATTTTTTTTTTTTTTTTTTTTTTTTGAGCAATGGAGAATGGTTCTCCACTAATGATGTTCTTATAGACTGAGATATGTATTACCCTAATTAATGTGTAAACGGCATAGAAAACAAAACGACTACATTTTCCACAATGACTGCCATCTCATCTTGAAACTCTTTGCAGATAACGACTATCTCTACGGAAGTTGGGCTCAAGCATCATTTACTATACCACATAATTACATAAATATAATATACCATTATAGCATCATGCACCAAGTCTTTGGTAAACTCTTCTTTCTCCAAGTAGTAAAGAATAGTTTGGTTAAGATTTGGTTACATGCATCATTCTTTAATCTTTTAATCTTTGTAACAAAAATTTACAGACCAAAAACAAACGAAATTTGATCTGAGGTTAAGAAGTTTTAATCATTCGGATACAAATTTGATACAGATTGTTTCATAGGATTCTCGAGCAAAATATCTCAAAAGCATACAATCATCAATAGTTTGTAAGAGAAACATTTGGGACTCGTGGCAAGGACAACTCACTCAGGTAACCGGTACATTAGACATGGGATTACAATATTTGACGTGTCATCATCATCCACATGTTGTTCACTTATTGGTTCCATTATCCAGATGTTTTTCTCTTATTGGTTTACATGTTTAGATCTCACAGATTATGTAGTTGTAGTAAACAGAGAGAAGATCTAATAGCATGAGTTTAATTTAACACTTGTCAACTTTAGATCAGCCTCTAGGATCTAATTTAGGTGTACAATTAGATTCTCCCTCTCTTCCCATGTATTGATCTGCAGTTCTATTATCCACGTCGGACAATTTTTTGTTTTCAGTTATATTTTCTTATTATTACACAATATATATAAATACTTCGTAATTATGTATTTATTAACGATTAGATAAATCTATCGTAGACACTTATTTAAAATCTAAATTTTAATGTTTTGTTAGCAAGTATTATTGCACTAAACCATTTCTAGCTACTTTCAGATTTTTATTTGTTAGTATAACCTTTTTATTGTCAACTATTATTGTAATAGTTTGATAATTGATTATGCCCTTTTTTCTTCATATTATCTTTTTAAAAATCGTAGGTTGAAATGAATCGAATAGTAACGTGGAATTATGACTTGGAAAATCAAAGTTTGGAGAAGGTTTGGAGTAAAGAGAAGCACGAGCATTATCAAAAAAGTGATCGATGTGAGTTGTTCTATTTCAACGCCGACCACGCAAGGATACACATACGTAACTTGGTCAATACAAAGATCACAAGCAAATGTACACACACATATAAATATAGAGCCAGAATACATCTTCCTCATCAAGAAGACAAGAAACTATAGCACAAAGGTTGATAGCTAAATTCAGTTAGTAAATGCCGAGTAACATTTGCTTCGTTGTGTTGCTCTTTATGTCTCTTTTCATTTTTTCTCCTCGGACAAACTTTGTATGTGCATCGAGGCCTTTATTAGAACTCAATAATCCAGGGCACACGAGCACGAATACCATTTACACAAGCGGTGGTGAACAAGGGGCATTTCGCGGTGGATCCGTGAACGATTGTTTGCCAAAAGGATTTCACTTTAATTCAGCTCCTAGCCGCTACACTAACAGTCATCCTTTAGGTTCAACACTTTGCTCTACAATAGAGAAAGCCATTCCTAAGCCATAAAGTAACGAATCCCCTACAGTAATATCTCATGAATTTGTATGCTTGTATGTATATTTTCACCCTTGTTCTTTTTTTCAAATAGTTGTTTTTTTTTTCTCTATATGCTTGGGTTATTTCTTGAATAAAATCCATGTATGCATGTATTCTTTAATTAGTTGTCTTTGTATTCTTTAAGCAATGTTACATACTATATGAAAGAAAAAAGAAAAAAAGTAAATTTATAGATAAAGTTGTTGTTTAGAATTTATCAACACAATTTGTTTTTTCTTAGCTCTCACAACTTTTGTCCAAAAAAAAAAAGCTCTCACAACAAAACGTTTAATGTTGTGCTCTCAATTGCAATCGATAAATATGAGATGTTCGAAGAGTTTCCGAGCAAATTAATAGTCATCTTACAAAATACCATGCAACAGCTAAACAATCAGTTTTATTTTTGTTGGTACCGTAACTACTAACTAAAATAATTGTCTTCCAATAATCATATTGGACTCTGAAGGTTTAACCAATTTCCAAATTATTTTAGAACAGTTACAGTAAATACAAATAATTACTATTTCTTAAATTTCACTGATCATCTTAGAAATTTACATATTGTAACTAATGAGTTTTTCCTGATAATTTTTTTTTGTTTGTTCTCTCTTAAATAAATGACGTAAATATGTGTTCATAAATAATAACTTGGTGGAAAATGCAAAAATCCATGTATCTGAAAAAATAAAAGAAAACATCCATGTATATAATAATAAAATAATAATTTAGAAATTGGTTAAAGCTCCCTAGAAAGAGCCTTTTAATAAAGAAAAAGAAAAAAAGAAACTCGATAAATCGTTGGTAAAGTCAAGCACCATAAAAAAAAAAAAAAAATCGATTCGAAAATTTTAATTCTTTCTTCTTCTTCTTCTTCTTCTTCGTCGTCGTCTTCAACTCGCCACCAACGACGACCAAAACTTGGAAACGATCATCTCTCAGCTGTAATCTCCTTAATTTATCTAATTAGGGCTAAGCTATGGGATGTGCTGCTTCTCTTCCAGGCAAGTTTCTTTTTTTTTTTTTTTTTTTTTTTTTGGTTCTCTCTGTATTTTGTTGAATTTTTCTTCTTCTTCTCGATGTTGGAATCAAAAGTAAGAATTTTTGGAGACCCTCGAGTTATTTCATCACCAATTTTCATAATCTGGGGTTGAATTAGAGAAGCTTCCCCAAAAAAAATTGGGGATTTTGATTATTGGGTGTTAGGGTTTCCGAATCGTCTTAATTGGAGATTATTTTGTGGTTTGTGTGTAGCAGAGAGGAACTCTGGAACGTTAAGTGGTCTTAACAATTCTGAGAATGCTGTTTCAGCTGATGCCAAAAATCTACGTGTTAAGGTGCCCATTTTTTGTTTTTGTGTGTTTTTTGCTTATCAGTTTTGAAGATGTTGATCTCAAGACAAACCCACTAACTTGTGGATTCACTTGAATGCAGTTAGTTCTATTAGGTGATTCTGGTGTCGGTAAAAGCTGTATTGTCCTTCGATTTGTCCGTGGTCAGTTTGATGCTACATCTAAGGTAAGTAAAAAAACCCTTGTTATCTAATTGTCTGATATGTGGCATGTGTATGGCTATTACAGTATTCTTATCTGCTTTGAATCTTAAAACTACTAGTTATGTATTATCAGGTAACTGTTGGAGCCTCGTTTTTGTCTCAAACAATAGCCTTGCAAGACTCTACCACTGTGAAGTTTGAAATATGGGATACAGCTGGGCAGGAAAGGTGTTACATCGTTTGCGCACATTTTTTTTTGTATTTTGCTTAGTTTAACGCTTTGCCTGCTTGCTAGGACTAATCTATATTCACTTCATTTTATAGGTATTCTGCTCTTGCACCACTATACTATCGTGGAGCTGGTGTTGCTGTTATTGTATATGATATAACAAGCCCTGAATCATTCAAGAAAGCACAGTATTGGGTTAAGGTATGTTTTCATTTCAAAGGGTGTAAAGGGTTCCTCTTAGGATTCATGCAATAGCTTCTGAGCTATTTCTCTGTTATGAGTTGTGACTTATGACTGAAAATTTGACTTGCGTGAATGAAAATTCTCTAACCATAGAAAGAGTAAAAACATATGATTGAAATGACTGAAACATTGATTTGCCCAAATTCATCCAACTTGGCAGCTGTCTTGTTTGTTGCTGATATAGTCGAGTGACTTGCCATCCTTTATGACAGTTAATCAGAGGAAACAAAGTTTTAACCCAGTTACTCAAACATAGAAAATACTAATTTGCAACCGTACTGTGATTGCTGAACAACTTGTTGGCTTCTCTGACATTTTTGTCCTACTAATTTGCACACTCGCTCAATACCATGAAACCATTTGGCACAACTTCGTGTAGGAAAAATATGAACTTTATATTGATAAGAGTGCTGTTGTTTACCCCCTGCCCTTAAATATGATAGGAACTGCAAAAGCATGGAAGCCCAGATATTGTTATGGCTTTGGTTGGTAACAAAGCTGATCTACATGAAAAAAGAGAAGTACCAACCGAGGTGAGTTTGCATCAACTTCTTCAACTAGATTCAGTAGAACATTTTGTTGTCACTTGCTTCTTCAGCTCATTTCACGTTTTCTCTGAACAGGATGGGATGGAGCTTGCAGAGAAGAACAGCATGTTCTTTATTGAGACGTCAGCCAAGACAGCAGATAACATAAATGAACTGTTTGAGGTATGCATATCTTTATTGCCTCTGGATTATGATCTATTGTCTTGTCATCTGCATTTACTGAGCTTTTGTCATCCGTTTTTTCCGTTACCTCGGATATGTAGAATGAAAATGTGATAGGCAGTGAGATCTTTGGTTACTGATTGTGTTATCTTATTCTTTTCTAGCAACTTCCAGCATTCCATTTAGTAACTTGTTGAAAACGAGCCTTGTAAAAGTTATTTTGACATGGTTTTTGGTGTATATGGATTTAACTTGAGTGTACATTGTCTGATAGGAAATTGGCAAAAGGCTACCTCGTCCTACTCCTTCGTCATGATTGGAGTGTTGCTGAATCATCTCATATTCAGGGAAAGCAAAAAGACCTGTTTTCTGTACTACTAATCTTTTCATACTTTAAATGTAATGTTTAACAACAATATTTCTCTATATGTGTGTTGTATAATGTGAAGATTTGATATTGAATGGAACTGGGGAATATATTGCGAACCTCAAAAGTGAAAACCCAAGTTAAATTAAGCAATGAATCATCAGTACATATTTAGGTAGGGGTTCAACTTTCAAGTGATTCCATCAGAAGTAGAGAAAAGTAAAGCTTACTTCAAAGTTCAAATGATCAATGCATGCATTGTTGAGGAGTTCGAAGAGACTGTAACAGGTAGATGCAACGATCACTGCACATGAGAAGAGAGATGATTCCTTATCATAGCTCGTGACTTAAGGTTTTGACTTTAATGTACTCTAAAAACCTAAATTAAGAAATAACTTGACCATTTCAAAGAGACTATAGCAGATTGAGAGACATCCACTATACAAACGGTCATTACAACACATGAGATGATTCTTCATACTCGTAAGTCGTAACTAGACCTACTCAGAGGTCGTGGCCGAAGGTTTTGACTTCTCATAATATTATGTTTGTTTTGGTCAACTTCAACTAAATACACAATAAACGGATCAAATGCTTAGATATAAACTTAAAAACGACAAACGAAAATAGAAAAACTTGTTAATGTCATTATTATTGATTGGTCTGAAAATGGACAAAAAGTGACTTTTTTTTTTCATGTCCAAATACGTATTTCTTTGTCACGTTTGGTTGTAAACTGTAACGTGTGTATTTGTAATTTGCTTAATACATTTTTGGTTCCTCCTGCCACCACCAAGGAGATCTTTCTTCTTTGTTTCTTTAAAACCCCTTTGAGAAGCCCTGGAGAGCAAAATCTTAAGGGATGGGATTAACGAATTGTTCCCACGAGGAGCTGATGAGTCGAATCGTTGACTCTATCAAAGAAATTTCTGGGTTTTCGTCTTCGAGGGGTTTCATTGGGAGGATCCAAGGCGATCTTGTTCGTAGGATCACGCTTCTCAGCCCTTTCTTCGAGGAATTGATTGACGTCAATGTGGAATTGAAGGATGATCAAATTCCAAGGTTCGAGGTTATGAGCATCGCTCTTGATTCAAGTCTTGAGCTTTTTCGATCGGTCAATGGAGGAAGCAAGCTTTTTCAGGTTACCCACTCGTTACTTTGCTCTCTTCTTTAAGGGTTTTATTATATGTAAACTCTTTTGGCAAAGTTAGTAAATTTTTCTTTGTTTTCGTTCTATTTCGAGGGTTTAAAGATATTGGTGTTTAGGGTTTTTGCTGTTTGTCTTTGTCTTTCTATACTTGTTTCTTTGGTTTTGAGATGAACCGAGATCCATTTGAGTCTGCCATAACAGGGGAAGAGTCATATTGTTTTGTTTTGTAAGAATTATGGTTTTTAGATTCACTAGCATTTCGTCTTACGTATTTTGATGTTCTGCAAAAATATGTTATCGTAGTTGTCATTGCTTTGGTGTATCAATGATTTATGTAGAATTGTGTGATTTGTTTATTGTATGTGAGCTCACTACCGTCTCTATAGCTCCAAGAATTCACCTTTGATTCAATAAGTTGAGAGACCCTTTTTTCGTGTTCTCTCTGCTGGCAGGTCTTCGATAGGGGTTCTATTGTGCAGAAGTTTCGCGACATGACAGTGGAGATAGAAGCAGCGTTAAGTCAGATTCCTTATGATAAGATTGAGGTATCAGAGGAAGTCAGAGAACAGGTATTTCCAAGGCAGATGGTTTTTGTGGTTTGAAGATTCAGAGAGTTTTTTTTCTTTCTTTCTTTCTGTTGGTTAAATCTATTTTGCTCTCTGAAATTGTAGGTAGAGCTTCTGCATTCTCAGTTCAAGAGAGCAAAAGAAAGAGGGGATGAGTCTGATGTACAGCTTAGCCATGATCTAGACATTGTAGAGAATGTGATGGATCCTGACCCTAAAATCCTCAAAAGACTATCACAGGAGCTCCAACTCAGTACCATTGATGAGCTGAAGAAAGAATCGCATGCAATACATGAATATTTTCTTTCATATGATGGGGATCCTGATGACTATTTCCAAAGGATGTCCTCACTTCTTAAAAAGCTAGTAGACTGTGCAACAATGGAAAGTTCAGAACCCGATACATCCACTGGCAACCGGATCATTTCGAGACATCGTTCTCCTGTTATACCAGAGTATTTTCGTTGTCCGATATCACTTGAACTGATGAAAGATCCTGTTATCGTCTCTACTGGCCAGGTCTGGTTTTGCTAGTTCCTTGTGCATTGTTGTGAATTTGATTATTACACTTGTGTGTTTGTTGTTATAGCTGATTTTTTCTACCTTGTAGACATATGAAAGATCATCCATTCAGAAGTGGCTCGATGCTGGTCATAAAACCTGTCCGAAATCTCAGGAGACACTTTTGCATGCTGGATTAACACCTAATTACGTGTTAAAGAGTCTTATTGCTCTGTGGTGTGAAAGCAATGGCATTGAGTTACCGCAAAATCAAGGGAGCTGCAGAACCACAAAACTAGGAGGAAGCAGCTCTTCAGATTGTGATCGAGCGTTTGTCCTTTCCTTGTTAGATAAATTGGACAACGGTACTACAGAACAGCAAAGAGCTGCAGCTGGAGAGTTACGGTTACTAGCCAAGAGGAACGTGGATAACAGAGTTTGTATCGCTGAAGCTGGAGCCATACCATACCTTGTAGATCTTTTATCCTCACCAGATCCTCGGACACAAGAACATTCTGTGACGGCTCTTCTCAATCTTTCTATAAATGAAGGGAACAAAGGAGCCATCGTTGATGCAGGAGCCATAACGGATATAGTAGAAGTGCTTAGAAACGGAAGCATGGAGGCTAGAGAGAACGCAGCTGCAACCCTTTTCAGTTTATCTGTTATAGATGAAAACAAAGTGGCAATAGGTGCTGCTGGAGCTATCCAAGCCCTTATAAGCTTGCTTGAGGAAGGAACCCGAAGAGGCAAAAAAGATGCTGCAACAGCGATTTTCAATTTATGCATATACCAGGGCAACAAATCAAGGGCGGTTAAAGGCGGTATCGTTGATCCTCTGACCAGATTACTGAAAGATGCAGGTGGCGGAATGGTGGATGAGGCTCTAGCCATTTTAGCTATTCTTTCGACAAACCAAGAAGGGAAAACAGCGATAGCTGAAGCAGATTCGATCCCTGTGTTGGTTGATATTATTAGGACAGGGTCACCGAGGAACCGGGAAAATGCTGCAGCAATACTTTGGTATCTATGTATTGGGAATATGGAGAGGCTGAATGTAGCAAGAGAGGTTGGTGCAGATATTGCCTTGAAGGAACTTACTGAGAATGGAACTGATAGAGCAAAGAGGAAAGCTGCGAGCTTGTTGGAGCTCATTCAGCAAATCGAAGGTGTTGTAGTATCTACTGTTCCATGAAAGCCTCGCTCTTGTGGAATGCGGTTGTTTGTTTCAGTGTAGGGTATGTGTATAGGTAACTTTGGATTGAGTCTGACAAAGTAATCTTATGTAATGACGTTATGTGTAATTATTGACTGAAATTTGTGTATAATTTTATTTGATATTTATAAACAAACCTATTTTTTAATTGCCTTTGTTTTCACTTTTCAAGTATTATTCGGTCCATTTTATCAAGTTTGGTATCGTTTTTCTACACATCTAATACAAAACAAATGTTTGTCCATTTAATTATGAAAGATGTATCAAGAAAAGATCATTGAATATGTACAAGAAGATCATTGTTGTATCTCACTCCAAAAAGATAAACTGGAATACTCTACAACATTCGAATAATTTTCAGTCGGCAACCAAAATGATCCAGAAGACATACAAAAAAATTAATAAATCAACACACACACAAGCTCAGAAGAGAAAAAGATGAAACATACTCTGTTACGAATCAGCCTAGTTTTTCCATGAATGTTTCTATCAATGTTGCGCCATTGACGATTTTTGTTGTAGCAATTATCAAATCATAAGCCATTCCTTCCTGAAAATTAATTATGCAGACACAAGATTGGAGGATTCAGCTGACAAAACGAGTTACCTTTTAATAATGAGCTCTTGAAATATGCATATTACCTTCGAGGCGAGATACCGTAGAGCAGAGATCTCAGCAAATGTTACACCTCCAATGAAGACAACAAGAACGATTGAGCGTCTTTCATCAACAACCCTATGATGATGTCACATAAAATCCCTCACCATCAAAACAGTTCAATGTTTTAACGTTTTGAAGAAACTACATTTGTAGCAGCAAAATTTTTACCCATTTGAAGCTACATGCAATGAATCAACTGATGGACTACTTGGGAATCCACTCTGCACAGAGAAGGTACATAGTGATATATTTGCTATCGACAAGTAGTCGAAAAGAGAAGATATAATAGCATAACAAATATGGAAGCCTTTTCATTTTATCTCTCTAAATTGGGTAAAGGAGGAACTGTACTGACTCTTTTAGTTTCCAAATGTGGTCCTGGCAACAGTTTCAAAATGTCTTCCATAGGGCGCCTGTAAGGTAGATTGAGTCATCAAATAAACCACTTTCTTTCAACATTTATCTATTTTGGATTAGTAAAAGCTCTCTTACGGGAAAAGAAAAAAAAGGTTTCTCAAGTTCCGGCAGTTTTTATTTTGCTTCATGTCATTTTCTTATTTAGGAAAGCGAAAGTGTTACTTTAACAGGCTACAAAGGTAAAAGTTTCGGATAGAATGCAAGAAGATACTAACCATCCTGAATGAATAGCTTGTTGGATAAGACGAATGCTAAGAGGAGCATAGCCAGAATAGACATAAGCGATATCATCATGCCTGCACAAGAAATTTGTTTTCCTCACAACTCAACATGATATAAGCACTTCACTTCATGACTAAGAAAACTTGGTTCAAGGCCTAGCAAATCAGATTTATGCAGACACAAAATGAAAGCAAAAATGTACCATATGAAAAAAGCATGATCCCATTACCCACAAACAAGGAAAACTGATACAAATGCTATGAAAACTGAATATTCAGTCAATGGTAATCTTAGATCATGCATTAGAAGAAGAGAGCAAATGCTGTCGTCAGATCATGCATTATAGATTACGAGGGGTATCTTCAAATATAGGATTTTGGAAATAGAGCTTTCGAGTTTGCATATTTCTGGACTAGACATCTGAACCTACTTCATAAGCTTAATTCCATTAACAAAATCAATGAAGTATATCATGTATTCAGTAGGAGAGAGCATAACGCAAAAGAAAATTACCTTGACGTATCAGTGTCTTCAACTATAAGTTTCAGTGTACGTTTCACTGTTAGCCAGTTGCTTTTAAATTCCTGTAGGAACCAAACGAAGGTGCAACGAGCCATTAGAATGTCAAACTTACCTAACCATAGAGTAAAAGTAATTAACTCAATTCTAAACGGAAGCCAAAGAATAATCAAACCTGCTTCTTCAACAATCCGGCTTTTTCCAAGTTGTTCAATGTGACCACATGCTCAAATCCATAGCTGTGGAGTAGTTCCGTTCTGGAAGTTGAGACCCAAAGACAAGATTTGATTAAAAAAAAAAGATAATTGAAATATACAATACAGAAGGACTGATGGAAGCTTAACTTGCCTTATATAATCAAATTGCTTTTTAGGTAGCCCTGAGTTTGTAACAGAAAATAGAACTAATAGACGTAAGACATTAGTGAGAGGCTCTTGTTTATGGATCATCTCTTCTATGTACTCAAAGCATCTACATATAAAAACTAGAGAGTTAATAATAATCAATCATATCATAATGTCATCAAAGTAAAATGTTATTTCACATCCCTTGTATTAAAGAGTCATGAAATCTCCTTGAATGAAAGTTTTAAATACAATTGAAGTGTTTCCTTAAGAAGAAACTTACATGTCATAACTTTCTGCCTCAACAAGTGTTTGTTCCATATCAAGTTGCGAAAGAAATGATTGCTTAGATGTGAACGTCGTCAGGTGCTGGGCAAGATTTATGTGCCTCTGGGAACCATAACCAATTAGGTTAAAGTGAAACTAATTGTGGTCTGAACGTCTGTGAGATAATAGAAAAGGAAGCAAGTAACGTAAAGAAAACAAGACAATACTTACTGACATCTCTGGTAATGAGTTGAGCTTCTTAACAAAGTCCTTTAGCTCAGAAACTGTCTGGGTCTGTGCAGTGAAAAAAAACATACCCCATTCAAAATCTGGGTCTAACTACTAAACCAAGGGGGAAATGTATGAATAGACTGATCAATAGTTCTCTTAAGGCATAAACTAATAATGTGCCTTAGAGGACTCCTGATTGATGGCTAAGAAATTAGAAAACAAATATGTATGTACCATAACTTTAACCATGAAACAAGACTACTAAAGGAAGAGAGAAAAACGTACAGAATTAATTTCAGTGTAGTCCTCCTTCATGGTTGTTGCTTTCTGACGTAAAACCTGCAATCATACTGCGTCTGGAAGATGAGGAAATAGAATCACATGTCATAAAGAATGAAAGCCAAAAGGCCAAAGGTCAACCTGTACAACAACTTCAAAATTGAGATCCCTCGTCTCCTTGAACAACTTATCACTGCAAAATTAAGCATCCAAGAGATAAAGTTAACACTTAAACGTTTCCTACAACTGGACGTGTTGGCTAGTAAACAAATTTTCGTTTTTGGGTCAACATTCATAAATTCACTCCACACCAAGTTCTGGAATGAAATAGACAGATACACAACATGTAGCTTGGGAAGTCTAATCTAGCTATCAGTTTAGAAAGCTCTTTTGTGCACATAACCAATAAATACATGGGACTAGTAACAAAATATTGTGCCTACTCAATCCATTTTATGCATCATATTTTTCACACAAATCATTAGTAAAAATAAAAGAAAAAGAGTCCCACTTGTCTCACACGTTCGAAGGAATCTATATATGAGCTAAGCAACTAACCTTGAATTAAGGGGAACTTTCATCTTTTTCCCCTCCTGCTGAACACCCATCACAGATGAGTCAACTTCGACAGCTCCATTACTGATATGCAAAAACTTCAAAGAAACGTAGGAGTCAGCTAACATAAAACCCAATCGACCAACATAATTCAAATCCAAATTTTGTATTGTTGTTAGTCATTATTGCACGACAATGTAACCAAATAGTTCTACACCACTGTTTTACCTTCCCCCAATTCGGGAAAAATACAAAAACTCAGCAGGATAATGACAAAGCCCGCAGGAATTAATTTGGCTCTCACACTTGTGCAAAACTTTATTATGAGACGAGTAACCAAAAACAATCAATATAACTGAAATTACTAGTAATACTATGATACATAAAGTCAGAATCACTCCCTCAAGAGACTAAAAAAGTGCACTGCGGAAAAAATCTACTCAATCTACTTCTAGTCAAAACTGCTGTGTACAGTTTTTGTGACCTTACCTCGTCTATTAGTCCCTCATAAGTTAACTGGGAGCACATAGGAGTAACCATGTCAACCTGAAATAGAAAAATAGAAAAGTAAAATTTGAAACTGATAGCGCCATGTAAATACATCGTTTACAAGTATGCATTATAAAGGCATCAGCCAGTCCGAATAAGTGGGATTGTAACAAATATCTCTGCCTCTAAACCTTTATATGCAGATTTCCAAGTCCAGTGTTTGCGTCATAGCAAATAACTTTCCAATGTTAACATCACAGAGGGCTCTTTAAAATTCAATTCTTGACGGACATCTTTGGGTTTTAGGATTTAAAATAACAGGAATACACATAATAATATTACCTCTCTATCCAATAGAATGAGAGTATCCACCTCAGGCCTTCCCACCTAATATAGAACAAACATCATTCAGAATAGTGGAAAATGGAAACCAAAACATCTTCTACAAATATAAGATAGACGAGTCACTAAATATTATAACAATCAAACTGTAACAGGCAAACTTTACATCATTCGAATTGACAGGTTCCTCCACTTGCATGCGGTTTAGTATATCTGCAACACGAACTGATGCTTTGCCCTTTGCCCTCACTTTCGATATAACTCCAAAAGAAAACTATGAGTAAGAGTTAGTCATGAGTTAGTATTGTGTGGATCCTAGTGTAAAGAACAATGAAAGAATCAAACCTCAAGCTCATGTATGGCTTTTGCAACATGCCAAAGTGAGCTAACATCCCCATCCACAAGACAGTCCTATCATTCAAAAACCATAGAACAAGATAAATAGGAAACCTTTAATTTTAAGGCCTCAAGGAAAAGGGCACATAAAGTTATAAGTAAGAACTGGACCCATGAGAGTTCTACACACTTTTTCAGAGAGATCAAGCTCAAATGAAATCACATCCTCATCTAGTGGAACCATATACAGAGGAAACTCCTTCACAGTAACCAGGTTATGAACTTTCTCCTGCTCTAGAATCTGAAAATAGCAGAATACAGCAGTTATCATCCATTATTCAAAAGGTGGTAAAACAAGCAAACGAAAGCAGACATTGTATAACAAGATGACCATAACCACATACCTTCTCACAGGCAACTGACCTACGAGGGACAAAGTAAACGTAGTAGTCTCTCTGAATCGCTTTTGAAATATCATTCTGAATGTGAGAAGCTATGAATTTCATAAAACTGAGTTGAGAGCGAACAAGATAAACCACTTTTGTGCATTCAGTCTGAACTGGTTCCGCAGAAAGATGCCGTAACTCCAAACCAAGTTCCTATAAAGCAAAGAAATATATAAAAAAATCAGACCATCACTAGTGTTAAAACCAAACTCAACCTATAAAAGATCTTCCTTTTCTCGACATTTCAATTTTACAAATTACCTTGAGGGTAGACGTCTGGATGATCAATGAGACGGAACCACTGAGCTTTGGATCAATAACTAGACACTTGGTTCCACGAATCTACAATCAAAGGCACCAAACAGAAAAGAACAAAAAAAAGTCTTGAGGATCTGTAAATCATCTCCCAAGTTCATTCTCAATCATACGACATTGGTCCAGTAGTTTCATCATCCCAAAGAGAAGAGTTCAGAGTATAAGTGTGAGACAAAGACGTCTTTTTTATTATTTCACATTCTCAATAGAGATATGTTTGATCAAATAGGTGAATTTTATTGTTCCCCAAAGGAAAGAAAAAAAAAAAACTAAAATTGACAATTCTCAGCGACCCCTTTTGGAATCATATGAAAAGAGAGTAACGAGACTTACGTCTTTGAGTAAGTTTACGAGCTCCTTCTGAGACTTGTCCCTGAATTTAAAGAACATATATGAGAGAGGAGAAGAAGAAGAAGAAACGATCAAATCGAACATTGAATTATGATGATTGACTCACCTAATGGATTTGAGATTGAGAGGAGCATTCTCCAAGTTGGGGATCTGCGCCATTGAGACGACGATGATCAAGAGATGATTTGATCGACCTTTCTCTGTTTCTCCTGCACCGCCGTGTTAAGTCCACCGCTATGGAAGAAGACACGGTGGAGATGATAATTAATTACAAATCACTAAATGGGCCTCATTCTATATAAATAGGCTTTCTAGATGGGCCATGATGTTACGATTCAATTATAAAAGTTTCGTAACTATTGGAATTTGGTTTCAGTATGCAAAAACAGTCTGGTAAAATATATTTTGCTCATAAAATCCAATCTCTAAGCATATCTATGTTATGAACATCATGATCTTGATGTGTTTTTTTGTGTCTCAGACCTCAAGATCAACGTTACATCCGAGACAAACAACATCAAGATCAACATCTGAGACAAAGGAACATCTCTTGATCTGAGTCCAAACCACACATCAGACAAAAATCATCTCTTGATCGTGTCAACAAAAAACAGAAACTCTAAAACTCTATTCATAATGAACATAAACTCATACAACTGATATATTCAAAGACCAGAAACTACTGATTTGCAACACAAAATAACAATAAACATCTCTTGATCGTTTCAAAGTAGATAAACTACATAAAACTAAATTTATTAGCTTGACAACAGGTCATTAAGTAGCTTGTTCTTTAAAGCCAGTTCTAAATCACTAAGTGGCTGTGTTTTTGTAAGGAGAGTGTCAAGCAATTTATGCTTACTAAGCTTCTCTTCCATCTGAAACTCCAACAGAGACTTGTCTTCTTCTCCTGTTGCTTCACCATCCTCTCCATGGCTTCTTCGTAGTGGTGGGGGGTGGGAGCTTGAAGACAGTGCAGAACCCTTCTCACACTTTCTTCTCTTTTTTGCAATTGCAGTGCTTCTAGTATATGAAGATGAACACCATTTAGGAGCATGTCGAAGCTCTCTCCAAGAATGCTCCATGGTGAACTTCACCTTGTGATCATTCAAGTAAATTTCGTGTGCAAGCTTGATAACATCATTCTCATTCTGGGGGTAACTCTGAGTAGTAGTTTTTGTTGTTGCAACAGCAGCCTCATAGCATCCAACAAACTTGAAAACAGAATCACTAATCTTCCTCCACCGCTGCCTATAATGACTGGGCTCTCTCTTTTCCTGACCAGCAAGCTTCGGACTTGATGCACAATAAGATGCAATGCGTCTCCAAAAGGCTCTCTCTATTGGATCCTTGTTCGTGTTTAGCCACGCACTGACGAGCACAACATCATCTGTGGATGACCATTTCCTTCTTGTTCTACGCTCATATTCATCACTTAGTTCAATACTTGGTGAAAAACTCTCATAAAAATTGGTGGGTTCATCAAGGCTGTGTTCACTATCTAAGAGGTCCATACATAAACCCTAAAGATTGGATTCCTAGTTTCTCTGTGTTAAAATTAAGGAGAAAGGGAAGAGAAATTATTGAAGGGTTACCCAGAAGCGCCCTCCAACCATCGAGATTCTCCTCGCTTTGGATCCAGAAAAATTGAAGCTTCTGCGAATCGCTCGATCTCTCCAAATGCTTTTGCTTTTATTGATTTTTCAAGATTGTCATGTTCTTGAAAATTTTGATTCTTCTCCCCCTAATTAGGCTTTTGATTCCTTACTAGTCAATCGGAATTATCGAAATATGGAAATATCGATCCAAACCAAACTCAATCACTAAATGGGCCTCATTCTGTATAAATGGGCTTCATATATGGGCCTTTCAGTCACAATTTGCATAAACTATGGAACTTTTGGTATCAGTGTGCAAACAGAATGGTGAAATATTTTGCTCATAAATCCAATCTCTAAGCATATCTATGTTAACTTGCATATTCTGATGTTTTTTTTTTTTTTTTTTTTTTCCGGATTTTCAAATGAATCGTAAGCAAGGATCCATACTCATGTAGGTGTCCGGAAATTCGTGAAATAGTTCCCTCCAGCAGGGTTCGAACCCGAATTGTGTTTGCAACCAGAACCCGTCCTTACCATTAGGCCACGAAGACCCGGACTGCATATTCTGATGTTACAATGATGATGTTAACATTTTTTAAGATGAGATTGTTGTTTTCCTATAAAAAAAAAATTAAAATCACAAAGATGATGATGATGATATTTCACCTTACTCAACATCAACATGGTCTGTTTTTTCTTTTTTTGTTTGTTGCATTAAAGAAACAAGGATTGTACTGTACGTACCAACATGATAGTTGATAATAGCAAGAAGACGATAGGAATATGTAGCTGGTACAGATATGTCACTTATCACAGGTGTCAAAGTATGGAGTTTATGTAAGTTGAAGCCGACCAGACCAGGGTTATCAATTTTTTTATGCCACTGCTTTAATGATTGTTATGCTGTCCTAAAGGGACAAAAAAATTTGGTTCAGGGGTTGTTGATACCGTAGATGCCCCATATTAATTGATTGTTTCTAGTAGTCAATCGGAAAACCAAACCAAACCAAACCAAAAAATTAATCTGAAGAATGGCAAACCAAACCAAACCGGGTTAACGTCAACCCACTGACCCACGAACGCGGGAACCCATATTCATCGCAGTCGTCGTCGTGCTTCCCTCTTTCTCATCTTCCACCTCCCCCACGAAATTTTCAAATTACCTTCTTTGAATCAATCTCTTACCTCTCTCTCTCTTTCTTCTGTCTCCTACTCTGTCTCTTGTTCTCGTTGCCCTTTCGTGCTTCGTGACGAGCCACCATCTAGTAATGACTTCTTCATATTCTTCCTCCGCCGTCAGATCGTCGGCGAAACACGCGGCGGAGCGGATTCAGCAGCATTTGCCTCCAAACAGCAATCACTCTGTATCTCTCTCTTCTTCTTCATTGAATTTGCCTTCTAGAACCTCTATCATCGCTCCCGGAGTAGCTCACTCTTCTCGCCCTAAAGATCGACCCTCCGCTTCTTCCTCCGTCTCCAACGCTTCATCCGTCTCCGCCTCTTCTCCTTCTACTCGCCGCTCCGGTACTCCCATCCGCAGATCTCAGTCTAAAGACTTCGACGACGACAATGGTCTGTTCCTTTCCTCCTCCTCCTTCTCCTTCTCCTCTTCTTCCTATTCAATTTTGTGTATCCGTACGATTATACAATAATTGAAAGATGAGTTTTTTTTTTGTTTCCTTCATTTGCTTAAAGTATTTGACTTTTTGCTCTAGGGTAATGCTACAGTCAATTTGGAGATTTTAATTCGAATTGGGGCATCGGTTGTTGGGTTTTAACAAACTTTGGCTTAATCCTTTTGAATTGGTATTTGATATGTTAAAGTTTCATACTTTGTCTTCAGATCCTGGGAGGGTGAGAGTTTCTGTAAGAGTTCGACCTCGAAATGGAGAGGAGCTTGTCTCGGATGCTGACTTTGCTGATCTTGTTGAGTTACAACCCGAAGTGAGTTAGATTGATGCTATATGATATATAGTATAAGTTGATATCAAGGTAGTTTAAGTTCCTAATTGTGTGTGTGTGTGTGTGTCTGTGTATGCAGATAAAGCGGCTTAAGTTGAGGAAAAACAACTGGAATTCTGAGTCTTATAAATTTGACGAAGTGTTTACAGATACAGCTTCGCAAAAGCGTGTCTATGAAGGAGTTGCAAAACCTGTTGTTGAGGTTAGAGACTATATATGATGTAGAATTTACTGAGGTATTGAGGATACATGTATTTTGATTGTAGATATTTACTACATTGGGATTTGCAGGGTGTTCTGAGTGGATACAATGGTACTATTATGGCTTACGGTCAGACTGGTACTGGTAAAACTTACACGGTAGGAAAAATTGGTAAAGATGATGCAGCTGAGCGTGGTATTATGGTTAGAGCTCTAGAAGACATACTTCAGAACGCATCTTCTGCTTCTGTTTCCGTGGAGATCTCTTATTTGCAGGTGTGACACTGCACATCTTCTCCTTTGTTTCCATGTAGAGTATTACTTCAATGCTTAGATGCTGGTCTTGTTTGTTGAATATTCATAGATAGAAGATGGAAACCTTGTGAATTTTGATTTTTGATATGGTTCTAGAGATAATATAAGATATGTTCTTAGTTTTTATCTTTTCTTCTTGTACCTCACAGTTATATATGGAAACGATACAAGATCTTCTTGCACCTGAGAAAAGCAACATTTCAATCAATGAGGATGCAAAGACTGGGGAAGTATCAGTACCAGGCGCTACAGTAGTCAACATTCAAGATTTAGACCATTTCTTGCAGGTTTTGCAAGTCGGCGAGACAAACCGCCATGCAGCTAATACAAAGATGAATACAGAATCCTCACGTAGTCATGCAATTCTTACGGTGTGCTTCCTTATATATGGTTTCTTGTTCATCAACAGATTCCATGTGTTGTATCTGCTGACTAATGAAATGTATCTTCTTTGCAGGTTTACGTTAGGCAGGCTGTGAATGAAAAGACCGAAAAGGCAAAACTTGAATCTTTGGGAGATAAAGGCATTCCTAGAGTTAGAAAGAGCAAACTTCTAATTGTGGATCTTGCTGGTTCAGAAAGAATCAATAAATCTGGTTTGAACTCCTTCACTGTTTATATAACCATTCATGTTATATGTCAAGTAGTTTATGCTAAGTTATTTCTTGTTTTTTTTTAAGGCACTGATGGCCACTTGATTGAAGAGGCAAAATTCATTAATCTTTCACTGACATCCCTGGGCAAATGTATAAATGCATTAGCTGAAGGCAGTTCTCATATACCAACAAGAGATTCTAAGCTAACAAGGCTTCTTCGTGATTCTTTTGGGGGTTAGTTTATCAAAAATTTCTTAGCCTATCTACATACAGAACACATAAGCATGATTTGCTTCTGTGTCTATACATTTTTTTCATATCTTCCTAGTGACTCTCGCGTCTGTTACATAAACCCTGATATGGTTTTTTGTCTCAACAAATAGGCTCTGCGAGGACTTCACTTATCATAACAATTGGGCCATCAGCACGGTATCATGCAGAAACCACTAGCACAATCATGTTCGGACAAAGGGTAAGTTTTCATGTTTCTCTTATTTTTTCTCTGCAGAATCTTTAGTTTCTGACATCTAAATAAAACCATAAACGAGAAAGACATTATAACTTTCAAAGAATTTTATAGTGGCCATGTCTCCCTTTACAGGCTATGAAAATAGTAAACATGGTCAAGCTTAAAGAAGAATTCGATTATGAAAGTTTGTGTCGGAAGCTTGAGACTCAGGTGGACCATCTTACTGCAGAAGTTGAAAGACAAAACAAACTAAGAAACAGTGAGAAACACGAGTTGGAAAAAAGATTGAGAGAATGTGAAAACTCTTTCGCTGAGGCAGAAAAAAATACCGTTACAAGGTCCAAGGTATTTCTCTCTTCGATTGATTGGCTACTCTTAGTTTACTTAGAGAGTAATTGATATTGAATAATCTTCTGATTTCTTGATATGATGCCTATTTCCCTATGAAATTATATATCTGGTGTTTATATTGTGAGGGTTGAATCTGACTTACAGTTCCTGGAGAAGGAAAACGCTCGCTTGGAGCTCTGCATGAAAGAACTTTTGAAGGAATTGCAACTGCAGAAAGATCAGTGTGATCTAATGCATGACAAAGCAATACAACTAGAGATGAAATTGAAAAATACCAAGGTACACTGTCTCTCATATAAAGTACTTTCCCGGTAACTACTTACAAAATATTTTTGTATTCAATATCTCTCTCTTATTGTCTTTGTTAACTACTTGCGGAAGTTCTTGGATGTTTTCTTAAAGGCCTATCATCAAATACACAACGTATTTACCAAATCAGATTTATATACATTTTTGCTGTGGGCTCTGACAGTGTCTTTTTCATTGTTAGTAGCAGCAACAGCTGGAAAAGTCAGCATATGAGGCAAAACTTGCAGATGCCAGTCAGGTATATGAGAAAAAGATTGCAAAGTTGGTTCAGCGTGTTGAGGATGAACAAGCTCGGTCAACTAATGCGGAGCAACAATTGGATGAAATGAAAAATATTTTGAGTAAACAGCAGAAGTCTATTCATGTTAGTTAACATGACACCTTTTCAGCTGCCTTATGAATGCATTAGTTCTCCACTCAAACTGAATGGTATTTTTGGTGTCAATAGGAACAAGAGAGGGGCAACTATCAATATCAAAAGGAACTTGCGGAAACCACTTACACATATGAATCTAAAATTGCAGAGCTGCAGAAGAAATTAGAAGATGAAGATGCTCGGTCTAACGCTGCAGAAGAGCAACTTAGACAAATGAAAGGACTTCTAAGCGATCGCCAAGTTTTATCACAGGTTAGGCTTATACCTTATTTATAAAACTGGATCTCAATAAGCATATGATACTTTCAGCTTTATGTTTCAGATGAGTGTGACAAAAGGTCAATGTATTTATCCTTTTTCTTTTCAAAAAACTGAAGATGAACATTTTAACCTTAATTATTTGTGCTTTCAGCTCTTGCAGAGTTTTCTGTCTTCAATGATTTTTTTCTTGGTTTTGGGTTCAGGAAAATGAAGAGACGAACAAACTCAAGATAAAATTAGAAGAACTATCACAAATGTATGAATCTACGGTAGATGAACTCCAGACAGTGAAATTAGACTACGATGATCTTCTCCAACAAAAGGTGTGACGCTTAATTGTCTGCTTTTACTTTTGTTAAGATTGGTCATATTCAAAATCCCAACTGTTCCTTTTCTGCTGATGAATATGTCTAAATGTACATCAAATTTGTGTTGCATAGGAAAAACTTGGTGAAGAGGTTCGGGATATGAAGGAAAGGCTCCTTTTGGAAGAAAAGCAGAGAAAGCAATTGGAGAGTGAGCTTTCCAAACTAAAGAAGAATCTAAGGGAAAGTGAAAACGTTGTTGAGGTGAATTACAATAAGCTTGTTACACCTTTTTCACATGTATACACTTCATGGTCTTGCTAAGTCCCATTTCATTCCACAGGAAAAGCGACATATGAAGGAAGATCTTTCAAAAGTGACATCGGAATCTGGAGCTCTAACAGGCTCACAGAGATCACAAGGGTTAAAGAAGTCACTATCTGGTCAGAGAGCTACCATGGCGAGGCTTTGTGAAGAAGGTAGAAATTTTCCTCAGGGGTTGAGCTCTTTCGTTTCATTGTGGGAGAATCCAATTAACACCATCTCTACTTTGATTTCAGTCGGAATTCAGAAGATATTACAACTCATTAAGTCTGAAGACTTGGAAGTTCAAATTCAAGCTGTAAAAGTGGTGGCTAATCTAGCCGCTGAAGGTGCACCTCAAATTTTTACTTCCATCTGCTATTACAAATGGATTCTCAATTGTTGAGATATTGATTTCTAATACACTGGCACTTTGCCTTGACAAATGGATTCTCTTTGTTTGTCACAGCACCTAATTGACTTGCATCATGTGTATGTAT
Source organism: Camelina hispida (assembly GCA_023657505.1). Taxonomy (NCBI): domain Eukaryota; kingdom Viridiplantae; phylum Streptophyta; class Magnoliopsida; order Brassicales; family Brassicaceae; genus Camelina; species Camelina hispida. The sequence goes on from CP094632.1 coordinate 30,788,120, forward strand.
GTGTGTAGAGGCTAATCAGGTGAAGATTGTGGAGGAAGGGGGTGTAGAAGCTTTGCTTATGCTAGTCCAGTCATCTCAAAATTCAACAATTCTTAGGGTGGCTTCTGGTGCAATTGCTAATTTGGCAATGAACGGTGAGCACTTACTCTTGCCAGTCCAAGTGCTTTTATGATATTATTGTTCATAAACCAGTTTGACTTACTAATGAAAAGCAGAGCTAATTCATACTTTTATAAGTTGTTTTGAGTGTTGAATCTATAAGTTGCAGTACACGGTTCTTGGTGCCATGACTTTCCCTTGCCGTCAAGTTATTAAATTTTGAATGGAAACGATGTGATTTGTTTATTTACATGTTTGCATTGGTTTATTAACTACAGAGAAGAGTCAAGATCTAATAATGAATAAAGGAGGTGCTCAACTCCTAGCAAAGATGGTGACTAAAACAGATGATCCACAGACTCTAAGAATGGTAGCTGGTGCACTTGCCAATTTATGTGGAAACGGTACGTACAAGATTATATATACTGGTTATGATGACTTCCAGTTTTCAACATATTTTATTCATCTGCATCATTGCCATGTATTCACTGTATAACATGTGCAAAAACAAAGATAATGGAAGATGTTTTGTGTTGGGATGCTATTAAGTACATATTTAACACTAATACTGTGTTTTGCACAAACAGAGAAGTTTCTAAAACTGCTGAAAGAAGAGGAAGGTATCAAAGGACTACTCACGATGGCACAATCTGGAAATATAGATATCATTGCTCAAGTGGCAAGAGGGATGGCAAATTTTGCAAAGTGTGAAACTAGAGAAATTATGCAAGGTATGCAGTAGTCATATTTGCCTCACAAATTGCACACCTGAGTCAATCGCAATAGTAATTAAAGAGGATGTTATGTGTTACAGGGCGTAGAAAAGGTCGTTCTCTTCTCTTGGAAGAGGGTGCTCTTGAGTGGTTGACTTCAAACTCACATATTGAGTCAGCATCAACACAACGTCACATCGAGCTTGCGCTTTGCCATTTAGCTCAAAATGGTAAGAAAGACTCACTGTGTCATTCTGATATCTAGAAGAGCCCAGTTGTTTATCAAATGTTGGAACATATGACTAATACATGTATCTCCTTCATTTCGATGCAGAGGAAAATGCGAATGACTTCAAAAGGACAGGAAGCGTGACAGAGATTGTAAGAATATCTGTGGAGTCGAGTAGAGATGATATTCGCAGTTTAGCAAAGAAGATACTCAAAACAAACCCTTACTTCTCAAGCTGAACAAGAGGTGAAAGAAAAGACATGTACATAACATAACTGGCGAGTGGTACAGATTCTTAGCTGAGTCTGTGAGAATGTCATTAGATTGACTTTGTGATTGGGATGACATATATATGGACGACAACGACAATCAAGGAGAGACAGCTAAGATTCTTACAATAGGAATGTTAGTTTGTAAGAACTGATTTGATGCTGTATACTGTCTCCGTTGGGTGTGGAATCCATCCATTGCTAATTTTTGTGAACAGTTTTCATGATTTTTCCATGCGTTCTTGATCATATGTGTAACGAGACTCCTTTGGTGTGAACAATTCTCCAATGTAAGATTGATACACCGATGAGACTCAACTCTAATTGAATCTGCTTACTATTACTATGTTTTACTTTGCTGAAACGTAATCAAAATCTTATTTGGGAATCCATTTTGCAATCAATGTTCCTTCTCAACCATTTTAAAAAATCATATAAATGTTAAAGATGGACTATGTAAGTGATCACAGTCTTCTTTTCATGAGATATGGATATAACAAATAGAAGATACTTCTTCATAATATCTGTAGATGTTTCCACAACACCTAAAGATTTAAGTTCAAATGAATCAATCATTCTTTGTTCTTATGTCAATCTAGTTCTTGGCATTGTTAGATTTCTTCTAATCGTAAAGGCCTTCATCGTACCAAATATCGACCAGAAAGTCCACCATCTCCTACATAAAAAATCAAATGAGAAATTTAGATATCAAGAAGCTTCTTTAATGTTGTAACTCAGGTAGAAACTGGGGTTAAACTAAGCTTACAGGTAAAGGAATCGACTCAGAGAAAGGTTCATGAGTAGAGAGAAGATCTTCATATGTAGTAGACCAGCTGCAATAAAGATTCAAGATTGTGTTAGAAAACATTACTTTTACTGATCATTATTAGAGTATCATTCTTCTGATTCTTTGACAATGCAAAAAAGATTGTCACATGAACTTGAAGTTGGATGAAAACAAACAAATAATACCTTATAATCTGATCCTTAGCAGTGTGTTTTCTTTGTCGAGATTGATCTCCCACCCATTTTTCCCTGTTCTCTTGCCACACATTGGCACCTGTGATCAAGAAAGATGCTTATAGATAGTGCTTAAGAACATAAAATTAAATTTACAGAACCAACAAGTTGGAATAATCTCTGTTGGTTACGAGTGAAATATACCATGATTCACAAGTAATGTAAGATTGTTTTCGGAGTTGGTTTTCACGGAGGTTTTCTCTTCTTTGACTAATTTTGAAAGCTCAAGAGTGGGTTTGTTATCGTTGGACAGACAATTTGCAGTATAAAGCTCCATTCTTATTCAATCGAATGATCATTCCTTTACGAATAAACCCGAGTTTTATACCAACCACATACACAAAAACATCAAAGGTTTCCACACAAGCTGCTAAAAGAAACAAACAGTAAACCAATCAAAAACCCCATTCACAAAAAAAAAAAAAAACAAACATGAAACTGTTACAAGAAAAGGTGTCGGTTTAGTTTACCTCATTGACATCTTCATCAATCAGCTTATGGAAAACCCTAGAGAAGATTCAAGAAAACAAAATAACAAACAACACATTATGAAATAAAGATCCAAATCATATACACCAAACTCTTTGAAAAAGGAAAAAAGAGATCTTCCTTTTTAACACATTGCGTTATTACCTAATCTTTTATCTATATAAGGCAACAAAGAAAAAAAAACAGAGATTTTTCAATAACAGAACTTGTTCTTATATTATTGGGATTCAAACAATGGCATTTCTGGTAAAGATCCAAAATAAAGAGATCAGAAGCATTTCAAGATCCAAATCTTTTTATAAGGAGAAACCAACCAATTCATGACAGAAAGAGAGAGTTTATTACATAAGAAAGAAAAAAAACAGAGGATAGAGATTTAATTACCTTAATGGGGAAAAGTATCAGCAGAAAAATTGGTGGAGGGATTGAAACTGAATTTTTTTGTTTTCCTTTAGGCCTTTATATGTTAAGGAAAATAATTTAGATCTTGAGTCAAAAATAGATTTTAAAAAAAATTAATTAAAGAGTTTACTTGTAGATGAGTAAAAAAAAAAAATCTTTGGTAATAGATAGATACACAACTATCCAGATCTATCTTTGGGTCAATGAGACAGAAAACAATTGAGCATGACCCACGCAGCTCAAGTTTCTATCTCAATCTTACGTGGACGTGATTAGGAAGATAGCTCCATTCTTTTATTATATTTTCGCAGACAAGTTTGTATGTCACATGTGTTTATCAATCTAAAGTTTTCTTTAATCATTCTTTTGACATTTAGATAAATTCTTATTTAATAATCAAATTGATAACTCACCTAATAATAGAATGATAAATCCTTATATGAATTCTAGTCTTTAAATCATTAATGTAGTATTGATTGTTTCCTCAAGTTCTAACTCAAATATAATCAACCATTTGATGTTAAAGATAAAGATGATCATTTGTATTCATTATAACTTTATGGTTGAGAAAAAGGAGAAAAAAAGAATTCCAAAGCTCTGTTTAAAAAAAGTAATACTATAATTTGTAGGTGAAGGTTAGTATATTAAAACTCAAACTAGATAATGATCCGCGCTGGTAGCGCGGAAAAACTTTTTTTATATATTTTGTTATTTGTTAATAATATATTTATGTTGTATTATTAATTTATATATTATATAATAGTACTAAATGGTGATTTTTGATTAATATTAAACTACTAATATGTAAGCCTGAAAACTACTATCGGTACCCGTATTCGACCCATTTTTCGGTTTGTATCCGCTCCGAAAAAAGGTACCCGCAGCTTTAGGGTCGAGTGAAAGATATAATAGTTATATTATCCGTGAATAATGATCGAGTATCGGATATTAATTTAATTTTTGAGCGTCACCCGTCTCATTACTCGTTTTATTACCTGACTCATAAATACACGTTATTATTTTGTAGAATAATGCTACCAGCGTGAGGAAATATTTATGTAAATTTAGATTTGTTTATTACAAAATAATAGTAGAAAAATGATTAATTCTATACATTTTATAAAATCATATATTTTATTTGCTTAAGGTCATACTCTGATTTCGACCCGTAGTTGGTACTACTATTTTGGTTTGGTGCAATATCAAATTCGTTAATTATACATTCGGTAAAGCTAAAAAAACCCAACAAAACATAAATTGACCCATGATTTGGTATTACAAATTAATGTTATCTTGTTTAGAGATCTTAATATACCAAATTTACAAATTGAATTTATTGGTATAACATGTTATTAATTTTATAGGTGAAAATTACAATTAGGTTATGTATATTATCAACATTATACACTTAGTATTGTTTATATAATGAATATTGTGTATAAACAATTAATTTTTAGCCAATTAAATAGTTTGTTATTATTTTCTAAGATTTATGAAACAATAAATTTTGTTTACAAAATAATTAAAATATAATAGCATTTTCGTAATATGTCACATCAGAACTGGTTAAATTTTTGGTCAACCAAACATTAATAAATTAAATAAGTATATAGATATATTTTAACTGGTTAAAGTTTTAACAACATAGTTTAAATAAGTATATAGATATATTTTAAAAATAGAAACAATGTTGTATCTTAATTTTAATATATATATTTGTTATTATTAAATGATTTAGATATGCAAATATTTAATCTTAGTTTTATAAATAAATTTAAGTTTTATAATTTTTCTAAATAGTTTGTTATTGTTTCCTAAGATTTCTGAAACAATAAATAGAATCTGTGTAATTATTTTATTACATAATTTCGAAATTATTTTATTATTATTTGATTAAATAATTCCAAAATTATTTTATTAATGATTTCTTGTAATTTAATAAATTAATAGTTGCTATTTTTTAGGTAATCATTTTCTGATTAATTACAAAAAATTAATATTAAAATTATGTTATTATATTTTGTAATAAAATACAGTGGCATTTTGTGTAATATTTTATATGTAATAAGGTTATTTGTTTATAGGGTTGCTTAAATAATATAATAGAGATGTATATTAGGTATAATACATGTGTCTTGTGTGGTTCAATAACCATTTATCTAAAGTTGACTTGATATAAACAAATAACAAATTCCAAGGCTCTGTTTGGTGAAGAATAGTATATTAAGTCTCAAATGTATATTAGGTATGTGTCTTGTGTTGTTCAATAACCCATTGATCTAAGTTGAACACTTGATATAAACAAATAACAAATTAGTCATGAGCTCACAACTATGTTTCTTTCTGTAATAGTATGTGAAATGTGATTTACTGAAGCTCAAACTCCACAACTAAAGATTTCAATATAAAAACTGGAATATTGGGGTTCAAAAGAGCTCATCATTTAGAATTCAAGCTGAGCAGGAGCAGCAATCGATCACCAAAGACAAAATACAGGTTTTCACAATCTGTCTTTCATTACACATTGTTTTCTGATACACATAAAAGCTCATAAGGTACATATATCAACTATTTTTACATTTCAATTATTTGAAAGGGATGACAATATCGCCAATGTTGTTGTGCCATGGATCCGCCAAGTGAGTTGCGAGGTTCTCCAATGGTCCTGTCCCCGGGTAAGCCGATTGTTGCACACAGAATCCCACAAACGCCAACAACGCTAGACGTCCTGTCATACCCAACCAAGACAAAAACACAACACAACATTAGATATACATTAATTTCTTCTACATAAGTTGATTCAGAAAGGTTGTGTGCTTACCGTTCTTGATCTCCTTGACCTTCAATTCCTCCAACTTCTTGGGGTCTTTAGAGTATCCAAGAGGATCAAACGCGCCTCCGGGGTACTTCTTCTTCTCAGGGTCTTTCTCCATACTTCTCTGGTGCTCAACAAATGCAATAGCTAGGAACTCAATGGCCAAGATTGTTGGCAAAGTACCCCACGGGACCGGGTTTCCCAAGTAAGTGGCTTGACCCCCTGGTAGTGCTGCCCATTCCTGAGCCTTAACCCAGTTTCCATATCCCAATGCTTCTGGTACCAAAATCCCAGGCTACAACAACATCATCACACACCAATTCCATCAGCACAAACTCAACAAGACTAAACCCTTATGATTAGAACAAAGATTAGACACTGAAACTTACAACAGCGAGCATAGCCCATCTACAGTGGATGAGCTCTGATTCTTTGTATCTCTCAAGGTTCTCTGGAACCTCTCCTAGTCCAAGTGGGTCAAACCCAAAGTCACTGCAAAAATTTGTACCCAATCAATAACTTAGAAATACTGAAGCTTTTTATGATTCCAATGATTTCTCTCTATAGATACACATCTAAAACAGTGGGCAACAGAGGCAGCTATTGAAAAAAGCATGGTTCCAAGTTCTGCAATAAACAGAGTAAAAGGAGACAGAAACTATGAGATGTAATGTGTACCCAATAACCTAAAGATTAAAGCTTTAAACAGCCTCCAACGTTGCATCAAACAAATTCCAAACTTTTCTTAACACAAATCTAACATACTGAGTAACAGAGACAAAGCCAGATTCCAAAACAGAGTGAGAAACAGAGTAAAAAGGATTCGAATTTATTAGAATCGCGTACCCAGGAGCAGAACCGTCGAGGTAAGCTGGTCGTGGCTCGCCGGGCATCCAGTGAGCAGCCATTCTGATACGGCCAACATTCCCGGCGTTTGGGAGCGGGACTCCAGCGGAGACGAATTTAGACTTGGAAGAAGAGAGAAGCGAAGGGTACACGGCGGCGATGCCACAGCTCATTAACGAGTTGGACGCCATCGTTACTCACTCACAGCCGTTTGTGTGTTTGTTTTGCCACCAAAAAGGGGAGAGAGGAAGATGTGGACGAGAAGAGGTGTTTGGTGGAACTGTGAATGTGAGAGAGTGATCGTATAAGTAAGGTTTTGTACGAAGCGAATCTTAAATCAGATTACAATTGGCTAGACAGAGCTTGCGTGGCTTTCTCATTGGGCCACGTGTCTTCTCTATATCATGTTCTTCTCTTTGATTATCCCCAATCTGCACTCTGTGGTTCAGATTAAAGCCTGACCGAGAGAGAATCTACGTCTATTACAATTTTGCCCATTTATCCTCTCCAACCAAAAGTGAGATATTCAGATATCAGTCAACCTGTGACCGGTTAGTAATCCGAACCAGTAAAACTTGGAAGACCTGTTTTAAGACCTCTCACCCCAACCGGTAAACCTGTGACCGGTTAGTAAATAGTAATCCGAACCAGTAAAACTTGGAGAAACGTTGGCTTCATCCAACACATTCAAGACTTTGAGATTAGTGTCGCATCATCGAGGAAATATAGATGATGATGATGATATAGCAACTAGCAAGTATGGTCCTGAAGACTTTTGGAGCTTCCAAAGACAATGTGGATCTTAGAAGACTCTTGATGAGTGATGGACTGCAGTAAGTTTTCCTGGTTGTCCTTTCTTGTACTATATATAAGTAGGCGATTTCCAAAAACCATGGAAACAAAATTTTGCTTTTCTTGGTGAAGTACCACTTTCTCTAGCACGTGATCATGATTCACTTTCCTAATCTCTGCAATCTGTACTGAAGTGGTATGAATACGAAGATCTCATCCAGACCCATTTTAAGGATGAACACAATCTCAAGACTTTAGAAAATTCTTTGTCAGAGACAAACACCAAAAGAGTAATACTCAGAAAGGTATCTATATATATTTGGAATCTTCAGTTTGATATCTAGGTATCAGAAGGTTGCATCAACTACCTATGTGGCAGAGCATATAATAACTTCACACATGCAAATTCAAGAAACAACACAACATTGCAAGCCAAACACATAACAAAAGGATCATTCATATCCATAAGATTCAGAGTTCACAAACATTGTACTGTTCTATACCTACAAGAAACCATCATACAATATGTCTCTTCAATAAACTTCAGAGAGACATCAAAAAGACACACATCAAAGTACAAAAACCAAATACAGGTATTTGAACACAAAGATTCAATCAAGAGCACATAGCTCTCTCAACGGCTTCCTGCAACTCTCCACTCTTAAACGCCTCAATAGTAATATCACAACCACCGAAAAACTCACCGCCGATGTAAAGCTGAGGAAACGTAGGCCAATTCGAATACTCTTTAAGCCCTTGCCTCAGCAACTCATTCTCCAAAATGTTCACATCTTCAAAAGGAACGTTCAGATTCTTCAAGATCTGAACAACCGTGTTGGAGAACCCGCACATCGGGAAATCTTTGTTTCCTTTCATGAACAGTACCACTTTCTCCGAACTCACCAGTTTCTCCAGCGTATCTTTCAGCTGCGGCGAAAGCGACGACGCCGAGCATCGGAATTTCGTTAATTTGAGTTTGAGATTCGAACCGGTGCCGTAGAACGATGGACCGCGGTTGTGGACGGCGAGTGTTGTTGCCGCCGTCGGTTTAAGAGAGAATCGGATGGATTGAGGCTTGTTGATAACGGAGGAGGAGACGACTGCGGTGGGAGTTATCAACGTCGGCGATTTGATAGATCGGAGAGCCATTTTTTTTTGTTTGGGAGATTTGGAATTTGAGTAAGTGAAAAGGGTAATGATGAGTTTGTGAGCCACACAAAACAGTTAGTGCGACTGGACGAGGGAAATGGAATAAAATAAACCCTGTTGCCAAACACCTCCACTAACTAAACCAGTCTAGTGCATGTCATTATCTTTGGGATTTTAAAAACAACATAATAAAAGAGGACAAAGTTATACTCAAAACATGAAGGGAAAAAGTTTTCTGAGAGTTGACGACAGAACCATAGGAGTCCATGTGATCAATGACTCAATCAAACACGAGTTGGCATGCTGTTGAAGCTCTAGAAGAAAGTGCCAACTCCTTGATCATCTCAAATTTTGGAACTTCTCCTTCAAATGACGTGATTTTCATAGTCTTTAAGTGAAGGGCATTTTTCAAGATATAAACTGCAAGATCTCTCTCTCCTGGTGTTCCTGAGTAGTCCGACCAGTTGAGAGTTTGTAGACTCAACAACATACATTCAGGGACAGTACTTGGTTGATTCCAGTTAACCAACGTATCATCATGACAGTGATCCTGCGATCGAATAGATGAATTAAAACTTTTACCATGTTTTATTTTTGATAATAAGACTTTCAGCATGTTGTGCATCAGGACAAGAAAGAAAGAGCCAAACGAACAAACTTACATCGATTTCATGAAGGTCTAGTACTTGTAAGTTAGAAGAATCTTTGAGCAGTCGGACAAGCAGATTCGAAGAAAACTCCCCAAAACATATCTTCAGATGTTCAAGCTGATTGAAGACAAAACCTTCATCATACATATCCTGCCCATAAATATTGAAATTATTAGCAAAAGATGATTATACTGTAGATGAGTTGGTAAATGGAAAATCAATACCTCTGAAGATGTACATATTGAAAGACGCTTGACAGATGTGATTGATCCAATAAGACTCTTGATGTTTTTTAAATCAAGATCTAAATCTGCCTCGATCAGGTTAGGCATATTCTCAACCAAACAGTAGTGACTCTTATCATTACAATCGTCAAGTTTAAGATACTTTAAAAAAGGAGTTCTTATCTCAATCCCATCTATATCAAAATTACGAGGTATATAGAGCGATAAACTCTGCAAAGATGGGACAACAACAGTTAACTTTCCCATGCTGTCATGCCAACATAGATCTACCAATAGATCTTTAAGAACAGGGCAATTAGATAGAAGCCGTTGAAGAGATTCTTCACCATTATGGTATCTCACGCTTCGAAGATGCATAGTCTTGAGAGAGGGAAGAAAAGCCACTCGAGGAACATCCAAGAGAATTGTGCCTTTCAGTTTCAAGATCACCAGCGATTTGCAAGTATACAAGTTGCTCGGCAATATGTTTGGCTTCTTCGGAAAAAATTCATATATAATCTCCAGCTCACGTACACAGTGATAAGCTGCTATTACAACCCAGAGCTTGATATTCTCAGGTGTAAAATTTCTACTACTTAAGTCAAGACGGAAGCTTTCTATAACCGGAGCTCTATGCAACGGCAGATTTTTGTCAAGAAAACACTGTAACATTTCGCAATCAGAAGGTGAATAATGTCTACCACCGTAATCAAGTTTAGGCAACCACAACCAAAGATACTCCCATCGTTTCGACAAAATGCTAGTGGACACAGCAACTTTAGTCGGAACAAACAATAATATCTTTATAAGCAACTCATCAGATAACTCACTGATTCTGTCCATATCTTTTTAAAAATCCCCCAAGTTACTAATGTTACTGTTCACAGAAGTTCCGACCTTGATAAGAAAAAAAAAAATAAAACACAATAGAAAACATCTTTAACGGTCAAGAAGCTAGCAGAACGAATTGGTAACAAGTGAAAAAAACTCAGACACAAGAAGGAACGGGACAAAACCTTAGAGAAAGCTAGAGGCTCGGGAACCAGAATCAGAAGATTAAGATAGAGAGAACGTGTCCTAAGAACCATATACCCTTTTCAGTTCTGAGTAGACATGGATGTCTGAACTAGGTAAGAATCCAGGAAGGGTAAATGTAAAAGAAGCTTCAATCGAAAAGCACGGAAAAGGAAAGGATTTGGTTTATCAGAAGTTACCTGAATCGCCGAGCATCGGGAAACGGCCAAAGCTTCGTCCTCGCCGTTGCTACTCTCACTCAACCCACCCCACTCATCAAACCGTTCGGCTTCCATTTAATTTGGGGGTCACTGATGGGCATGTTACTGGGCCTGATAATTATAGGCCGAGCTTTCATGTTAAAACTCTTTTTCCATGTTACTGGGCCGTATCAATGTCGGCGATTTGATATATCTGAGAGCCATTTCTTTCGGGGAGATTTTGTCTAATTTTGGAATTTGAGCCAGTTAAAGGTAGTAACGATCGGAAAATGGCCAAAATCAACTCTACTATATTAATATATATTAATATTTTTAAAGTATACTTTAGTTTATGCCTTTTAAATTTTATTTATTTAACATTTTTTACAATATTAATCCCTAAAATAATTCCATAAATAACATTGCAGAGAAACTCAAATACTAAACTTTATTAAATTAACCAATATTTGTTATATTTATTGCTATAAAATCTTAACAACATTTATACATTCTGATTTTTCCAAAAACAACTCTACCTATCAAATATTTAACCCATTAAATCTCCAAAACTATTTTTATGGATGCTAGAATCTCTCAAATTTAAATGATATACAACAGATTTTCCATAACAAAAGTTTACAATCTCCATAATTATATTAACATTGATAAATTTCCTAAACCGAAAATCCAATTATAAAATATCACATTAAATATGTTGAAAACCCTCCATATAATTTGGTTTATTTTTTATTTTTTTGAGTAAGTACCAAAAAAATTAAAATTCTATTACTTAACATAAACTATATATATTGACATGAAAAAATTATAAACTATAAAAATATGCTAATTTGGTAAAACAATTAACATAATTAAACTTGATTAAAAAACTTATTTTGATTATTTTTTTACACAAAAACTTATTTTGATTTTGGTGAGACGGGTTGGCATTATCCCATATAGGGAGTTAAGTGGAATTATTATTTTTTTGTTATAACACTTTTAGTGTGTACGAAGAGATAAATGTATTACTAGACTATACATATACCACACGGGTTAAAACCTTTGAAAACACTACAAAAATCATATACTTTGAATACTTATATCAAATACCTATAAAATTTTATATTTTTAAAATTAATAAAACAATAGTAAAATAACAAATAAATACAATATAAATTTTAAATTTTTTAAATTAAAAATATTGTCCCGCGGTACACCGCGGGTTAAATCCTAGTATTATTACTATTTGCTAAACGTTTTTTCATACCTAGACTTGAATACCCTGCAAATAACATTTAAACTGTGTTAAAATTCAAATTTGCTACCTAAATTATAGAAATTGTTGTCAATTTCAAAATATATTCGAACGGTGTTAAGTTGGAGTTTAACAGTGTTAAGTCATACGAGTCGTGACGTCTACGTGGCAATAAGATTGATTAAAACAATATCGTTTTAATTATTTCTGGGTGTGTTATGGTTGATACAAAATGACTAAAACAACGTCGTTTTAGTTTGTCTTAGTGCCTTGTGGACACTAAAGGTTGTATGACTCAGCCCTGTTAAACTTCCACTTAATACCGTTGGAATATATGTTTCAGCTAGCAAATTTGAATTCAGCACTGTTCAGATTATTATTTGCATGATGTTAAAATTTAGGTATGAAAAAGCTTTGGACAAATAATTGAAGTTGTTTTTAGCCATTTTTCCTAATAACTAATGAGAGCCACAAAAAAAAAACACTTAATACGAGGGAGAATGGAATAAAATAAACCATGTTGCCAACATTGGATGTTCATTACCTTTGCGATTTAAAAGTTAAGACAACATAATAAGAAGAGGACAAAGTTTTAATCAAAACACATGAAGAGAAAAGATTTCAGAGAGTTGATGACAAAACCATACGAGTCCATTGGATCAATGACTCAATCAAACACGAGTTGGCATGTTGTTGAAGCTCTTGAAGAAAGTGCCAGCTCCTTTATCATCTCAAATTGTCGTTGTACATCCATTTCACGTGAACAAATTGTCATAGTCTTTAAGTGAACGGCATTTTTTAAGATATAAACTGCAAGCTCTCTCTCTCCTGGTGTTCCTGTGTATACTGACCAGTCGAGAGTTTGTAGCGTCGACAACACACATTCAGGAACAGTACTTGGTTGATTCCAGTATTCCATATCACTAATCTCTTCATGATACTGAGATCAAACAGCAGAATTAGACTAAAACCATATTGTGCATCAGACCGAGGAAAAAAAAAAGAGTTAGCCAACAAAAACTTACATCCATTTGGACAAGGTCTAGTGTTTGTAAGTTAGAAGAATCTCTGAGTAGTCGGACAAGTAAATCCGACCAATGCTCTTTGCACATACATATCTCCAGATGTTCAAGCTGGTTGAAGACAAAACCTTGATCATACATAGCCTGCGCATAATAGTGAATTTATCATCAACAAATGACTATATGAAACGAGTTGATAAATGGAAACTGGATTACCTCTGAACATATTGCAAGACGCTTGACAGATGTGATTGATCCAATAAGACTCTTGATGTTATCTAAATCAACATCTACATGTGCCTCCATCAGGTTAGGCATATTCTCAACCAAACAGTAGTGACTCTTTCTATTATGATCTTTCAGTTTAAAATACTTTAAAGAAGGAGTCTCTATCACAATCCCATCTATATCGTGAGAGTAAGGTATAAAGAGTGATAAACTCAGCAAAGATGGGAAAAAAACAGTTAGCTTTCCCGTTCTGTCATTCTCACGTAAATCCACCAATAGATCTTTAAGAACAGGGCAATTAGATAGAAGCCGTCGAAGAGATTCTTCATCATCAGGGAATCTCACACTTCGAAGATGCATAGTCTTGAGAGAGGGAAGAAAAGCCACTCGAGGAACATCCAAGAGAATATCGCCTTCCAGCTTCAAGATCACGAGCGATTTGCAAGTATACAAGTTGCTCGGCAATATGTTTGACTTTTCCGTATAAGAATCATAAATAATCTCCAGCTCACGTAAGCAGTGAGAAACTGCTAGTACAACCCACATCTTGATACTCTCAGGTTTATGTTTCGAACTAACTAAGTCAAGACGGAAGCTTTCTATAACGGGAGCTCTATGTAATGGCAGGTTTTTGTCAAGAAAACACCGCAACCTCTTGCGTTCAGAGGGTGAATCATACCTACTGCCGTAATCAAGATTAGGCAACCACATCCAAAGATACTCCCATCGTTTCGACAAAATGCTAGTGGACACAGCAACTTTAGTCGGAACTAACAATAATATCTTGATAAGCAACTCATCAGATAACTCACTGATTCTGTCCATATCTTCAAAAAAACCCCAAGTTACGACCTTGATAAGAAAAGAAAAAAAGGATACACAAGGAAACGTCTTTAAGGTTTAATAAGCTAACATAACGAATTAGCAACAAATGCAAAAACTCAGACACAAGAAAGAACGAGACCAAACCTTAGAGAAAGCTGGAGGCTCTCGAAGGTGCCCGAAGAATTGTATACCGTCCTCAATGCTGATGAGTGTCACTGGTTGTCTGAACTAGGAATCCATGTAGATGAAGAAGTTGGTTTATCAGAAGATATAGGAATCGCTGAGCATCGGGAACTGGCAAAGCTAATTTGGTCTTCACCGTTGGTACTCTCCAATCACCACTCATCAAACCGTTCGGCTTCCATTTAATTTGGGTTAGCGAAAGGTTTAGTTATATTATAAATGATGGAAATATTCTTGGGCCTTATGGGCCGAGAGCGTTCATGTTAAACTCTCTTTCTCGTATTTGAAAACTGGAGTCCTAATTAATTATCCAAAAAGAAAAAAGTGCAATTGACAAAAATAACACCATTTTAAGTTTTTCTTCCACAATTAGCACATGTTTTTAAATGTTCCAAAACTAGCACACATTTATACATCATTAATTTTGGAAAAAAATAAATTGTCAATAAAATTAAAACTTATGTCGTTTTTTCTTTTCCTCCACCGACATGATTCATTATCCTGTACCCAAATTTCATACAGGGATGAGAGTAAAAAAATAAAAAAACGCAAAATTACAAATTTAAGTCTTTTATTATTACTAGGAGCTTCTTCATCCGTCTTTGTTAATTTTGGTACCCCATCGTCTTCGTACTGCTGAAATCTTTGCTCCTCATCGGAAATGGTGTTTTTACTCAACAACACTTTGATTTCATCTCATCTCCGATCTTCTTCCCCGGTTTGTTTTTAATAATCGAACCGAATCTGATTAACATATATGGTGTTCAATTCTTTTGATTTATGACGGGATCGTTATACTCCGTTTTGATCGTTTTTTTGCAGAAGACGGATGGTGCTTTGGCTCAATCCCGTCGTGGGTTCCATGTGGAGCTAGGTGCTCGCGAGAAAGCTGTAAGTATCTTTTACATTTGTCTCTGTTCTAAGGTAGAGATCATGAAATCGATTCTAATCAGATTGTTAAGAACTGGGAAGTGATTCAATTTGAAGTTTGGTTTTGGAAGGATCTTTGTATACCAAATTGGTAATTGAAGAAGGTAGTGTAATTTTTCTAAGTCTCGGTGTGCCAAACATGAAACCTAAATTAGTGAGGCAAAGAGGGATAGGGCTCCTGTAACATTTGTTTTCTTGATTGTTTCAGTGAGATACCTGTTTTTTTTTCATGGTTGTATCTGTTGCAGCTCTTTGCTGAGGATGCCTCTTTGAGGAGATTCAAGTCGCATAAGAAAGGAGTGCACAGATTGAAGAGGGTTGGAGATGTGCTCACTGTTGTCGTTATTGCCAGTATGGAATGTTATTTTCATTAAGAGATTAACTCTTACAGGGAGGTTCGTTAGGAGGACCAGCAACTGTTGCAGCAAGAAAATGTATGATGTCACTTGGTCGTGTTACTGGTGAAATTTAGGAAGGATTACACGAAATTCAGGAAGGATTCTTAGAACTTCATGATGACCTTCATAACAAATTTAGATTTCAGGATGACTTTCATAAAAACTCTGGATATTGGTAAACACTAGGGTAACACAAAATGATACCATTACCATTTACTAATGGAGTTTTCTTTCTATGTTTTACAATTTTTTTAGTAATGCTGAGTTTTTATGTTGAACTTTTCTTTGTTTTATGAATTCACATATATTTTCATAAAATCATTATTTATAGATGGTTCTTTGATAGCTTGTAGATTACCTTCTCCTGTTCTTGTAACTTGGAAAACCAACAACATCTATCATTACTACAGAATGTTTAAACTGTTGACATCCAGTTATATAACACTACGAAACCTATTTTTATGCACAATAAAATATTTAGGAAGGTTATCTCGCATTTTAGTAAGACCTTCATAAAAATAAAATAAAACATCATGCTAGATATTCATATTTTCTACCTTTGTTGTAAAACACCAATATGTGCACCAAATCAAATTATTATACATCATTAATGGAGTAATATGTGAATGTGATACAATAAGGCACAAAACACATATTAAGAAATTTAAAAACACATTTTTAAAAAAATTAGGAAGGATTCAATAGCTTTTAGGAAGGCATTCTTGAAATTTAGGAAGACATTCTTAAAATTTAGGAAGGTCTTCCATAATGACGAACACAAACTTCCACTCAAGTGTCTATTTTCTCATCTTCATCATCAACTCTCTGCTTTGTTCTTGAAATATCTGCTATCATGTATATCATCAATCACTTGAGTTTCAGCTGAAAACCTTATTCAAAAACATGATCAATCCATGAATTCAATTTTTGTTTTAGCATTACTTCAAGAGATATCTTATATATCATATTTAAACTAATTCTGCAATACTACCAGATTGATTAACCTTAAAACCCCAAGAAACACTACCAAATTGATCTATGAATTTGGCAAAACAATTCAAAAACTCATAGCAAGCTAGATATTTTACCAAATTCAACCACTCCTAAACAGCTTACACTTCTTCTCAAAAGAATCATAATTCATAAGAATACTTAAACTCTCCCACATAATCTCACCATTATTTCTATCATCTTGTAGCATAAGATTCCCAGAATCCATTAGCTGAACCCAAGTAGCTGAATCTCGCTCCTTTCTTCCACCTCTCACCACCATCTCCATCGCTGTTCCTCTTCCTCTTCGACGATCTCTCTCTTTATCCTGATGACAAGAGTCTTCCACCAATTCCAGAAAATCTGTAAACCATATTCTTAATATGTAATTTTTCGATTTGCTTGGTCTTTCATCTTCGTCTTTTTCGTATTTATCCTTTTCTTCATCATCTTCATTGACTTGGAAGTGATTATTCAAATTCAGAGGTAGTCATGTGAGAGGGCGATCTGAGATTGGAGCAGGGTTCAAATCCAACTCTTCATTTTGATTATCGAAAGGCCAGATCGAGATAGATCCCATACTCTGTTTCTTAGATCGGAATCGTTTACGCATTTTCTCGGTCATGTGCCTACACAGAATAGCTGACCGGTCAACGTCGGAGCCCATAACGAGATGCAACGACGGTGATGTTTCTCTTGGAAGCGGCTGAAGATGAGCTAGATCTCAGATGTGGTGATTCACGGCAAGCTTCACAAGAGAAATCCAAAATCGTGAGTTTATATTTAAAAGGACAATACTTGGGTTCACCCCTAGGGGTGAACCTCTTCATTCACCCCCTTATTATATAAGGAAAATTAAATCGGTGTACATTATTATAAAATTAAAAACTTAAACCGTTCTTTTATAAACTCAAACCGATATATAATTTCGTTCTAATTATGAAATCTAAACCCTAACCATCTAATTTGTAAACCCAAACCGACATATACTTTCGTTTTAATTGTAAAATCTAAACCCTAACCATCTAATTTGTAAACCCAAACCGACATATAATTTCGTTCTAATTGTAAAAGCTAAACCCTAACCATCTAATTTGTAAACCCAAACCGACATATAATTTTGTTCTAATTGTAAAATCTAAACCCTAACCATCTAATTTGTAAACTCAAACCAAAATATAATTTCGTTCTAATTGTAAAATCTAAACCCTAACCATCTCATTTGTAAACCCAAACCGACATATAATTTCGTTCTAATTGTAAAATCTAAACCTTAACCATCTCATTTGTAAACCCAAACCGACATATAATTTTGTTCTAATTTTAAAATCTAAAACCAAGTCAATATTTAGCTTTCATTAAATAAAAGTATACTGAATTTGTTTCCTTAATTTGTTTTGCTTTTAAATATTAATTTTGGTTTATTTTTAAATAAAATATTAAATAGAACATTGTGATTGGTTGAGAAGGGAGGGGGTGAATACAAAGGTTCACCCCTATGGGTGAACCTAAGTATTTTTCTATTTAAAATATTAAATTCTGTATTTAAATTAAATATCAAATATCACTTAATGCTATATTTGGAAAAATTAAGCTTATGTGCTACTTTTGTAAGAAAAACCTAAAATTGTGCTATTCTAGAGTATTTCTCAAAAAAAAAAACATAAATATGGTCCATAATAAAATTACGACTGCGGTCGGAGGTATCAACGTCGGCGATTTTATAGATCGGAGAGCCATTTTTTTCTTGGCGAGATTTGGAAATTGAGTAAGTGAAAAGGGTAATGATGGGTTTGTGAGCCACAAAAACAGTTAGGGCATCTTTATAGGGATATCTTTTTTTAGTGTTCTTAGATTATATAAATTAGGAAAATAATCTAAGATCAGTTTTTAAGATCTTTTGCTCAAAAGTTAGTTATAGGGAGAACTAGTGTAAGATCATATGATTTATTAATATAATATTTGCAATCATATTACAATTAAACTTAAATTTGGTATATAATAATACAATTAAACTTAAATTTATTACAATTATATAATATATTTATACATATTCTTAAATTTATAAACTTATAAGTTATAAAAATTAGAATAACAAATAAATTTCAGACTTGTAAAAGTTTTACTAAAATTCAAAATACAAAACAAAATTTTATGAAACAACAAAACATTGTTTATAAATTTTTTTAAAAAAACCAAACAACCATATTAAATAGTTAATTAAAACACAGAAACATTAAACATTAAATTTGGTATATAATATTACAATTATATAATATTCTTAAACATATTCTTAAACTTATAAATTATAAAAATTATAAAAGAACATTTAAATTTCAAAATACAATACCAAATTTTTATGAAACAATAAAACACTGTTGAGAATGAACTGCTTCTTGAAAACTATGATCATGAAAACTATGATCATGCTACTATCATTCATATTTGTGACGTGCAAAGGATGTTGACATAAAACGTGAATCCAACGGAAAGGTCGGTAAACTGATACCACCAGTTGGAAGTACTTTCAGCACCCAATGAAGGCGTTTTCAGTTCTTCTATTGATCCTACCGTTGGAATGTTGTACTCTCTCTTCCTTGGCGTTGAGCTTGTTGCTTCATCCACCTATTTATTTACAATTTTGATAAATAAACAATTTTGTCCAATTCAATCATGTTATCATGATTAAAATAAAATTGAACAGATCGTGTTACCTTGTACTCGTGACCAAGACATTTTCCTGTCTTTTCTTTGATGTCTACTACGTTGCCATCATGGTGGCTTCTTAGTTCTTTCAAGTTTTCAGAACAAGGAGCGATTGTGGAATTAACATCCACTGATACGTCTTTATCGAGTTGTAAAGATTCTGCAAATTTAAAATGATTAGAGTCAAATATATAAGAGCATTGATTGATTGATTTATACATGAATGAGGAAAACTGAATTAGATTACTTACGGTCAATGGATGAGATGATATCGCTGTTTGCAGAATCCACATCGCTTAATGTGGTTGTGACCGCAGAAGAAAACTGCGCTCGTAGTTTCTCATTGTTTTCTATTGCTCCTCTGGTTTACCATTTACATAAAGAAGATCAGTTTGAATTTGGATGATATGTATATAGAAAATATTTGCAAGGAAGCATAGTAAGGTAAGGTGCATTACCGGATGATAGAATCCGCGGATGCAACATTTCTCTTCTCTACATAGAATATGCTCTTATTCAACCCACTTCTTTCACAACATCTTTCATCACACTCTCGTATTCTAACCACTCATCTTCATTTAGCTTCATTGTTAATATGTCTTTGCTTTTCCTATCTGATTAACCAAATTAAGAAAATGAATCAACCAGCAATCTTCACGAAACAAAACCATCTAACCACAATGGTTCCCAAAGTTAAAGTTATAATTTTTGGGGAAAAGATCGAACTCAAATCAATAAGTTATAATTTTTGGGGGAAAGATTGAACTCAAATCAATAAAGCTTCAGACTTGCATATAAGAAGTATAAGTAAAACCTAAGAACCTATGATCCACAAATTTGAACATATAAGGAGAGAGATATAAACCTGTGAGATCACTGGTGATTAGAACGAGAGAAGGGTTGATAAGAGACAGAGCAGGACCAACGATGTTTTTGAAATCAATGGCTCTTTTGGGATGATGAACACTGAAATGGAGATCGGAAAGCTGAACAACCCAAATCAAGTCTTGCCCAGTTCTCGCTTCAATCACTCTTCTTCCAGATTCGTCAATCGAACCAGAGACCCTTGTACTAAACGAGATTAGGAGAAGGAGAATCGTAAACGAGATTCTTCTCCGATGAGAAACTGTTTTGTTTCTGAGCAAATCGTCGTCGCCGATGGAAGAAGATGAAACGAGAGAAATCTCTCGACCGACCAAAACAACAAGACTCACTGGAAGAAGAAACCAAATAAAACTCTCGACCCCCAAATATTTCTTTCCAATACCATCGCGACACGTCACAGAAGAACACACCTAACAGCAGTTCCGAAATAAGAACATGTTTTATGATCTAAGCCCAATTTCGAATTATTTTGAATAAATATAAGCCCAAGAACACCCATAAAGATGTCGCTATAAAGATGGCCTTAGTGCAAACGAGAATGGAATAAAATAAATCCTGTTGCCAAACACCACCACTAACTAAGCCAGTGTAGTGTGCAATGTCATTATCTTTGGGATTTAAAAGTTAAAAAAAAAAAAACATAATAATAAGAGGACAAAGTTTTAATCAAAACACACGAAGAAAAAAGATTTCAGAGAGTTGATGACAAAACCATACGAGTTCATGGATCAATGATCTCAATAAAACTCGAGTTGGCATGTTGTTGAAGGTCTAGAAGAAAGTGCCAACTCCTTCACCATCTCAAATTTTGATACATCAATTTCACGTGAACAAATTGTCATAGTCTTTAAGTGAACGGCATTTTTTAAGATATAAACTGCAAGATCTCTCTCTCCAGGTGTTCCTGTGTATCCCAACCAGTGGAGAGTTTGTAGCCTCGACAACATACATTCAGGGACAGTACTTGGTTGATTCCAGTCAAACATCGTAGGAGAATGACAGTGATGCTGCGATCGAATAGATCAAATTAGACTTTTACCATGTTGTGCATATATATATCAGACAAGAAAGAAAGAGTCAAACGAACAAACTTACTTTCATTTCATAAATGTCTAGTACTTGTAAGTTTGAAGAATCTTTGAGCAGCCGGACAAGCAGATTCGAAGAAGACTCCCCCAAACATATCTTCAGATGTTCAAGCTGGTTGAAGACAAAACCTTCATCATACATAGCCTGCCCATAAATATTGAAAACATTAACAACAGATGATTATACTAGATTAGTTGGTAGATAGAAAATCATTACCTTTGAAGATATACATATTGAAAGACGCTTGACAGATGTGATTGATTCAATAAGACTCTTGATGTTATCTAAATAAACATCTATGTATGCCTCCATCAGGTTAGGCATATTCTCAACCAAACAGTAGTGACTCTTATTAGTCCAATCTTCAAGTGTAAAATCCTTTAAAGAAGGAGTTTCTATCTCAATCCCATCTATATCAAAATCATAAGGTATATAGAGCGATAAACTCTGCAAAGATGGGACAACAACAGTTAACTTTCTCATGTTGTCATCCGATCCTTACGTAAAGCCACCAATAGATCTTCAAGAACAGGGCAATTAGATAGAAGCCGTTGAAGAGATTCTTCATTGAAGTATATTACTCTTCGAAGTACCAAAGTTTTCAGAGAGGGAAGAAAAACCATTCGAGGAACATCCAAGAGAAACTCGCCAAAGAGGTTCAAGCGCACGAGCGATTTGCAGATGTACAAGTTACTCGGCAATATGTTAATTTGGCTTCTCCGGATATGAAGAATAATCATAGACCTCCAGCTTACGTAAGCAGTGAGAAACTGCTATGTCAACCCAAAGCTTCATATTCTCAGGTTTAAATTGTGAACTACAAATAAGACGAAAGCTTTCTATAACCCACATCTTAAATAATCTCCAGATAAGAATCATAAATAATCTCCAGCTCACGTAAGCAGTGAGAAACTGCTACTACAACCCACATCTTGATACTCTCAGGTTTATGTTTCGAACTAACTAAGTCAAGACGGAAGCTTTCTATAACCGGAGCTCTATGCAATGGCAGATTTTTGTCAAGAAAACACTGTAACCTCTTGCATTCAGAGGGTGAATCATCTTCACTACCATAATGAAGTTTAGGCAACCACATCCAAAGATACTCCCATCGTTTCGAGAAAATGCTAGTGGACACAGCAACTTTAGTGGGAACAAACAATAATATATTGATAAGCAACTCATCAGATAACTCACTGATTCTGTCCATATCTTCAAAAAACCCCCAAGTTACTGACAAGAAAAAAAAAATAAAACACAAGAAAACATCTTTAAGGCTCAAGAAGCTAGCAGAACGAATTAGTAACAAGTGAAAAAAAAACTCAGACACAAGTAGGAACGGGACAAAACCTTAGAGAAAGCTGGAGGCTCGGTTACCAGTGCTTCAATCGAAAAGCACGGAAAAGGAAAAGAGGTTGTTTATTAGAGAAGATACCAGAATCGCTGAGCATCGGGAACGGCCAAAGCTTCGTCCTCGCCGTTACTACTCTCACCACTCATCAAACCGTTCGGCTTCACCATTTAATTTGGGGGTCACTGATGGGCCTGATAATTATAGGCCGAGCTTTCATGTCAAAACTCTATTTCTCGTATTTGGGAAAGAAAAAAAGAAAAAAAAAAAAAATTGGAGTCCTAAATATTTCATATGACGCTGGCCGGGGAATCTCTGAACCGGACAGACTAGTCGATACTTCTACGAGAAAAGTGAGGTATAGTAATGTTCAACAAAGTTAAATGAACTGGGCCTGTTGGATTGAGGCTTGTTGGTAACGGAGGAGGACGACGGCGATCGGAGTTATCAACGTCGACGATTTGATATATCGGAGAGCCATTTTTTTTCTTTCGGGGAGATTGTGTTTGATATTGTAATTTGAGCAAGTTAAAGGGTAGTGTAATGGAATAAAATAAAAACATGTTGCCAAACACCTCCACTAAGCTAGTGTCGTCTGGTGCATGTCATTAAATATTTGGGATTTTAAAACAGCATAATTAAGTGACTCAATGATGGACTGGACAAGAGCAATTTTAAATTTTAATGATTAGTGACTCAATGAAACACGAGTTGGCATGTTGTTGAAGCTCTGGAAGAAAGTGCCAACTCCTTGATCATCTCAAATTTTGGAAGTTTCCATCCCCCATCCTCTTCAAGTGACGTGATTGTTGTAGTCTTTAAGTGAAGAGCATTCTTCAAGATATAAACTGCAAGATCTCTCTCTTCTGGTCTTCCTGTGTATACCGGCCAGTTGAGAGTTTGTAGACTCGACAACACACATTTAGGAACAGTACTTGGTTGCTTCCAGTCATCCCTATTATCATAGTGCTCATGATACTGAGATCAAACACAAGTATTAGACTAAAACCATAATGTGCAGGTGAAGCAGACCAAATACAAAAGACAAAGAAAAGACCATAGTTTAGCAAACAAAAACTTACAGCCATTTCGAAAACGTCTAGTGTTTGTAAGTTAGAAGAATCTTTGAGCAGCCGAACAAGCAGATCCGACGAACGCTCTCTGCATCTACATACCTTTAGATGTTCAAGTTGGTTGAAGACAAAACCTTCACCATACACAGCCTGCACATGCACAATATGACAACATGAACAAATGGATATAGAGAAATGAGTTTATAAGTGGAATAGATTACCTCTGAACATATTGAAAGACGCTTGACAGATGTGATTGATCCAATCAGACTCTTGATGTTTTCTAAATCAAGATCTAATTCTGCCTCGATCAGGTTAGGCATATTCTCAACCAAACAGTCGTGACTCTCTATATTATGATCTACAAGTTTAAAATACTTTAAAGAAGGAGTTTCTATCACAATCCTTTTTAAACCATCATTAGGGTAAAGTATAGAGAGTGATAAACTCTGTAAAGATGGGACAACAACAGTTAACTTTCCCATGCCGCAATAATCACGTAAATCCACCCTTAGATCTTCAAGAACAGGGCAATTAGATATAAGCCGGTGAAGAGATTTTCATCATTAAGGTATCTCACTCTTCGAAGATGCATAGTTTTCAGAGAGGGAAGAAAAACCATTCGAGGAACATCCAAGAGAATCTCGCCTTTGAGTTTCAAGATCACGAGCGATTTGCAGGTATACAAGTTACTCGGAAATATGTTAATTAGCTTCACCTCATAAGAATTATAAATAATCTCTAGCTCACGTAAGCAGTGAGAAAGTGCTAGTACAACCCACAGCTTGAAACTCTCAGGTTGAAGATTTGAATTACGTAAGTCAAGACGGAAGCTTTCGATAACCGGAGCTCTATGTAATGGCAGATTTTTGTCAAGAAAACACCCTAACCTCTTGCGTTCAGGGGGTGAATCATACTTACTACCGTAATCAAGTTTAGGCAACCACATCCAAAGATACTCCCATCGTTTAGACAAAATGCTAGTGGATACAGCAACTTTAGTCGGAACATTCAATAATATCTTAATAAGCAGCTCATCACATAACCCGCTGATTCTGTCCATATCTTTCTAAACCACCAAATTACTCTTGTTACTACTGTTTCCAAGAAGTTCCAACCTAGATAAGGAAAAAAAAACACACACACACACAAATAAAAACATCTTCAAGACTCAAGACACTAAAGAAGTAGTAAAAAGTGAAAAACTCAGACACAAAGAGGGCGGGACAAAACCTTAGAGAAAGCTGAAGGCCCCGGTGAACCCGTATCAGAAGATAGACGGAAAGTGCCCGAAAGAACTGTATAGTAGACTTGATTTTCTGTACTAGGAATCCAGGAAGGTTAAAATTGGTGTAGACTAGCTACGCGATCTTGTTTACTCTGTGAGTCCCAATCGAAGTCTTCTTATTGCGTTGAGAACACGCTTGGTCTGGCCGTGATAGGATTAAGAGAAGAAAAGTTGTTCAAATAATATCAATAATAAAAGGTATGTCTTATACGATCAACGAATCGAGTTCCTTATATAGAGAAAACCAACAACTGTGAATTGTTAAGTTTATATTATTATCTAGAACCTAAATAAAAGGAAAACAGAGACACCGACTAAGCATCTTATTATATAAAGCTTGATGTCAAAATTACTAATTAACATGATCTTGACATGTGTCAATCTTATTATATAAAGTTCAATGACAAAAACTCTTATTAACAAGATCGTGACACGTGTCAAAAATATTGATAAGATGTTGACATGTGTCAAATATAAATATAGAAACAAATTTAATTTTTACTATTTTACTAATCTACATGAATCTTATTATATAAAGTTCGATGACAAAATTACTAATTAACAAAATCATGACAAATGTCAATTGTATCATTCATATGTTGACATATGTCAATTATAAAATTTATTAAAATTTTAAAAAATAAAAATGTAAAAATTCAAAACCTACCATAAAAAGGTTTTCTATAAAACTAAAACAGAGAAAATAAAACCTAATTTTATTAAAAAAAAATAGATATATATATATATATACATATCATAAAATTTGAATTATAATATAATTGATTTATTTTAATTTTAATTTGCTAATTTGGCAAGAAAAAATATTACTTTTTATATAAGATAAAAAAATAATTGTGAAAATATACAATTAATTACTGTTTATCAAAAACTGTAAATACTCACCTTTACATAAAGAAAAGATGGTTGAAGTAAAAAAAAAAATAGATCGTTTCATATTTTTTTTTCACCAATCAAATAATTTGTTCAAAAAGAGTGTTATTGTAATATATAAAATAGGATTATGTAATATTAATGTATGTGTTTTTTAACTATAAAAATATTAAAGTAAAGAGACATATAATAGATTATTTAGTCTTATTATATAAAGTTCAATGACAAAATTTCTTATTAACGAGATCGTGACACATGTCAAAAATATTGATAAGATGCTGACACGAGTCAAAAACAATAAAGAAACAAATTTGATTTTTACTGTTTTACCAATCTACATGAATTAAAAACAAATATTGGCCACGTCTTTTTGTTTAAATATGTCAATTAATTTGATTTTTACTATTCTACGTTAATTATTGGCCACATTTCTAGAAAAAAAAGTTCAGAAAATATTTATCTATCACTATAAGGAAATTGAGTATATCTCTTATTATATAAAGATGTCTACCAAGTGGTATCCCATATCAAATAAAAACCTTGAGTACAGTAGAAAATCATGAACTTCAAAGAGACAGTTATAAACCATGAGACATCGGAAAACCATACTAGCAAAAGAAAACGGGGTATCATGAATGATAATCAGATTGCTATGATGGAAAAAATACTTGCAGATGAACCTCATATAAAGCTGGATTTAGCTACACTTCAAATATGGATAGACAAACTAAATCAATATGTAAGTACAATCTTATTATATAAAGTTCGATGACAAAATTACTAATTAACGAGATTGTGACACATGTCAAATATATTGATAAGATGTTGACACATGTCAATTTTTTTTATAAACGTAATAAGACAGCTTATTATATTTACAGAATTTTACATGTTTATATTTTAAAACATTTATATTCCTAAATCAAAAAGGAAAACTAACAAAATCAATATATTTTCCATTGTATCCTAATTATATTATACATGGTTTCTCAATAAATTTTACATGTGTAACCAAAAATTTAATTCATTAAGCATGTATATTAATCAATAAATAATGAATAACAAAGTTAAAAAGAATAACATAAGTTATTTAACATAATTTTAGTCGGATATAAATTATATTTATCGCTGTAATATAAATTATTGTAAGTAAGTACACAAAACCTTGAAACAATAAATAAATTTAAAAAATCAATACATGATTTGTATAAGTATAGTTTTACATGTTTTATTTTAAAGTTTTAATGCATGTAGTAATATGATAAACCTGAAAGAAAATAGAAAAATGAGTTTGTTAGAATGAATATTTGGTTAATTGATTAAAATTGACAAAAGTATCACTTATAAAATTATGACATATAGAAGAATATATTTAGGATATTTTTGGATTTCCAAAAATTTTGTGGATGTTAACTGATTTTTTTATTGATTATTTTTAATGTTAAATTTTAAATACTAACCAATATACATATTATCTCATATTATTTTTGTTATTAAATTTTTTAACTAATCCAGAAGAAGTGAATTATGGTTTTACGATGAAATAGATAGTTAGATGTGATTACTAAACTGAATGTCTAACGATGAAATTTATTTTAGATTAAATATATTAAAAAGTTTTCAAATATTAATATGTATTATTTATAAATAAAAAAAATCATTCAAGAATATTAGTAAATTTTAATGTTTAAATTTATAATTTTAACACATGTATTTTTGTAA
This sequence comes from Camelina hispida, assembly GCA_023657505.1. NCBI lineage: Eukaryota > Viridiplantae > Streptophyta > Magnoliopsida > Brassicales > Brassicaceae > Camelina > Camelina hispida. Next base: position 30,815,867 of record CP094632.1, read on the forward strand.
TGCATATGTCAAAATATAAGATAATTGTAATACAGATTATAAATTACAGGAATAAATCTTTAGTTATTGAGAATTTCTCTGTATCTTTATATATGTTTTTATTTTATAAATTTTACTCACTTTTAAAATTGATTATGATATGAGGTAAAATTAGTACTTATGAGATAACAACATAACAAATATATCTTAAATAATGTTGATGGTGTTTTTTTTGGCAAATTATATTTTGTTAATTTTTATTTATATTTTCAGTTTTTACTAAGATATAGATTGAGAATTTGTTACTAATGCCCTTTCTTTGATACCCCTTTTTAATAATACCCCCTTTGATGATCTTTTTTGATTATATCCTTCCATTAATTTTTAAAGACATTTTTGCCCTTGTTATATCATTTAGATATTGACACATGTCAATTCTAAAATTACTAAATTTTTAGAAAATAAAAATGTAAAAATTCAAAACTTAGCATAAAAAGAAAATATCATTATAAGAAAATATATATATATATATCAAAAAAATTGAAATTATAATAATTGTTTACTTATTTTAATTTTAAGTTGCTAATTTTACAAGAAAAATGATTACTTTTTATATAAGATAAAAAAATATGATTGTGAAAATTATACAACTAACTACTGTTTCTAGAAAAATGTATATACTCACCTTTACATAAAAAATAGATTGTTGAAGTTTAAATTAAAATAAAAATAGATCGTTTCATATTTTTTCACCAATCAAATAATTTATTTATAACGACTCCTATTGTAACATATAAGATAGGAGTATTTAAGATTAACGTATGCGTTTTTGTAACTATAAAAATATTAAAGTGAAGAGACATATAATAAGTTATTTAATATGTTCCTAAAGACAATTTATTGGTAGCAGTAAAGAATAATGAGTTTATTTTAACAGTAAAATATATTTGTGTGTACAAATACACTTCAAGTGGTAATGTCGATAGTAGATTTTTAAGTGGATATACATTAGTGTATTATAGCAAAAAAAACAACTATTTTCTCTAACTAAAAGTTTATCTCTTTACTTTTATACATTATTCTTACTTACAAAAAGAATTAAATAAATATATATTCTTTGTTAAATTTCATTTAATTTAAATAAATTTGAACTCATCTACAACTATTTTCTTAACTAAAAGTGTATCTGTTTTTTTTTTTTTCATGCAAACAATAAATTAAAAGAAATTTCTTTTGTTAGTTGTCCAAGCCGGAGGGAAGGGGTTTACAAAAGAAACTTCAGATATAAGAGAACGCGAAGCACGGACAAGACAATTCACCTTTGTATTTGACGCACGCGGGATCCAAGAGATGGAGAATAGTTGGAAGGACTCCAGCGAGTTGAACTCATCGAGCATGTTGGAGAAGGACGGTTAAAGTGAAGAGACATATAATAAGTTATTTAATATTTTCATAAAAACAATTTGTTGGTAGTAGTAAAGAATAATGAGTATATTTTAACAGTAAAATATATTTTTGTGTACAAATACACTTCAAGTGGTAATGTAGATAGTAGATTTGTAAATAGATATACATTAGTGTATTATAGCAAAAAAACAACTATTTTCTGTAACTAAAAGTTTATCTCTTTACTTTTATACATTGTTTTTACTTACGAAAAAAATTAAATAAATATATATATTCTTTGTTAAATTTAATTTAATTTTAATAAATTTGAACTCATTTACAACTATTTTCTTAACAAAAAGTGTATCTGTTTACTTTTTTTTCATGCAAACAATAAATTAAAAGAAAATTCTTTGGTTAGTTGTCCAAGGCGGAGGGAAGGGGTTTACCAAAAAAACTTCAGTGATAAGAGAACGCGATACAAAAGAAACTAAAGAGATAAGAGAACACAAAGCACGGACAAGACAATTCACCTTCGTATTTGACGCATGCGGGATCCAAGAGATAGAGAATAGTTGGAAGGACTCCAGCGAGTTGAACTCATCGAGCATGTTGGAGAAAGACGGCCAATCTTTAGGGGACTGAACCATAGTGAGTAACTCAGCACAATCAGTCTCGAAATGTTGACAAGCGATCCCTGCAGCACGTATACGCTCCATGGCCCATTACAACGTTTCTAACTCCGAATGCAGGGGAAGGGGCTCCGTCTTAGAGACTTGGCCCCCAACAACAAGGTTCGCTCCTCACCAATGCAACACCACCAGTCCAATCCTGAATGCACATTGGTTGCTTTCCAAGAACCATCAATCTGACAACAAGGTGAAGAAATCTGGACATCCGAAGACGGAGATGCAGCTGACATGACCGCCATTAAAGAGAGCGCTTCTTCCCAGGCTAACTTATCGCCCAAATCTTGAGAAATTATATCATTCACCTCGATCTCTAAACCTTGAAAAACTTTTTTATTTATGGCCTTCCGGAGTGTCTATAATATCTATGTTAATTGAAGAATTTAATTAGGATCACCCTGTTGAGAGGCATCCCTCCATAAAACAAAATCTAAATTGTAGTACACTGACTCATATGGAAAACTCTCTGACGAGACAAGAGTCGAAGATAAATCCCAAACTTCACAAAAGCGAAAGCATTCAAAGAAAACGTGATTAATAGTCTCAACCACAGAATCACACCTTTTACACCAAATATCACATTGGACACTTTGGTGTATCTATTGACTTTTATAGATAGATTTTACTTACTAAAAATATTTATTTTGAATTCTTTGTTAAATGTAGTTTTATTTTAAAAACTTTAAACCCGCTCATGGGGCGGGTCCTAATCTAGTAAAAAAATAAAGCTTAAATCGAAAAGCCTCGAAATCGCTAAGCTTCAGGAACGGCGGCAAAAGCTTCGTCCTCGCCCCCGTTGTTATTCATATGGGCATGTTCCTGGGCCTGATTATGGGCCAAACTTTCCTGTTAAACTCCTTTTTCTTATTTGGAATCCTAATAAAATACACACTTTCAGTTTTCAAAGATGACGCTGTTAGACTGTTAGTTAATATGGTCCGTTACAAAAAGTCCTTAGATAATAATCTGAAGATATGAGACATGTGGAGAGGCTGGAGATCTCTTAAGTCTAAACCGACATATCAGTCGAACTAATGGACCAACTTGCTAGCGTCGACGACTTCTACGAGACATGAGATGTATATTTTCGCCCTGGGACATCGGCGAAAACCGGACAAACCGAACCGAGGAACCCGAAATTTTCGGTTATCGGCAATTGTGGGTTAGTGAGGAGCAAACCGTTTGGGACAATTATAATCAGAATTCGGATTCGGTTTCGGGTCGGTTCGGTAATCGGAACCGATCGGTTTTACCTAAACCGAGAATTGGCAGCCATATAAATCAGTTTATCTAAACCCTAAGCTCATTTCTCTCTTTTATTTTCTTCGAGTTCTCCGCCTCCTCTCCTTGGCGACACCGCGAAAACATCCCGGCTCATCTTCTCCGATCTTTCACTCAATCAAATCTTCTCTTCTCCATCTTCGATTAAGCTTCATCATCTTCGACATCATCTCATCATCTCGCCTCTCGCCTTTCTCTGGGATTCAAACCCTAATCCGCGATGTAAGTTTTTCTTCTTCTTCTTTCTCCTAATCGCTTCTTCCTTCGATTATTTGTTAGTCTGGGTATGTTATTCTAGGTTTTCGTTATGTTTATGGTATCGATTTGGGTCATTTAGGGTTAGGGTTTTAAAATCAATTTGGGGCTTTCATCATAAACGATTATTTTTTTGTTTATTTGTTGTTCTGCGGTTTGTTTATGATCATAACCTGTGTTATGGTATCGATTAGGATCATTTAGGATTAGAGTTTTATAATCAATTTGGGGCTTTCTGCATAAACGATTATACTTTTGTTTATTTCTTGCCCTGCAGTTTGTTTATGGTCATAACTTTTGTATTTGTATTAATTTGGGTCATATATGGTTAGGATTTATTTTAAAACTTCAATTGTCTCTGAGATTTAGGTGTTTTGTTTGAATGTTTTGAGATTAACAAATAGTAATCTGTTTTCTTCTTTGTGTGTATTGTAGATTTCTGAAGAGCACATCGACATGGATGGTTTTGTAGTCTCCTCTTCATGTAATAGCTAGCTTAAACATTGATGATATGCTAGCTAAAACATGATGTTATGCTAGCTTATTAGCTTATGGGTCTGTAATGGTTGCTAGATGTAAAACTTGATCAAAAACTAGCATATCCTCTGTAATTTATATGTAAGGCAAGTGATTTGTCTTCTATTTTGTTGTGTTTTGTACTCTGTTTATGTTGTATCAGGTGAAAAACAGGTGAATTCGGTGTAAATAACCCGAATTCTGCATGTCCACAATTATTTTCGGATGATTTTAAAACTTGATAACCGACCCGAATAACCCGTGTACCGTTTAAACCGAACCGAATTTAATTTCGGTTCTATTCGGCAACAATTTTCAAAACCCGAATTTTACACCACCCGAACAACCCGACCCGTTTAACCCGTTCTTTCCGAACGCCCAGGCGAGTATATTTGTTGTTCCATGAAGATATATGAACTGAAGCCTCTCGGCTCAAAATTAATATGGGCTTTCTTTACAAGCGAAAGGCCCAAATTCTAACCAATCTCCACCAACGCAAGTGGACACAAATCTCCAAGAGAAACAGAGTCAAAAAAATCTCAAGGAAACCTATTAGCCTTGTTTCCAGCAAGAAGGCAGAGAAGCAGAGAGAGAGAGAGAGTGAGAGAGAGAGAGAAAGCAGCAGCAGCTTCTTCTTCTTCTTCCTCCTCCTCTACTACAAAGCTTTCTCTCATGTGGACTTCAAATCCTTCCCTGCTTCTCTCTCTCCACATTTCGAAACCAACATTCTTCTTCTTCTTCTTCTGACACTTTACCAGACCCAACCCAACCCAACCAACATTCACCGCCAAAAAACCAAGTCACAATCCGCCATTAAAGATGCCTCTTCCGAACTTCACAAACACCATTTTCATTCTCTGCCTCTTCTTCTTCAGACTCCTCGCCGCTACTAAACCCCTAAATCTCACTCTCCCTCACCAACATCCTTCCCCTGACTCCGTCGCTCTCCATGTCATCAGGTAATCAAAAAAGTTCCTATCTTTCTCTCTCTCTCTCTCTCTCTCATTTCACATTTTCCCCATAAAAACTAAATCTTTCTTCTTCCTCCTCCTCCAAAATTGACAGGAGTGTCAATGCATCTATGGCAAGAAGACAACTAGGCTCCTCCTCTTCCTCCTCCTCATCCTCATCCTCATCCTCCTCTTGCCGTACCGGAAACCCAATCGACGATTGCTGGAAGTGCAGCGACTCAGACTGGTCATCAAACCGTCAAAGACTCGCCGACTGTTCAATCGGCTTCGGACACGGCACACTCGGAGGCAAAAACGGCAAGATCTACGTCGTCACCGACTCCTCCGACAACAACCCAACAAACCCAACTCCAGGAACACTCCGTTACGGCGTTATCCAAGAAGAGCCCCTCTGGATCGTCTTCTCCTCGAACATGCTCATCAGATTGAAACAAGAACTCATCATCAGCAGCTACAAGACCTTAGACGGCCGTGGATCAGCAGTACACATCACAGGAAACGGCTGCTTAACTCTACAATACGTTCAACACATCATCATCCACAATCTCCACATCTACGACTGTAAACCATCAGCTGGGTTCGAGAAACGAGGTAGATCCGACGGAGACGGGATCTCGATCTTCGGATCTCAGAAGATCTGGGTTGACCATTGCTCCATGAGCCATTGCACCGACGGGCTTATAGATGCGGTGATGGGTTCAACAGCTATAACGATATCTAACAACTACTTCACGCACCACGACGAGGTGATGTTGTTGGGTCATGACGATAACTACGGGCCTGATACGGGGATGCAGGTGACCATAGCGTTTAATCATTTCGGACAAGGGCTTGTTCAGAGGATGCCTAGGTGTCGGAGAGGTTATATTCATGTTGTGAATAATGATTTCACTGAGTGGAAGATGTATGCTATTGGTGGTAGTGGTAATCCTACCATTAACAGCCAAGGGAATCGTTACGCTGCTCCTTCTGATCCTAGCGCTAAAGAGGTAACTTTATCTTACCCATATCTAAAAATCTTTCCTTTTTTTTTTTTTTATATGTTGTTGTTTGTTATAATGATGTGGGAACAACACTTCTTATCTTTGAGAACTTTTTAGGGTTTTTAGTATGTTTTTTGTGGATAGATTTAAAAACCATAGAGAACTTTTCTTTAGACAAATGTGTAGTTTTCATTCCTATGAGTCCAGTTCATATTTCACATGGACAGTTGTTGTGTTAGTCTTTAGCTACTAGGAGGAAAAAAATATCTTCAAATATCCGGTTATAAGTTTTTATGTAAATGTGGAAAAAATGACATAAAGAAAGAAGAATCTTATTTTTTATGGGAATTGGGTCTACGAGGAGTGAGAGATAGCGATGGTATGTGTATAGTATAAGTGCATGACAGCCATGTGGGCTGCTTCTTCTTCTTCTCTGTCCTCCTCCACACACTTTTTTTTTTTTTTGTTGTTTGAGTAGTACCACGCGCTAAGACGGGGCGTGGAACAGAGATTGTTTTTGCTGATTTTGTGAAAACAAAAAAAGCAGGTGACGAAGAGAGTGGACTCGAAGGACGATGGAGAATGGGCGAATTGGAATTGGAGGTCAGAAGGAGATCTGATGGAGAATGGAGCTTTCTTTGTGTCATCTGGTGAAGGAATGAGCTCAATGTACTCTAAAGCTTCTAGTGTGGACCCTAAAGCTGCTTCTCTCGTAGACCAGCTCACTCGAAACGCTGGCGTTTTCGGCGGTCCCAGGTAAATAATACTTTTTGTTTTTTACCCTTCTTTTGATAGAGAACATTTTCATAAAAAGAAAAAAAAATGAAGCATGATCTTATACTAATTAAAATTAGCTGTGAAAGCGCGTGCTTAGATAGAGGAGGGAGCGTATGATTTGCTATTGTCGTTAAGTCCAAGCCACTGATAACAACCCTAATTTTTTTACTATTTTGGTTTGTGTTTTAGTGTCTCTGTTTTATAGTCTTGTTTATGTCACTACGTATTTATAATAATGGGTTTTGAAAGTTGTCTAGGTCGAATTTAAGTTGTCATACTACACAGTATAGAATAAATTGGTCCTTACTTTTTTTGAGGTTCTATAAATTATTCCTAAAATGAAGATATGTATGTAACTAGAGAGTATTATTAGTTTGAAATTTGGTAAATCATTACTAATTCGAATCTGAATAAAAGAATAGCTCATTGAGAGAATGTGAGACAATAGGATTTTGGCAGTATTCCAAAATTTCAAGTAGAGAGAGATGCACGTGATCGTCTGCTTGGGGAACCGACCAACTTGACTAATGTCTCTACCCACTTGCCTATTTTTCATTCTTTTACTACTTTATTCTTTTCGAGCTTCCATCATTTTTTTTTTGTCCCTTTGGGATTATTGGGGGCGGTCTAAATGTCTGTCATATTGTGTTAATTAAGATCTTGATGCAGCTACATTTTGATACATCAAATCTAATTTATTTGTCATTCTATAATACAAAAGCCAACTAGTTTTTTGGGAGTAATGATGTCATGAGTTAGAGGGGACCCTTACGTACAAAGATGATTCCTTTTTCTATGGATCCATAAAGTCCTTTTAAATCGCATTAGTTAATGTATCCTTTTTTGACTTTTTTATTTATTTTAATAAGCTAACGTATGATCAAATCTTCATATAACTTTCTAATGAGATGATTTTTTGGTGAGGGCAGGGATGATCAAGGTCAGAGTGGGAATTCTTATTCACCGTATGGAGGTGAAGGCAGCAGCAGCGGTAGCGGCGGTGGAGGGATCGGCGATATGAGTGGTATGGGCGGTACAACAAGAGGAAGTAGTAGCAGCAGTAACGGCGACGACAGCAATTTCTTTGGGATGATATTTGGAAGCCATGCACCGCCGCCGCAGCCGCGTTTAACGTTATTGTTTTCTTTGTTAATGATTTCTGTTTTGTCATTATCATCAACTCTATTATTGTTGTAGAACGGATGGATAACAAATAGGATTTGAACCGTTCAAATTGATTGGTTTTTGGTGTAAAGTAGCTCTCTCTCTCCATTATTTTGTTACTTTTCTTTTTACAACAATGCAAAACCGGAAATGGAAATGGAAATGTGAAGGCAACGTCAAAGACGAACTTTGTCTCATCCAATCAAATGCATTGGTTCATCAGGAGGATGTAACATTTTCATCTTTCTATTAGTCAGCTTTTTGTTTCCATGTCCATTGTCCACTACCTTTTTCTTTCTTCTTAACGAAAACTACGTTAAAAAGTGTTTGTGCAATGTGTTGAAGATATAGAACAAAACAATGAACTACAAGTCCAAGTCAAAATCAGTGTCTTCATTAAAAAAATAATATGAGTCAGGACTCGGGAGTAGTTAAGAAAACACTTGTAGTTCCTACCAAGTTTTGCAGAAGCAGCAATGAACAGCACTAAATTTTATCTTCTATGACATGATCTCGTCGGCGACATGTGGATTAATATTCCCGGTCGCCATTTACAAGAGACCCAAAAAAACAAAGAACAAACAAATAAACCAATTATTAGAGTGTTTCTAAAAAAAACATTACTTGTGATAAGAAAAAGAAAAAAAAAGATAGCTAAGAAGTCATCAATGTGGGCTTTTAGTTAGCAGCTAAAGAAGCAGCTTCTTCAAGTCTCTTCCATGTCAATTCTCTTTGTTCCAACATCACGCACGCCTTAGCTTCGTTCTCGGCGTGTTGTTTCTCACACTCCTCAAAGAGATCAGTGTCCATCTCAAGAAACATTCTTCTAACGTTCTCAGATAGACCGTGTACCGCTTGGTTCCAATGTCCTTTCATGTTCCTCTCCAATGCTTCAAAGATTATAGGGAAGATCACGTCTTTGTTCTGAGCAATCAAGCCTACGATATGCTCATTGTTCCACAAGAAAAGAGCTCTCTCTGCCACCTGCACTCCTCACATCTCTTATCAACAATCACAAATAGCTCAAAATGTATTTGACTTGTTGTATCAAAAAGAAACGAACCTGGAAGTGTGCGCTATTAAGACATTTCCCAATCTGAGTAAAGAGAGGAACAACACATTGCTGAAACTCAGAGGGTTCTGTAGCATCCAAGACTTCTTCCAACTCTCCCAAGAACAGAACCTCCTTTTGACAATTCGTAAGCGGCCAAAACTTCAACAAGCCTCGGATCACGGAATCAGCCAACTTGTAATCTTTCTCCACAAACTGTGTCACGCAATACGACAACTGCTGGTGGTAGATGGAGATACTCTTAGACTTGTGTAGTGGCAAAATAGCTTTCACAAGATACAACCTATGCTCCTCTCTCATAGGTACTGTAAACCCATTGATCACACTCCCTAGGATCTCCAACAACTCTCCAATACCAATGCACCTCTCAGTCTCATACAAGAACTTGTAGAAGACGTTATAAATCGAACACCTGATAAAAGGGCGGTGAAATATAAACTTGCCATAGATCCTATGAAGCACAGTTTTCAAATACTCCCTCTCCCTAGGATCCTCAGAGTCAAACAAATCAAGTAACCTCGAGACAAAGGTGTGGTTGATGAACTTCTTCGCAGTCTTAGGCTCTATTTCGGAAGACACAACGTAACGCAAAAGAAGCTCGTAAACGAGCTGCAAATGAGGCCACCATGGCTCAAGATAAGGCTCTTCTTCTTCAGGATCATTCCCTTCAGGAGGAGCTCCAGTGTTTTCATGATGCGCCGGAGGGAGACACCGGAAAATGTTAGCTGAAACCATACGTATAAGCTCACTCTGCATCGTCTCATTGACTTTACCAGAGGAAGAGTGAAGGAAATCAACCAATTCAAGAAGCGTCTGCCTTTTGATCTCTTTCTCACGTGGCATGATCAGAGTATCAGAGAAATCGCAATGGCAAGAACACATGTGAGCCTTCTTCATGAAGAGGAGAGGCCGATCTGAGGAAGACACGTCTTTTAACAGAGGAAGCACTTCGAGGGTCGGCGTTGTTGTGAACATCGGGTGGTTTGGTGTCTGCGAAGGAGAAGAAGCCGTTGTCTGAGACTCGCCATTAGAAACAGAGGATGCGGTGGTGGGTGCGGTGCGGCTGCTGCGGACGACGTTGTTGGTGGAAGGGTTGTTGTTATCTTGGTGGTGTTGATCTGATTTGTTGAATTTTTTCTGACCCAGTTTAATGATTTTGTTGAACATCTTCGATTTTTTTTTTTTGGTTCAAATAAAAACGTAACCTTTTTTTGTTGGATTGATTCAGAACCCTGTAAAAAAGAATAAAGAAACCAAAAAGATTCGTCGTTGATTGAAACGAATGATGGAGGAAGAAAGATTATATATATATATATATTTACCTCTGAAACGATGAATGGATCGGAGAATCTGAGAAAGAAGAAGCATTTAGGCCGAAACCAGAAACACCGTGAGAAAGAAGATTTGATGTAAGAATGAAGGAGGAGGAGGAGGAGGAGGATCAAGTTTGGGGACATGTATTTTTAACCATGTATTGAAGCTTTGCATAAAAGTTATAAATATTAAGATGCAATTTCATAAAACAAATATTTATGATTCGTTAGAGAAATTTTAAATGGGAAGACAGACAAGTACATGTAGAATCTAATTTTTAAAAGATTCTTCTTTTCAAATCTATAAATTTACATAGTACAATCTTTATTTTGTTTTTAAACGGCTGACGATGAAATAAAATACAGTATCTGATACTATATCTGTTATGGTATATGGGCCGAAGCCTCTATCAAATATAATCAACCAGTGGCTTGCTGCTAGCTGTAGTAGGATCCGCGCAATTTGGCACCACCAATTTGAACTCTCTGACTCTGACCATATTAATATCTAGAGACTAGTAGAGTACAAAATACCAAAGAATACAGTGTGCTACTGTCCGATGGTAAAAGCTAACGTATAACTTAATTTGATCTATCACTAAAGAAACCAAATTGACCAGACTATACGTTTTTTTTTTCTTTTCTTCTAGACTCAAAAACTAACACGTCTGATTTATTACTTCTGGGGATGACACAAACACGTGTCATGCAGCTTCATTGTGTAACACTAGGTTTACTATACATGCAGACATCCCACGTGTCTCTACTCTGCATGTATCTCTCCAACACTTTCGTTACCTTAAACTTATGTGTAAATCAATCATCTCACTCTTTATATACACACAAAGCCATTGAGATCTCTGGGGACTAATTAAGGCCACCTCAAAACAAGACCCATCCATAACAGCGATCGATCATGGTGGCTAAAGCCTTAGCACAGCTAATAACATGCGCCATCTTCTTCTGCCACGTCGTAGCTTCCGTAGATGACATGATCACCATACGCCAAGTCACGGACGGTGGTCGTCGAGTACGGCCCAATCTGAATCTACTCGGAACCCACACGGAGAGCAAGTTCCGGGTTTTTATGTCCGACTACGGCAAGAGCTACTCCACTAGGGAGGAGTACGTCCACCGCCTCGGGATATTCGCCAAAAACGTCCTCAAGGCGGCTGAGCACCAGATGATGGACCCCACCGCCGTCCATGGAGTCACGCAGTTCTCTGACCTCACGGAAGATGAGTTCAAGCGGATGTACACTGGAGTAGCTGATGTTGACCGCGGCAGTGGCGTTACAGTTGGAGCGGAGGCACCCATGGTTGATGTTGAGGGATTGCCTGATGATTTTGACTGGAGGGAGAAAGGTGGAGTTACTGAGGTCAAGAATCAAGTATGTTCTTTCTATCTACGAGTGTTACATATATAGTTACATATATATAAATTGTCTAAAGGCTTGGATTGCAGCGTAGAAAGAATATAGAATATGACCTGTTTGTTTTACTTTGTAATTAGGCACGTAATTTACTAATTAGATTTAGAGTATTCTCAAATTAATGTTGATAATTGTCACTTGGTATAGTAGTTGATATAAAGTTTCATAGAGAATTGTCTCTAACTATGATTGAAATTTTGTTGTCAATGGGTATTTAACTACATGGTCATGGGGTGTGTGGATGTGAAGGGTGCATGTGGATCGTGCTGGGCATTTAGCACAACAGGAGCAGCTGAAGGAGCCCATTTTGTCTCCACCGGGAAGCTCCTCAGTCTTAGCGAACAACAACTTGTCGATTGTGATAAAGCGGTCTGTCTTTACATCCATTAAATTTTCAATCTGACTTGGTCCTTTTAAAAGAAAAATTTAGAAAAATTCTTTTGTAATATACGAATATAGTGCGATCCAAAGGACAAGAAAGCGTGTGACAATGGATGTGGTGGGGGACTCATGACAAATGCCTACGAGTATTTGATGGAAGCAGGAGGCTTAGAAGAGGAAAAATCCTATCCTTACACCGGCAAAAAAGGCCAGTGCAAGTTCGATCCTGCGAAGGTTGCGGTAAAAGTAGCGAACTTCACCACTATACCACTGGATGAGAATCAAATCGCAGCAAATTTAGTTCGACATGGTCCCTTAGCAGGTGATATTAATATGACTAAAATCAGCAATTTGTGTGTTCGAAGTCCAAATATCTAACGCTTAGTTTGTTGTTGTGTTTTGTGTTTAATTGCACAGTGGGATTAAACGCGGTGTACATGCAGACGTATATCGGAGGAGTGTCGTGTCCGCTTATATGCAGCAAGAGAAGGATTAACCACGGGGTACTTCTTGTTGGGTACGGATCAAAAGGGTTTTCGATCTTGCGGCTTAGTAATAAACCCTATTGGATTATCAAGAACTCATGGGGGAAGAAGTGGGGAGAGGATGGGTACTACAAGTTGTGTCGTGGCCACGATATATGTGGGATTAACTCAATGGTCTCTGCGGTAGCCACCCAAGTCTCGTCCTAGATGGGTCTCTTCTTCCCTTTGCACTCTCTTGGTTTATGTTTTAGGGTTTGATCATGTTTTAGGAGTGGAGTTAGTGGGTTTGTAGTAACAATGGGTGTCATTCCGCGACCGTTGTCTTGACTGTCTTTGTAGTAACAATGGGTGATATATCTTGCCTTTATACATTTCTTCTTGAGGATGTTCCTTATTTGGTCGCACGTAATTTATCGTAGCTTGGAGAGATAGAGATCAAATTTGGTATGAGAAGAAAATAACTGTGGATGCGCAATCAGCGAAATTCGAAAAAATGAGATCATTGAGATCGCAAACGATTATGATGAAATCAATGAACTAGTATTTTCACCAAAATCTGACGCTAAACAACTACAAAACAGATAAGAGTTGGTGACAGGTCGTTGCTATCACCGTAAACAAGCATAGTCTAATCGTTTTCACGTACCCATCTTTCGTTTTGCATGGTCTTTTTCGTATCGGAACACTTCATTTGGTGTTGGATTTTTGACATCATATCTCGTTCAGAATTACGAAACGTTACATACTTGATACTTCGTTGTGGTTTTTTACCTTTTAGTAGGGTTTCGTTGAAAAATTAACTTAATTCTTACGGGAATGTGTTTTTGGTATACTCTTAAATTTATGTTTATTCCCTTTTAAATTCTATCAGCATAGCATACACATATTAGTAGAACAAAAGGGGTAATAACATTTTTGAAAAGGAAAAAAACCAATTGAAGGCTCGAGGGCTTCTCATCTTGAACTTTGAGTGAGGCCTTATTTTTTGGAATAGGTGGGCTACTTGTATGACTTCTGGATATATCTTCCTTCTATCGGTATTAACAAATCACGGAACCGACACAACTATCGTTTTCCCAATCATAGATACATTCCGCTCTAACTATATAGCACGTTCTCCATTTCTTGAATGCCTCGAGGCTCAAATGAGATCATTGAGATGGAATTGTAGATTTGTAGGGATAATAAACTTTGAAATAAATTTCTATGTTCTTGCATTAAAGATACAAAACATCAAATTATATGATTTTTTATATGATTTAAAAAAAAACATCATATAAAAATAAGAAGAGAAACTCACATAATTCATATTTTGACATAAGAAAATAATGCATATTCTCTAGGTTGTCTGCCTCAATCTTATGACTTAAGGAAAAAATAAATAAATAAAAAAGAAAGGAATCTGCTTTTTTTTTTTTTTTATCCAATACATATACATGTGTCAATTGACTATTGATTAAACAATAGATAGATAACTGAAAAGGAGAATTTTCAAATATGGTTAAGAAATTGACCAAGTCAGATTACCATATTTTGTTGATGTTGTTGCTGTCGTATACGTGAGAGTAGGCCCCGTGATGCTTACCCGGTGCTAGGCAAGAGTATCCCACTAAAAGATTTTCTTCTATTACTAACCTCTCTTTCTTTAACTTCTCTTCTTTTTTCATGTTTTTTCCTTTTTCTTAGTGAAATCTCAGATTTTCAACGTCTCTCAAAAGACAGCAAAAGTGTATTGAACAAGAACACACAATGCGAACTCGAAGCCCACTTTTGTTATAAAGTTTCACTTTCGGCGTTCTTTTTGATGCGATTAGAAGAAGTAGACAAAAGCTAACCATTTTTTTTTGTGTAAAAGTAGTAGAACTAGCGTCTCAATTTTGTTTTTAATGCTTGATTGTTTTTTAACAAACTGGATGGAAACATATCTTCTTGTAGTCGTGCTATACGTAACCTGAATTATTTTCGCAATCTTTATGCGGTTAATATATTCGGTTTGAAAGCGATTTGTTAACATGGTCAAATTTTAATCCGGATACAGAATATAATTTTTAAAAAGTGAATCGTTGTTTAACTTAAATATCGACATCAAAATATGTACGCTTAAAATTTTTGTAACCTTCGAAGATTAACAAAGAAACAAAACCATATCATCTTATCTACCTATGTGTCGGTAGTTCAACTAGGTCAGGTGTAATGGTTGTCCACCCAAAAAAAAAATTACGAATCTGAGTATATGGCGATAAGGATAAAGACTAATATTGTTCTCCTCTCCAATGCAATAGTTTATGGACTTGAGTGTCATTTGACCTAAACATGCATCAAACTAAGCTTAAACAATCTAACCAAAACAAACCCTTGGTTGACCAAACCAAACCAACCATATAATATTTTCTAAGGTTCGTAAGCTTTCAAAATTTTATATGAAAGTAAAGAATTAACGACAAACTATAACAATCCAAACATCAGATATACACTATCGCATATGATGATCATGACTATAAATATATAATCAAACTAAACAAAATTAAAAGCCGCATTTCATACACTAAAACCAAAATAATTTTGGTTTGACTTTAATACGTTTCTTTCAAACCAAAGTAACCCGAACTCGAACCCAATCTTTGTTGTAAACTGAAACTATAGTTGAGCTAACCATCGAAATATTGTCCATATGAAAATCGACGTCACGTAAATGAAAGAAGCAACCAAACTAAAGATGAAATTTGCTACTAGACATATTTGGACCGACGCATAATTGATAGGAATGAAAAAGATCTCAAATTCTAATAATAAAACAATGTACTGTATATATAGTTTTGTAATGAAAATGTTGTTTCTGAGAGTGTCGGTGGATGAGACCGAACCGACAATCAAAGACGTGGGGTTATTCACAGATATATGTGACGTTCTCCGCACCGTCCCTCCCTCGACGCACGCACACGCGCAAGAACCAAACAACAACATTTGTATTCTTTTTGGAATTTAATCGAATTCCTAACCAAATTAAACAAATTAAATAATGAGTTTCTTTTTTCTTTTTTGAAAGCATCCCAACGATGTGATCACATGATACGTTCTATTCATTAGAGCATCATTAGTGGAGCAAATCCCATTGCCTCTACACTTTAATCATAGATTCTTAAAATCTGATAAAAGTCTGGATTTTTTTAGGCGAACAAAGACGAAATTGCATCTGGAGATTTGATAGATTCGCCGGTTTAGCCAGAAATTCAACAGATTCGATGTGAATCGATTGAATTTTCCGAATTTCGGATGAATCATACATCTTCTATCGCCGTTTCGCCGTTTGAACAAGAGAGAGAAGAGAAAGAGAGTCGGGAAGAATTAAAGGAAGAAATGGGAAAAACAAAAAAAAATCTTTTATATTTACTTGTCCACCAATGGGCATACGCCACGTCGCGTTACTCTGAGGATTACTCAATTGCTTCCCAAAGTAACGATACTCTCCTTCTTGGACTCGAAAATAGGTTTTTAATTGAGAAATTGGGGCCCAAATATGAGAGTAATCAAGAGAGTACTCCCCAGTAAAAATGGTCTTAGGCTCTCCCAAGTTTCACATCTTTGGAACCCACATGAAAATTAAATCAATTAATCTCAATAGGGATTTTGATCGCGTTGTTATTTCACACATTAAAATAGAATCTGACAAAATCTTAACATGAGAGAGCTACTATTGCTAATGATATAAAGTGGGATTTTATGGCTATTGCCATTAATGGTGTCGTATCACGAACCTCAAGAGTGTTTTATTGGATGACTTGATTCTGTCGATTAATAAGAGATTTGATCAGTAGTACTACTACTACTGTAGTAGTAACTCGTGAATTGGCGGACTAGTGTGACTGTTCCCCGTCATTCATTCCCTAGATTTTAACAAGTATAACTTTTATCTTTTATATTCTATTTCTCCGATTGCGGAACATTTGTGCTAACTCTTTCTTTAGTTAACATTTTTTAGTGTTTTTGTTAAATTCCACAAAACTTATTTGATACCAATGTGTTAGGTAGATGACTTATGAATAAGAAATAAATAAAATTATACGACCAGCAAAAACTTGAAAAAGACATCAATTCTAAACCGCGAAGCTTGGAGATTTACGAAATTGCATTAGCTCCAAAATAACTCGAGTCTTCATCGTTGTTGCCAAAAACAAACGGTTCGCGAGGCGAACCTTCAAACCTGAAGACAAAGGCTGCCTAAACCCGGAATCGCTAAAGAGGACTAATAGCAAGACTTGAAGTTTCATTCCTTACGGTTCAGACAAAAGTTAGAATCTAAACTGTTCTCTTAAGATTCCAAGTGTCACACCAACTCGCTTCTTTCCACATAAGCACAAGGCAAAGAAAACATGTACTTTAAAATTCATTTTGGGTTGCATAAAGCTGGCTAATAACTTACCTCGAGCTAGTGGAGATGTCATCAAAGAAGAAATCATGATGATTATATAGGAAAACAAAGACAAACCGAAATTACAGGAATCATGTTTTTATAATTTTTTTTGGCAGCATGAATTAAGGAGCTTGAGCTCTTTTTTGCAAGATGATGATAGGTGTTTCCCCTTTTCTCATCATGTCTCGGAAACTCAAACTCAAACACAAATCTATACAACAAATCAAAACCTGAGAAAAAAGAAATAAAACCTTATCCTAAGAATATTAAATTATCTAAAAGAAACCATTCCTTATTTCATCTTTCTCTTGCGGTCACACCAATATCCTTGTCCCTTGTCTTCTGATCTTTCCTATGGACGGATTGCTTGAACGCTACGGTTGGAGCGATTCTGCAGTTTCTCCTTTGATGCTCGAGAACAAGCTCCCCGGCTAACCAGTCGAGCTTCTCGAAATTGCTTTGTTCATCGATTCTTTTACCTCCAAACAAAACCGATTCTACATTCTTTTGCTTCAGCATCTCCTCCGCTACTCCCACCAGCATATTCACATTGCTCCCACTAGGGTCGGTGTCTATGTTTGGACTGCAAGGTCCTAAGCTCGACCCATACGCCTGCAACAAAACCCATCAATTCATTAAAACTACACAACACATCAAAATTATTTGTGAAAAAAACACCTACAAGTACGTACATTACATAATCCAACTTGAAAATTTCATTTGAGACAAACAACATATCATCCAACAACATTCCTACTAGGTCAAATTGGATGATCACAAATAATGAGCATTTTTACAATACCTGAATGCGAACATAGTTACTACTGCGGCAGTGACCAAAAGCCATGGCCACAGCTTGATCGACGGTGTCAGCAGCAGCGTCATTAGAAATAAGAGCCGCGGGGCGAGCCCAGTGCTTAGCCGTCCACTTGATAACCCGGTCGTATTCATAGCTAACGTGAAGCAACTGACCCATACCAAGAGAGAGAACAAGCAGATCCTCAACTCCTCGCACAAAGGGAAACTCCTGCTTGTTGTGGAGCACGTGCGTGATCGCAGCGGCCGTGGGATTGCTCATGGCTAATCCTCCACCAACGGCCACGCACTCGGTGCGACCATCAACGGACTTCATCACCAACGGGTCAAAAACACCAGGCTCAGCGCAAGTAGCTCTACAAATCTCCCAGAGCCTAAAGTCAAAGCCGTCCGTCTCAAGTGCGTCGGCGCGTGAGAAGAGAAACGGCGCAGAGCTTTTAAGGTCGTAGCAAGGTATAAGCACAGGCTTAAGCGTGTCCTTTAAGGTGAGCTCCGAGAAAGACTCCTTCATCACTTTGTTCAACTTGGCCGACCCGGTTCTCATCATGACCCGTTTCAAGATCCCTCCTCGTCGTCCTCGTCCTCCGTAAAGACCCTTGGCGTTTTTGGTGAGGAACTGCCACGTGTCATCGGCTGTGAAGATGGGACGGTAACCGTCTCTTGAACCGAAGAGCATCGCTGTGTAAATCCCACCAATACCGGACCCGGCGGCTACATCAAAGTAATCGGCGATCCGGGCATTCGGGTCACCCGATTTCGATTTCAGAGCGTGCTCAAGGTAAGCCAAAGCCTTGCCGGGCAAAATCCCTCTCATCCCACCCCCGTCGATGCTAAGGATACATACTTTACCTCTCTGGTTCTTAACCGACCCAGCCGAATTAGCGGGTTCGGGTTCCGGTTTGGTTTTGGGCTCGTCGTCGCCGTACCCGAAAAGAAACTTGCTCTCAAGAATGGAGAAAATCTCGTAGCTGAGTTTGTCTGTATCGATGCTAGGTTCCTCCTCCTCCTGCATAATATTATCATCATTCGCCGCCGACGACTTAGAAGCCTCCGTAGTAGTAGCTCCGCCTCTCTGTTTGATTAAATGCTTAACGGAAGCAGTGGCGGTGGGTTTATTATTGCGTACTCTATGCATGATGATTGATAGAAAAAATCAATACTTCCTTCTTACCCACAATTTTAAGACATATATGAACAACAACAACAAGAGAGTTCAGACCAAACCCACACAAGTCTTGGACTTTTTTTTTTTTGTTTTTGGTCAAAAAAAAAAATAATTGTAACTTTCTTCCCTCTCACCTCAAAAATTCAAAAAAGAAAAAGTTGAAAAAGGATGAAGAAGAATGAAGAACACAGGAGTTACAGAGGATGTCTGTTGTTTTGTTGTATATATATATATAGCGCACGCTTTACTTAAAACCTCCCCCCCCCCACCAAACCCATCAGATTGAAGAGAAAGGAGAAAGGAGAGACGGCAGACAAAACACGGACTATTTAAAGTACTAATCAATAAGACAAAGAGGAACGAGAGCTACTCCTATTAATTAACTAATTATCATTTGGGATCATTTTTTCTATTTTGCATTACATACATAATACAACACAAAGACTTGTAGTTGCATTCACTTTTACAGAGACTTTTTTTTTTTTTTTTTTTTTTTTTTTAGCGATTTAATTTTCCATATAAGACTTCAAAAGGCATTTGTTTTTTTCTGTATACAAAAAAAAAAAAAAAACTGTAGAGCAAGAGAAGATCTCTATGGGTAGTCAGTAGTTTAATTTTAATAAAATTGAGAGACGACGTTACTTAATATTTTGGAAAAGAAAGGTAACATTTGCAAGTAACATATAGCCTCTCTGACTTTCTTATTTTTACATAACTACAAACGTAACGAACGCTAATCTTTCTTCTTCTTCTTTTTTTTTGTTGTTGTGCAAAGCGAACGCTAACGGCTAAATCTATGATGATTAATAGTAATATTTTTAGCCTCATATGAACTAATCTTTTATTGTAAAAATAAAATAAAATAGTAATATTTTTAATGTATAAGAGCGAGCTTCAAATGTTTTTTGAAACTAGCAACGTTGAATGCTTTTTTTTTTCCCCTTAGATTGGAATGCAATTAAGAGAAATGAATATTGCTAATATATAGGAAAAGAAATAGTACTATATTTTGACCTTTACGGACAAGAGATGTCTTGTAGTTTTTTTTTCTTTTCTTTCTTTTTATTTGTAATCAAAAAGAATCTATCAGAAACGTGTGTGGAGGGACTCTAGGAAATATTCATAGACAGTTTTAATTATATATGATGATGATGTCAAATTTGACATGTCAAAGTTCTATCGTGTTCTCTAATCTCTCTTGTTTTTTTTTTTTTTTTTTTTTTTTTTTTTTTTTTTTTCTTTTAAATACGGAATTCAATTACTACTAGTTATTTGCTTTGTCACATATTTGTTGTAGTCAAATTCGTATATACAGTAGAACCTCTATAAATTCGTATATACGCTAAAGTTTGTTCTCAATCAAACAAATGTGACGCTAGTTAGCATCTTCATTGTATATCTCTTGTCATCCCGTCTACTAATTATTTTCACTTGAATTGTTTCATTGCTTCAGTTGACCATAAAAATGTTATTTTTTTCTCCAGTATGAATACGAATTACAAACTAATAATTTCATAAAATGCATTATAAGAAATAAATAAATAAACATATTACATCGACATTTCCTACCAGCAATCTGTCTTTTATTTTTTTGAAACCTTTGTACACATTAATTTGACAATTTGATACATTAAACATCCAAATGATCTGTTTTTATTTTTTCACAGAATTATTGGGAAATGCTCATTTTAGTTCGTCCCTTTTCAAAAATGTTTTTTTATCTGTCTATTTTTTAAAACAACTCTCACTAAATCTGAGAAGTTCATAATTTTTTATAAAGTTTAGAAAGTACTTCTTAATAATAATTGGACGTTGAGCCTTGATCCAAATGTTTATATGGTTTTATTAGTTTTTTCTTTTGTAAAGTTTAAGTAAGGTTTTACAAATATTTTTTAAACAAGGTATTTTAAAGTTTTTTAAAGGCATACACAAAGTTATCTTTCTACATTTATAAATACATTACAAGGTATTTTAATTTTTTTTTATAAAGTATACATTATAATGTATTTACTAGATTTGAACCCGCGGTACACCGCGAGACGATTGTTTAACTAATTTTTTTTTAAATTGTAGTTATATATATATATTTATTGTTTAAATTTATATAATTCAATATTTGGTTATTAACTTTAGGATTTGACCGTAGTATACAGCGAGAAAATTTCTTTTTACATAATCGTAATTTAATGAATTTAATATTATATATGTAATATTCTCATATTAATAAAACAAACAAATGAAATGATGAATTATCCGTATTGGCTCACCATTTGACCCCGTCCATAATAATTTATTATCAATCTAGAATTGAGTATCTTTTGAAATTGTCAACATGTATATCATCATAGGTTTGCATTCTAAGATTTACTACGTCTTGTACCATGAGACAATTTTTGTTCTTTAACTATTAATTTTTAAAATAGTCTATGAAGTACAATAAATGAGGATGTTATATCAAAGTATAATGTAAATCAATAATTTTAATCACAAATTTGACAATCCATAACGCATATTGACAGAATCATGAATCCTAAATCTTAACATCCTAATATAAAAAGAAAAAAATGATATTAGAGAGGACAAAATATGAAAACAGGAAAAGTAAAAAAGACATAATAAGTCACACATAACTCACCTTTTCATTGGTGTTTAATGTTATGGTAGAAGAACTGGTTTGTTTATGAGAAGTATTTATAGTGGTTTAAAAAAATGGTAGGAATTTTTCTATGAGTGATTTTCAAAAATCTTGGTTAGAAAATTGAAAATATCTATAAAAAATCATTATTTTCGATATGTTTTGTAGGATTTAAAAAATTATTTTGAAATATGCTAACAGGTATGAGTCTAAATCTCGTAATTAACTACATACCTTTATTATAAAAAGTTTCAATTGCTTATCAATTTAGTAATCTATCTTACCAACTTAAATTTCATACCCAAATAATATATAAATTTTAAACTTGTAACTAATAAAAGGAAAAAAATAATAATTGTGTTCAAATATTTTAGGAAAACACTTATTTCCATACCCGATTTTTTTTTTTTTTTTTTTTTTTTTTTTTTTTTAATGTCTTAGTTACAATGGCATTGAAATGTAAATATTTCACAACTCCAAGCCTTCTTTGCCATAACTACTGCAAAAATGTTAATATAGATAAATGTATAAAGATAACTTTGTGTAGGCCTTAAAAAAATTACACACTATTTTCAATCTTTTTTTGTTTTTTTTGGGACAAACAAGCATTTCATTAAACTATAAACCTCAAAGAGTGATGTTCATACAACTTAAAAACAATAGAGTACATGAACGTTAAAAGATAGAGGCTCCATGAGTCTTCCACGGAGGTGCACAACTTTGAGGAGCTTGCAAAGGGTGAAAGATTTTTTGATCTCTTGAAGGATTCAAGGTTGAAGACAAGCTTCAAGAAATCCCTGACCAACAAGTGACCATTAATAGCTTTTGCGACAAAGGCATAAGAGCTTTTGGTAAATTGCTCCATGAAGGAGATTATGGGTTTGGGTGGTTTCCAAGTGCAGGTGAGGGCAGGCCCGGCCCTTCACCCATTCTCATGACACATGGTTGTTGGGCCTCAATATTTTTTTGACATTTTTAGTAATAAAAATAGGCCTCAAAAAATATTTTTATTGTAAAAATAGGCCTCAGTTTTATGAAAGTTACAGATTTGGCCTCAAGTTTTAAATTTATCTATTTTTTATTGCAAAAATAGGCCTTATTTTCCGAAATTTTAAAATTTAGTTTCAGTTTTAATCCTTTTTTATCTATAAAATCTATTAAAAAAATTGTTTTGTATTGGGACACAAATTTCACTGGACCTGCCCTGGGTGATGGTTGGCAGGAACAGATTCTCCATGATGGTAAAGGTTTGCGGTGCTTGCCAGAAACAAGTACAAAGCCAATTCTCAACTAGCTTGGTGAAAGAGTTTTTACTCGGACTAAGCTTCACTACCAAAGGCTTTTAATCGTGAGGCTGGGTATATAAGCTTGGTGAAAGAGTTTTTACTCGGACTAAGCTTCACTACCAAAGAAAAGTCGTGGCTGGGTATAGAAGGAAGATACCCGAACTTACACCGTTTATTAGGTGATTGGGGAGGGGGATTCAGGTAACACACGTCATACAACTTCGAGTTTACAGATTCACAAAACAAAGCCATAAGGGCTACCATTAGCAGGGTTCTCAAGAGCTTGATGCAAAGCCAAAGCAGCGATGGTGAATTACTTGTCATATGGAGAGTCTTCGGCCAAAGAGTTTGTAATCTAGAAACCATCTACTAAGGTGTGACAAAAAACAAGTTGGATCCATCCTGGAATTAATAAGCACTTGGGTTTTGAAACGAATCTCATATCCTTCTTCTCCACACCTTTTCTTGCAAAAATATTATCTCTGATATGGCGACAAGATGCTTGTGAGGATTTGGAGCTGAAAAGTTGAGGAGTAAACGATAATCACCGCTCCTTTGAGACGGGATCATAATGTCGTTACTCGTCATCCTTTTCCTAAATAAACGATTAGATGCGGCAGGTTGACAAGCTGAGCGAAGAGGAGGAGGTTCGGGAATATTCATGATAAAAGGAGCTGGATTCGAACATGACATGTGTAGATGCTTGGGTGTTCAATTCCCTTGAAGCTGATGAAAGCAAATCCGGGAACAGAGGTTCAGCCATCAACAAGGGGAGGGAGAACAGAGATTGCAAGCTTTAAAATCCAGGTTGCGATTCAAGAAGATACAAAGCGAGACTAATCTTTTTTTTGTTAAAAGAGGGAGAACAGCGTTGACCAAATAGCCACGATATGGAAGCAAGAGGATTAAAAGGCTTAGTATGGGAAAGTATTTAAACATGGCCCAATCAGATTGGGTAACTGATTTAGCAGAATAATAGTTGGGCCGAGATTGAAAGCTTAACGGGCCAAGTCCAATAAGGGCTACCATCAGTTGGATTAGGTCTAAAACTTCCGTCGTCGTCTTCTTCCTCGCCGGCACAAGCGTTTCAGACTTGCAGATCCGGTGAAGTCGTTGAACGCCAGGGGTCGTAAGGCAGTTGGGCGTCAGAGTTCTAGGGGAAGGTTTAAAGCAGCCTACAACTTCAAAACTTAGGGGTAATTTGGATTCGAGGGATTCCACTTTTCGCGTGAGCAACGCATGGGAGTGGGATGGTTCATCGGGAGCCACCGTCGTACTCTGTCAGATTTGCATACGTCGGAGAGAGGCAGAGAATAGTAAAATTCAAAAGACATGGGAAAAGGTAGGAAACTTTCAAAACAGCAGGAAAGACAAAGGGAACAAAGACGGTTGCAAGAAAGCCGAGGATTAGAACATAGATCCCAACGCCGGCGAGCTAGGGCTCCACCGGCGTCGGAAGACAAGAAAATGTTAAGCTTCTCGATACTCGTGCCTGGGAGGTTTTTTAGCCTTGCGAAAGTTCTCTTTCCAAAAGGCTTATTTAGCTATAACTTTGTTTACACACTATTTTGAGGGTCCGGTAACCGCGGTTTTTGTAGTACGGTTTACAAAAAATTTGTCAGTGCAGTACGGTTCAACTGCGGTATGTACGGGACCAATGTATTTGTGGGACAAGTGCGGTTTTTCCAAAATAAGCGGTACAAAATAATGTTTGATTGGTTAAAAACAATTGGCAGTGCGGATTTCATATTATTTTATCATAAATAAATTATATTTGTTTTTAATGAAATAATATTTTCATATATTTTTTAAAAATCAAAATTTTATTTTGAAGTAATTAATTGATTTTCTTTATTAATGAAGAAATACATGTTTTAAAATAATTTCAGTATAACGGAAACTATAATTACAAAACTATAATTACTTTTTGAAATTGTTACATTCATTAATATATATATATATATATATATTAATCATATTTTCCATCATAAAGTTGACTATAGATTTTTGTTTTTACAAATCTGTTATTTTCTGTATGAAAATATATAAAAGTTAAAAGAAAGACAATGGAAAAGAAGAAATGAGAGAAAATAGGCTTAGAATAAATAAAAGAATATATCTATATATATATATATATTTGTGGAGATAATAACTAATAAATAACTATTTTTAATACATCAAAAATCTGTTGGTCAAAAGACTCAAAACAAAGAAAATAATCAAAAATAATAATAATATGTATTATCCATTGCGGTTTTGTTTCGACCGCTGGGTAAACAGGTGTTTCAAATTGAAAAGCGTTTTCTTGCTTTTTATCTCTTACTGAAAACCGCACCCAGTTCCTTTTAAAAAAAAAAAAACGCAAATTGAAAACAAAAGTGGTGATTGGTGATTGAAGTGTGGTTTCTGGAAATACGTAATGAAATCCGCGTTTACTATGTTACCAATCACTACCTGAATCTATCTCAAATTTTTACAAGCATTATTTTTGAAAAATAAAAATAGAAAGAAGAAGTTTTGAAATTGGGATTTTTATTAGGAATGCCATTTTTCCCAAAAGTCTTCTCACAAATGCCACTTTTGTTTTTTCTTATGAGGAATGCCATTCTCGTTAATGATGGAGAGATTTTAATATTACTAAAATAACTCTACTCTATTATCTGTGAAACGCATGCGGGAGAATTCAATGAGGAAGAAAAATTTGAAGGGTTTGAGGTCATTAATAACGATGAGACTGACATTAATGGCAGCGGCTTTGGCCCTATGGTTGTTTAAGGGGTAAAAGAAAGAGTTAATTAGTTGTAGTTAACGAAGCAAAAGGTTAGAGATAACAGATCTGAAGAAAGAGAGTGGCGACGAGCAGGAAGAGTTAATTGTGGTCGGAGAATCGGAGGTAAGGCTTCACATTTAATATGCTTTCAGATAATGAAACATGTTCTTTCACATTTATTTTAGTCTGTTGGTAGAGACTGTTGTTGGTGGGAGAGAATGTTGTTGTGAGTAATAAATGTGCTAAATGTTGATGCAGATGGACGGGAGAGTGTGTATGCTTGTGGGTGAGTGGACATGTTCAGACATGGGGGTGTGGAAGTTTGTTGTCCGTCGCGGGCAAATTGCTAGATTCTTGTCTATTGGCATAGGGACAACGTTTGCAGAGGTGAAGGAGAAGATAGTAGAGCTGTTAGGGGTAAAACCTGAGGAAAGCAATATAGAGCTAAGCTTCTGACACCCAGGAGAAACAGTTGTCTTCACACAAGGGAAGATGCCCCCTGTTTAAGTTGAGTTTGAGCAGTTTAAAGCGAAGAATGAAGAGGGTGGGGGGGGGTGTATTTGTACGTTTCGATCAACAAAAAGAAGGTGATATCAGCCGAGGGAGGACAAAGCATGTTGTATATCGGGGAAGAGAACAATGTGGGTAATGTTGATGAAGATGGACATCTAGAAATGTCTATTATGTGTGGACATAAATCTGGGCAGAACATGTTGGCTGCAGGAGCTGAAGAAAATATGGCCATCGGTGGTAGACAAAACATTGAAGCAAACGAGTTGTCCATTTCGGCGGAGAAAAACGATATGACGGGGCGTGGAATTATGAGTCTAGCTGACGAAACTGCCAATTTGGAAGAAGTTTCCGATGAAGTTTTCTTAGAGTATCTAAGGAATGTTGAAGAAGTCCACTGGCTGGAAATGGTCCACAAGGAAAGGGATAACGGGTGCCAAAATGATGGAAGCTTAGGTGAGAAGAATGTGAAGAGGAAAGGTTTGGGAGATCATGGGAACCCTGGTAAAAAGATGAAGGTGAGTTCGATTACATCAGGTGATAAGGGAGAACTTTATGCCGGAAATGGGACATCGGATACTCAAATGGGAAACCCATATGGAGGGGAAAACGATAGAGAAGAGGGTGAGGGTAGAACCAAGATGGAAGAGGATGATGATGTTGGAGCCACATCAGGGGGAAGATGTGACGATGTGCCTGATTATAATTTTGACGAGTGGACTGAACGGATTAATAGAGATTACCCGGCTGATTGGGATCCTTTCAAGGGAAGGGTAGAGAGGGCAATGGAACCCATAGGTTTTGGACTTGGCATAGAGCTAGACGATCAGTTAGCGGATGAGAACGTTGTTGGTGATGATGTCCGCGGGCTAGCGGTAGTGCCATACAATCCATCACTACTTGAGGATGCACCACCAGTGCGAGACAACGTGACAGATCAGTCGGTCGGAGCCATTGGCAGAGTAGCCGATGGAATGGATGAAGGGTTGTTCGTGATTGAGGGAGGAAACGAACATATGACATGTATGCGTAGTTACAGAGCAGTTATACGAGAAGACGATCCTCATCTTATCAATGATGCTCCTCCCGTGCATGAAAATGTTTGAGGAGGTCCGAACGAAGAAAGGAACATGGATTTGAAAATGGCAACCGATGCATTATATGTTGGACGTATATTTGCAAACAAAAAAGAGATGCATAAAATGCTGTCACTTTATGCGATGACCAGGATGTTCAGTTTTCAAATCAGCAAGTCAGATCCAGGAAGAGTTATTGCAACTTGCGTAGACAAGAACTGCGGCTGGAGAATATATGCAACAACCCATGCAAATTCTCAAAACTTAGAGATCAAGACATTGACATTGAAGCATACTTGTGATGTGGGTGCTAGGTCAAAGTATGGAGAGAAAGCTACTGCTAGAATATTGGCAGATCTACTAAAGGCAAAATTCGCAAATGGCAAGAAGGGACCACGAGCTTGCGAGCTACCTGATATTTGTTTGTCTGAATACCACGTGACAGTATCTTGCACCAAGGCATGGAATGCTAAAGAGTTGGCAATGGTATCAGCGCGAGGGAACGAGGAGGAAAGTTATCGGTTCCTGTCAACATATTTACACCTATTGAAGTCAACTAACCCAGGGACCATGACTGCCATGCACACAACGGTGGACAAAAAAAGGCAAAGCATTGTTCAAGTACCTATTTTTTGCATTGGGAGCTTCTATTGCGGGATATCAATATTTGAGGAAGGTCATTGTAATTGATGGCACATCAATGAAAGGAAAGTATAAAGGGTGCTTGGTTGCAGCCAGTGGACAAGATGGGAATATACAATTTTTTCCCTTGGCATATGGTGTAGTTGATGGGAAAATGAAGGAGGATGGGTGTGGTTCTTTGAGAATCTAAAAAAGTTTGTTCCAGATGAAGAAGCCCTAGTTTTTGTCTCTGACAGACATGCATTAATATATGCAGCGTGAGGTAAAGTCTATCCAATGGCCCAGCATGGTGCATGTTCTGTCCATCTATTTAGAAACGTGAAGCACAATTTTCATTGTGAAGGGTTGGCTACTGTGGTATCTAAAGCTGCGAGGGCATACACAGTAGGAGATTTCCGGTATTGGTGGAGAGAAATTGAAAACCGAAAACCAGCTTGCGCAACTTATCTCACAGAAATTGGACTGCCACACTGGACACTGTCCCACTTCCCCGGAGATCGTTACAACATAATGAGGAGCAACATCTCAGAGTCGTTGAATTCAGCGAAGCAAACTGCTGTTGACTACCCTATTGTGTCGATGGTCGAGTTTATCCGGGCAATGTTGATGAGGTGGTTTTACTGCCGGAGGACAATGGCAAATAAAACAAAAACAAGATGCACACCAGAAATAGAAGAAATCCTGATAGACCACCTGAAAGATGCTGGGGACTGCCGTGTTCTATCAGCGAGTCAGTGGATTTATCAAGTTAACGATGGACGAGGTATTGTTTTTACAGTGGACTTGGAGAAAAAAACATGCACTTGTCGAGTGTTTGATGTATTGAAGGTGCCCTGTTGTCACGCTTTGGCTGCCCAAGGAGTGCTTCAAATCGATATCTATTCCCTGGTTGATGAATGCTACTTTGTTGGTCCGTGGAGGAAAAAGTACACAGAAGTCATAATGCCCGTGCCAAAAGAAAGGGACAGCGACATCCCATCGGCCGTAAAAGAAGAGACTGCTGATCCACCTAGAACAAAACGCGCGGGTGGAAGGCCAAAGAAGAAAAAGATACCTTCCCAAGGGGAAAAGCATAAAGTAAGTTTGTAGGTGTTGTTAGATTGATATGTCTATGTGTTTGAATGTATTAGTGAACTAATAGGCGTATTTTTTCCTAATTAGCGGAAGAAGCGAAAGACACCTGCCAAGTGTGGAAGATGCTTCGGGGTGGGTCATAACATGAAAAGATGTTCTCAGCTAATATGAAGAAATAAGTTGGGAAATTCCTGTGTCTTTTGGAGTTGGCTGACCATAAAAATTGGTAGACATTGGCAGGCCTTAATGTCTACAGATGATAGACATTAAACATGATTGGTCTTTTTGTGTGTTTTTCGGATATGTAAGAAATAAGGAACCCTATTACCTCCATGGATGTAAAATACATTGTAGTGTAATCGTTATCTTTTGTAAAATGTGGAGAACTACATTTGTGTTCAATGAAGTATCTAACACTTTGGTAGACAAAACTGGCAATATGTCCATCAAGCCTACATTGTGCAATTTTTCCTTCAGGAAAGTTCGTAGAAAGTCGGAAATGAGTGCATATATGACCAAGCATCACAAATAGATTTGGAGCAGAAAAGTACATTGAGTCTTAAAAGAAGAGATATTGAAACAACCGAACGAGAGACAAATAACACTGATGGGAGACAAAAAACAAGCTGATAGACACGGTAGGTGGACAAAAGCTTGAGAGTACATATGGTGCCTAATGAAAAGGAGGTAGACAACAAGAAAAGTCTACTACAAAGCAAAAGGAGATAGAGAACATGAGAAGCCTACTACAAAGCAAAAGAAGATAGACAACATGAAAAGTCTACTACAACTGGGGAGGAAACTCCAGCAGAATACATAAATGTCATACATAAATCACCCTCTGTAGTTGTTGATGGACATGCCGATTGCCAAGAGGAAAGCAATAAGGGCGAGTACAGTAGAGAAAATAACAGCAAGCTCAAACTTTTGGTTTCTGGGGGGTGGTTGAGGGGGTTGGAATCCCTCAACAAATGCCCGGAAATGAGTATAGCCAGCGCCTAGCTCTGCGACCATCTCATGAAGGCTATTGATTTGTTCATCGTGGGCGTGAACACTCTTCAGCACAGTACGGGGGTCGCATTGTTCCCCTTCTTCGGTATAGGTGAGGTACCGCATCATCCGGTCATCATTTTCTGAAAACCTGGCATTGATGTCGTGTATCTCCTCCATAATGGCTTTATCCCACATCTTGCTGAAGTGATGCCCTCCAGTCTATGAGAAATAAATGATGATGTTGGTAAGTGATACAATAAGAGTTGTTACAATAACACATTGGTAGACGAAAATAGCAACATGATACAAAAGAAAGGGACTTACTTCACTTCTCTTACACTCGTAGAAGATATGCCCAATGCCTGGCTCTTCAGATCTGGTACCAATTTTGAGATGACTACCACAAATGCACATCCGAGGGAGGCTGTATGTTGGGTCTCCATAACGACGAGAAAAAATAGAAGATGCGGAAGAAGCAGAAGCATCGGAAGGATGAGGCGTGCCGTAGACAGCCTCATTGGGAGTGTATGCAGATGAAGAAGATGGTTGAGAGTAGCTATACTGCCCCATTATGTGAATAATAACAAAGAAGGCAGATGTGGTGGAATATATGGATAAGAGATCCTATTAGTCTTTAGGTGAATAATGACCTAGTAGGCGGTATTGGTGGCCCACTGTAGTTTTTATCGTTTGACTTTGAAGCTGTTGACAGTGTTTGCTCTGCCATCACGGTACAGAGACATGATTGATTGGCTTCCACTATAGCTAATTTGGTATAACTGGCAAGGTAGGAGTGTTTTAAGGTCTGTAGACTTTTATACCACTTGTGTAGATAAAGCAAGGGCAGACAATTGTCTAATCAGATTGAAATACAGTCCACTCTTCTAACCGTTGTTTAAATAACAAAATGTAGTAGGGAACAAAAAACATAAGAAGTTCTAGGGAAACATAAGAAGTTCATGGAAAACATAAGAAGTTCTAGGGAAGTACATAACCGTTTGAAACAAATTCTAGGGAAAACATAAAAAGTTCAATTCTTTAGTGAGACAACAAATTCTTGGTAAACATCAACAGCGTAGGACATACGGAGTTGGTCCACCAATTCCTCTGTTAGTCCATCAGGCATTACTTTTTGCTAATGAAGCTTGATAAACTTAAGCGCCAGAGGACCACAGTCGCCGGTCCTGTCATTCTGGTAAACATTCTCCAGTCTTTGAAAGCTAAACACGTTAGGAAGAGGGCAGTCAACTGATGCAGGATCTACGAACTGCTTAATGACCAGTGGGAGGAGGTCCATTATAGGTCTCATGAGACGGGGAACCCCTACTTCTTGGGGGCATTGTGGACAATTAACGGATCAAGGATCAAGACGTGAGCCGTCCTCAAGCGAATAACAAGTGCAACCCAATGCCATTTTCCCCAATTCATAGGCAAATAAACAGTATCTACGTCGGTGTACCATGCAAGGTTGGAGTTACGGTTGTGGACATTACCTCTGACGTAGTTCTTAATAATGTTGTTCCAGGAAAAACTTGTTTTCTTCTTTGATGCCTGATAACGCTGTAACTCGGTGGTTAGCATGTGAGAGAACCAAGTGTCAAGGATAACTATCCTGTTTTGGCGCAACTTATCCCCATAACGCCTCCACAGAAGGCTTAGCATCGCTTCCATGTGCTGGAAAACAAAGGTGGACAAAGCTTCAACAAATGCATTCTTATTAACAGTAGACTTGGGTTGCTCTGTAAGATAGTAGTATGCACTTAACGGAGTATCCACCCAGTGTTGTGGCGTGTAAATCTCGCTAAAGAAAGTCTTCTTGACAGGGATGCTATCAATAATGTACTCCCTGAGAAATAAGTCAATTACACAAAGCTAGTAAATATAATGTTGGTATGATATAACCAGAGAAAAAAAAAGATAGAGAATCGTTAGAAACAGACTTTTTACGGTACGCTTTTAGCTGTGCGATAAACCTTCTCTCCAGTGAACGGCTTACAGCTTTCAGAGGCATGAAACTATCGTCTTCGAAGCTCTCTGAAGCTGGTTGCTTAGAGTGAGAAGTCGAACACTGACCATAGCGCCTAGGGGCTGTCCTCGTTCTTTTCCTTGGAAGTGGAGTTTGACATTTATCGGCGGTGGGGTTACGTTGCTTCCTATTAGCTTTGTTGGGGACCTGCAAAATGGCCTTTGCTGTAAGTAAGCAAGCAATGTAGATGGCTGAGACATGGGAGGAAATCTTAATGGACAAGTTAAGAATCATACCTCCATCCGTGGTCCACCTTCAGTTTCACCTGCAGACAGAACTGATGCCTCTCCTACAACGACTTCATCATCATTCACATGCTCCTCAAGTGATACATTGGTACCCGCATCACCAGAATTGTCATGAGCACTCATGGTTTCCAATTGGGATCCTGATGGACGTTGAGGCTGAAAATAACATAAAGGACATAAGTTCATTAGGGTGGACATAATTCTATTAAGATGGACATAAGCCTATTAGAGAGGAATCATACCTCTACTACAACGGCGTATACAAATTCTGAATCACCTTCCTGATGACCTTCATCAGGGACCCCTGCCTCTCCTACGACGTCGTCAGCATCATTCTCCTTCACATGTGGTGATACAATAGTGGCTTCATCCCCTGATTGGTCACGCTCACTCATGTTCTCCATTTGGGATCCTGAATCACCTTCTTGATCACCTTCATCAGGGACCCCTGCCTCTGTTGCCTCATCCCCTGATTGGTCTCGATCACTCATGATCTCCTTTTGGGATTCTGAAGGACTACCAGCCTGAAATAACAGATGGACAAGAGTTAACGGAGGTGGACAACATTATAAATGGAATGTCTATCGTGGTCACTTTGATTACCTTATTTACCGAAGTTATTTGTGTAGACTCTGTTGCCTCATCCCCTGATTGGTCTCGATCACTCATGCTCTCCAGGTTGGATTCTGATGGACTACCAGCCTGAAATACTAGATAGACAAGATTAACTGTTGATGGACAACGAAAATAGCTAGTC
Source organism: Camelina hispida (assembly GCA_023657505.1). Taxonomy (NCBI): domain Eukaryota; kingdom Viridiplantae; phylum Streptophyta; class Magnoliopsida; order Brassicales; family Brassicaceae; genus Camelina; species Camelina hispida. Next base: position 30,848,960 of record CP094632.1, read on the forward strand.
TACCGTGGTCCATTTGATGGACTACCAGACTGAAACACCAGATCGACATCTTGAGTACTGTTGATGGACGACAAAAATAACTATTTTACCGTGGTCCATTTTATTACTGCATTGTCTGAGCTTATGTGTGGAGGATTTGTTGCAGTATCGGGTTGGGTGCATATTACCATCCTCTCTACTTCTTCTTCACTTGCTGAGCCCAATCCCTGTCCAACAAAGGTAAGAGAGGAAGTAATATAAACTTTGTCCACCAATGTTTATTGTCTATCAGGTTGACTTCTGTCTTACCACGTCGCCTTCTTCCTGACCAGGAGATCTGCTTCGACAATCTTTGTTGTCCTGCTGAGTTGAGCAAAGTGTGAGAGTTAGTTAGTAATTATAGATCTCTAGTAATTACCATGGGATTTATGCAAAGGTAGGCCGGAGTTGTACCTCATCCGAAGAAGAGTCGCCAGTATCAACATTATCTTTAGGGTGGACATTTTCCATACATCCATCTTTGAAGGACTTGTTTATACTGTTAACTATATTTGCGATGTCAGGGCCGTAGTTTTCCCATGAAGATTGGTTGAACTTTTGCGCAGTATCTGGATGGGACGTGGGTGGTGAATTCGGGCAAACACCTTTGGACTTCAAAGATCTGATAACTCGGTCATAAATCTCGTCCTGCAGTAGACTCCTCTCAACATCCCACACCTGCTTCATTTTTGCTGTATGCTCTTTGTTTTTACGATCGACCTCACGCAGAAGTTACTGAGCAGTGAAAGAATCAATAGTGTATTCGTCCACGTGATCTTCTTCTTGGACGAATGCAGGGGCTTTCCCTTTGCCTCTGTTTTTGTTTCTTCGATTTGGAACACTCACCTTAGTTTTGGGGATGGAAGGCAGGTCAGCCGTATTCCTTTCCAAACCCGCAGATGCAGTAATAAGGGAAAGCTGTGCCATTCCACCTGGCCAAACATCAGGCGTAAAAATGTGTCCGTCTTGAAACTTCTTCCACATGTAATCAACGCGGTCATCATCGACCTCGTCAACCCAGGAACACGAAAGATGGTCTATTGGAACGTCGAAAGGCAGTATACAGTGGACACAGAGCTGTGGACAAGACAGAAAATGAGATGATGTAACAAAATTAGTAATGGACCATTGTCAATGTTTGGGAAAAGTTGAAACTTACATTTTTGTCCACCTCTGTCCGTATAATGTTGTCATTGTGGTATGAGTTCATTTTTGTGAGTTGTTTAACAGATCGGTCCTTAAAAGTGCGTTCAGCGTCAGTTTCAGGGAGATAGGTCTCCAGCATGGGGATAGCCTTTAGGAACAGCAATTGGAAAGCGAGGGTGAAGCCATGTGTTGCTGTATGGGACCCCATCAACTTTTTACATAAAACGTCAGGAGTCCGTTGAAACATACCAACATTAACCATCTCAATAGTCCGTTCAAAAGATTTCCTCCCCCAAGGGTAGTTAACAAATGCGTCCAAGTCCTTCAACATCTTAGCTACTTCCTTGCTTGCCCTAACCTTTGAGGAGTCGCAGACAAGAATACCCTCAACAATTACAATGAGGGCAAGCCGTAACCGACGTTGTCCATCCATTCTATCAGCTTTAGGCAATGACTTGTCCCGCTTCAACATCAGAACAATATCCCAAATGGAGTAGGATTCCTCCGGTCCAAGAAGAGTATACCAGTAAGGTTGATCCCCTTCGGCTGGCGTTTCCAACATTTTGGTCTGTAATTGTGAAGGATAAGGTCTACAGTTGAGACCTGTTATGAGTCCAAACTCTCGGAGGGAGAAACGGATGGGATGACCGCCAAACACAAACCACATCTCGTGAAGTTTGTGGTTTACAATGGTACAACAGAGAAGCTGGTGGACAAGCTTACCAAAGAGGGAGTTTTGCGGACCGGCAGTTCAAATAGAGGACCAAAGCAAGATGCTTTCAGCCAATCATACTCCGCAGTACCATCCAAAACTTGGACGATGTCCAGCAGATACTCTGGCTTTGAGTATGAGTTTATACGACCTCTTGTTGGATACCGGTTAGTAGCGAATAATCGATGAGGGAGAAGGGAGGCCTCAATATCCTGAATGGGTTCCTACGGAAACTGGTCGACAGAAGGCATGACATTCGTAGAGTCTTTATCAGACCTGCAATGGAGAGGACGTTGTAAATTTGTCCACCATGAAACCAACATGAAGAAGACAAGATTGACAATGGATTGCATAAAAAACGACAACATGTCAACGAAGGAATGGACATCTACCTTGGGTGTTTGATTTGGTCCACCAAATGGAGACCTCTATCGGACCTGCAATGGAGAGGAGGTTGTAATGTTGTCCACCATAAAAGCAACATCAAGTATAGAAGATTAACAAAGAGATGGACATCTACCTTTGGTGTTGGATTTGGTCCACCGAAAGAAAACCATGCCCAGTATCTGCAGCCGAACTGCAATGAGGAAAAGTTAGTTTGTTGCACATATGAAAACAGCACACTTCCAAACAAAAACTACAATTGAAATCACATATACCTCGGCTTCTGATAGTTGTCCATCGGTAGGACAACATTACCGATGTCTGCAGCGGCACAATTTTCGTCAGCAACAGCATTGCCAGCGCCAATGATGACATCAAACCTGGTGCGGAACAGGAAGAAGACAAGATTCAAAAATGGTGGACCACCATGGTGGACAAAGAAAAAGTGATGGACAAAATATAAAATTCCGTTTGAGATTCCGTCTACATAGCCATTAGTTGGTCTACCAGATCTGTCTATCAGATCGTTTGTCTACCCTAATTCACACAAACAGGTTATAGTTCTTATCCTCGCGATTTACCTTTTTCCTGGGCCGGCGGTAAGATATTCCTCCGAAAAGGCCTCATCAAACTCCAACTCGCCACTGAAACAAAGTAAACTATCAGCGGAGCCTTCGCCACTGAAAAAGTTAAACAATGACATAACACAAAAAGGGAAAACACAATAAAAATCATACCAAACGCCAGGGGTGGGAAGATCAGAACTATCAGAGGAGGCTTCCCCTCTCACGGCGGCTGGAAGCAACGCGGGAGGATTACCCCGTAGAAAGTTATTGATGAAGAAATTCATCAATGAAACAGCGATGGTGACGGAAGCTGTAAAGTCTCGAGGTTGGCTTTCGATTTTGTGAGAAGAGAAATAATGAAAGAGATTGGTTCAATGGAGCTCTTGTTTACCCAGTCCGAACGGTTGCGTAGCCCGATGGAGTAATAAACGCTCTGCAAACTTTATGTCACTTCGGGTAAAAACCCCTTTTTTTTTATTTTTAACAAAAAATGCTTAAGAAACGCGACCGATGGAGGAGGGCAATGTGGTCTTTTTTAACCCTTTGTGTCAGGCGGGAAAAGGGTTAGACAAAACTGGCATAGGAGAGAAAGAATTTTACTGTTCATGACATAATTAATAGATTTCTCTTAGAAATTTTACGGACTACAAATATAACAACTTCAGCACCCTAAGTAAAAAAAATTGCACGTTTTATAAACACTGTTTGATTTTGAACGAACAAAAAAAAAACTGTTGGATATAGTGAAAAAGGCTTTGCTAACCGGATCGAAGCTCTTGTTTCCACTAGGAAAGAATTTTGGATTGTTGGGAACCAAAATTTTGAATTTTGGTTTGAAAAGCCTGAAAAAAAAATGAGATTCAGAAAACCAAAAAACCCAAAACAAAAAATAAGAACTTTGTGTCTTGAATCACCAAAGCTTCTTCCCAAATTTTCTTCTTAATTTGGCGCTTAAGGACCTTTTCTTCTAGGATGGTCATTGCTGATACCAATAATTCTAAATTGCTACAACTAACGAGTCAATGCCTTTTAAATGAAAGTGTATGTGTTGACTGAGTTTTATAAGCTGTCCGAAACATGTCATGGGTTTGCTACTAAACCAGGATGTTATACAACATTGTGATATATAAGACAACAAGATAGAATCATCACAGATGTCTCATAGATGGTGTGAAGACAATGAGTAGAACTAAGAAAGTTGTTGAAGCACTACTTGACATAGTTGCAGTAAGAACATATGTGAAGTTCCAAAGTAGTATAAGAGGTAGTACACGAAGTTATATAAGAAGCCGAACTGTGTGAGTACTTTGAAGAGCTGAAATACAGAAGTTTGGGGACAACTTGGACAAGCCAAGAGGGTCAGATACAACGGAGATGGTATCAAACGTCTGAAGCAGTTCTTGTACTAGTTCCGAGAGTAATACAGGAAGTAGTACAAGAATCTGAGTTAAGGAGTTTGAGTACAGAAGCTTGGAGTCGACTTAGACAAGCCAAGTGGCGGCTGCTGAGCTGGATGAACATCTTGAATGGAAGAGTCAAGATGAGATCATGGAGAGAAACTTTCCTATATGTTGTATAACAGGAAATTCCTATTTGTTGTATAATAGGAAAATTGCTAACCCTAGGGGTTGTGCAATTGTTAATCTCTCAATTCTTGTTTGTTGTATAATAGGAAAGTTGTCAACCCTAGGGGTTGGACAATGGATATAAATACCAAGAGGGCGCTTCATGAAAACTTCCGTGCCTCAAAGTAGTTTTGAGAGATGCACACAAGATGTGTGGTGTCGCCCCATCAACAAGATAGATAGATCTTTTGATGGTTTATTCATCTAGAAAATAATGATAGGCATAGTAGTGTTTGTATCATATGCAGTTGTAATTGCTATCTTGTTCTAGTAAATTGTTCTAGACTAAGTCTCGGGGATGTAGGGAAAACCAAACCCCGTGAACAAAGCTTGTGTGTTATTTACTTTATGCTCATACAAATACGAAATAGATCCTAACTAGACTTAGCCACAAATATGCATTTTCATTAAATACTTTCCAAGCTTACAGTAAATCGTCTCTAATGGTCGGCAGTAGCCACTAGCCACACCAAGGAGCATTAAATGGTTGTACGAGAATGATCACATTACATGTTAGTCTTCATCATCAGTCAGATTTACCAAAAGCTAAAAAGGTTCCTTAGTATAATACATATAGCAACTAACAATTTCATATATATACTAAATTTTAATACGCGGTACACAGCGGGATTATGTATTTTGGTATATTTTATATAACTTACTAAAAATACATTATGTTAGATCAAATATATGTTTTATATTTTTTTACAATAATATTGAGATATTTGTAATTTTATTTTCTTTATCTATTTAAAAATTATTATTTTCATTTGAAATTTAATTAATCAAAATTATTTTATTTTAGAATTTAATCAATCAAAATTAGTTGTTGTGAAAGTAAACATCTGTTAATATGTATAATACTTTGTAGTTAGTATAAAATGATTTAAATTTTATTCACCAATTTGAAATTACTTAGTTTTGTCTATTAGTATGATGGAGCGGGTTAGTGTTGGTTTTTAACTCCTTTCATAAAATTAAGTTTTAAAATATTTTGTTTTTGTTTTTAGACCAACCCGCAAAAATATATAACTGTACTAATATTAACCTAATTCTCATCACATACTTATGATTATTTTTAGTCTAGGTTTGGACCCGTAGATAAAAAAAATAGTTATTAAAAAAACAGTTTTTTGTATCTGAGTATGATGTAGCGGGTTAGTGTTGGTTATTAACTCCTTTCATATAAAATTAAGTTTTAAAATATATATTTTTGTGTTTTTAAACCAACCCGAAAAAATATATAAGTGTACTAATATTAACCTAATTCCCATCACATTCTTATAGTTATTTTTAGTTTAGGTTTGGACCCGTGAATAAATAAAATTTTCCATAAATTATTGTTGCTTTTTTAGCATTGTGGATATGTTAAATTGCTAAAATCTGTATTTAGACAGATTTAGTTTTATTATCACAAGTTTAGTAATATTATTGATATTAATTTGATGTATTCACTATTTAAATTATGCAACAGGATATATCTGTTTGTATTTGACATCATAACTCTATAAATGACACATTTCTTTTAGTCAAAAAACATCTATCATTTTTTGGAGGTTAAAACAAAATATATATATATATATATATATAGTATAATAAAATCATACATTATTAGTTTTTTTTTTTATATTTTTTCTACCCATTTTGACATCAATTGGTCTATCCATTTTAACATAGAAAACATTAAACAATTTATGTATAATGGAAAACATGTATAATGTCAAACTAATTATGGAAAATAAAAATTAAATAAGGTAAGATACTATAGTTTTTTCTTTCATTAAAACATTTTAAAACTTATAATTGAAAAGGAAAATAGAAATTGATGTTGTTCAGATATTTAGGGAAATATATATTTCCATACTCGATTTTCCTTATTTGAATTTTTTTTTTTAATATTTTTGTATTAAATGTTTTAATTACAGTGGCATTGTCTGTAAATAAGTCTGAACTCTAAGTATTCTTATGAAAAATGCTGTGAAAATAATAATATAGATAATATATTTTCCCGAATTAAAAGACAAGACAAAGATATAAGAAAGTGAGCAATATGTTGTTAATCAAATATATATGGGTCTCCTCATCTAACAGTTTCATCGGCAATTCTTACGTTATACCTTTTCTTTATCTCCTATTTTTAAAATTAAAAATTCTTTAAATACAGCAATACGACGATTAGAATTATCAAACATCAAACAAAATAAAACTAAATTAAAAAAGAGTAAAGAAAAATGTCTAAAAGTTTAATGGTAGTTTGTTTCAACATCTTCTTAATGATATTCTCGTTGATTTCCGCAGGTAATGGACATAATTCTTTAAACATCTCTCAAAACTTTAATTCTTTGTATTTGGTGTATATTTTACTTTATGAAACTTACAACCTTTACCATCTAATACAAGTTTTTTTTGAAGCATACATATGTATACTTAAAAAAAAAAAACTTGTATTAGATGGTAATGGTTGTAAGTTTCTTAACGTAAACTATACATGCTCAATGTTAACAATCCACACACATATATATATATATACAACATGCTTAATGCAAGCAAGTAAGATATTTAGTTTTTGGTGTATAATTATAATCTACAAAACCAAAGAATGTCTTTTTTTTTTTACTTTAAAAAACACAAAAATTAATAATAATTTTTGTTCTTGCTCATTTTTACTCTTTAGAAAGGGTCAAAAATATAAAAAAATTGCAAAAACAGTTTACTTGTGAAAAATCAAATTACCACATGGAAACAAAATTTTAAACAATGCTGAATATCTTCTAACAAATATACAATTTCTTACGAAGGAAAATTAATTATGCATTTAAAATCCCAGTAAATAAATAGTCTTTTAACTAAATATGAGTGGTTGGGAGAGAAAAAGAAAGTATCAATAAGGTAAGAATACACTTGGTTATTGATAAATCAATTTTTATTCGATTAGGAAAAACATTGGGAGAGAAATTGCCAGGTGAATATAAATTCTGTCCAGGAAACCGAAGCAAAGAGGCACCCCAGGGATATGTAATAAACGAAACGCAACCGAATTGTGCAAGGAGGTCTGTCTCCGTGAATATTTTTTATGCATGGACGCTGCATTGTTAAGAACAAAGTCAAATTTTGCAACTGCTCCAAATATAAATGCCCACCCGGCAGTCCAGGACGGCCGCCGTGACTCCAATAACACACGGAATAAATAATTTTCTACATTTTAATTTAAATAATACTGTAATAACTAATAAGGAGAATTATTATACTCGGGAGTCGGGAGTATAATAACAACAATATATCTAGAACACGTAAAAGTTATTTTAGACTAATAATGGAAAAATGTTTTGTTCTATTTTGTAGTCGTTGTATCTCTTGTGAATTTTTATTTAAATAAGAAGTTTATTCTATAAATTGAACTTTGAAAATACGTATCTAAGAACATTTTCAATGATCTTTTACTTTTGTATCTATTTTAGAGTTTCTTTATAATATAGGTGAGTTTTACTCCAATCCATCTTTATTATTATGAGAAGCCCAAATTAACATAACATTGATGTGAGAAACGAACAAGAATTCAGGTTGTAATCAATCAATCAATCAATCAATCAATGTATAAATCAAATGCATGATCCTTAAAAGTGAGAATCCAAAAATTCTTTGTAGTTATTCATTTCATAGCATACAACAAAAGTCAACAAAACAAAGACAAAAGACAATATATTTTCTATCAATGTAAAGATCGAGTCATCATCATCTATAGCCTTTTGGTACACACTCTCTTCCTTACAAGGATCATCAATTCATCACAACTCATCCTTTCCACTTTCACCCTCGATCTTCTCATAAGCTTTCTTGGTCGAGATCACTGGTTCAGGCGTCGCTCGTTTCTCAAGTTTAAATGGGATTGATGCATGCTCCTTCAGGAATTTGTACAGTTCCACTACTGTTCTGTCAACATCCACTGTGATCTGTTTTTATTTTTATTTTTTACCAAGCAACAATTATAACAACTTTAATGCTGAGTAAAAAAATACTAAAAAAATGCATGTTTTATTTAAGAAACATAGTTTGATATAGTGAAAAGGTTTTGCTAACCGGATCAAAGCTCTTGTTTCCACCGGGGAAGAACAAGTTGTTGGGAACCCATCAGCCTGAACAGAAAGAGATTCAGAAGAAAACAAAATCAGATATTTGTGTCTTATATCACTGAAAAGCTTTTTCATTAATTTGGCTCTTACTCACCTTTGCTCTAGGAGGCTCAGTGCTGGTACTATAACGCCTCCGAACCGCATCCGTCACTCGGCCGGACAAACCGCGGAAACAGCCCAGGTGAGCGTTACAAAGGAAAATCGCCCGCAACCTAGCCGAGGTTCCACCAACGAATTAGGATCTCCAGCCGGGTCGCCGGCAGCCACCTATCCGCTGCGTACGTCCCTTAGGCTTTGCAACCCTCAGAACGCATGCGGCGTTGTGATGGTCCGAACTAGACCGTACCATTCTACTTGTCCTATTATATGTAAAATAACACGATTTATTACATATATACTTGCAAGGTTCACAATCAATAAAATCATTCAAGAAAGCAGTTGGATCCATTCAAATAAAGCATCAAGATCATGAAACATGGATTTGCAACACAACACAAAAACACCCTATCCAGTTTCTAAATCCAACTCTACCCACTTACTTTCCCTGCAAGAAAAAACAATGGAGGAAAGTAATCTAAGATTACTCACTGAGTTGGACAACTATCTAACATGCTAACTCCACTAACATGCTAACTCATCTCATCCAACTACCCCAAACAACCCAAACAAAACATGCAATGCAGAAGCGTAACAAGCATGCAATCAATCAACAAGCAATCAAGCAAGCAATCAATCAAGCAAGCAATCAAACAAACAATCTAGACAGCAATCAAGACATTGACTCTTCTAGATTTTCCCTTTCTAACTTGGCCTCCATACCACTTCACCCACAATCACTGCCAGGTGGAACTGCTAGCGGTGCATAAACTCACTTGATCACCCTAGACTTTTCATGCAATATGACCATCAAACGGATATCCACATCAATGCTTGAGTCCTACCATGAACCAGTACACATCATAAAGAAATCACTTCCTAGGAACAACAACACATCCTAGGGCCCCTCGATCCTCTGTCCCATCCCATCCACTCACTCCGCGTTGAAACCACAAAGGTAACCAACCGGACAACCAAAGCCTCCACGTTGAAACCACAAAGGTAACCAACCGGAGGACCAAAACTTCCGCGTTGAAACCACACAGGTAACCAACCGGATTCACTCAAAACCGCATCGTCATGCGGTTTAGGCTAGTAGCTAGCTAGACACCGAAAAATTGTCCTGCCATGAGATCCCTCTGGATTAGCTCACCGGACAATTTACCACTCAACACATGATGGGACCGGAGATCGACTTTTAGCTACGAACTGAGACACCGCAAGTACTAGCTAGATCACGCACTCAATTTTATGTCTAAGCACACTAGAATTAAGCACACACCACACACAAAGCAAGCAAGAAAACAAGCACACAAGCAAGTAGTCAAGCAAGCAACCACAGACAATCAATCAATCACACAATCACACAAAACTTAAGATGCAAGGAAAAATGCACATGCAACTTAAATTAACTACACATGCATGCAACCCTAACATGCACCCAACCCCAAATTAAGTTTAGGTTAATTTCCACATTTAATTTTAACACTTCTTTCCACTTTCACACATGCATGCGGCTCTTTCCTTCCTAGAGATTCTCGCATGACTTACAAAAGAAAAATGATTCACCATGCCCGATCTCACATCAAGCCCATGGGAACATTTTTCTCAAGTTTTGGGGCCTTCATGCAGCTCTTTCCATCCCAGAGATTCTCGCATGGCCTCACCAAAACAGTCCATCCCGTAGACTGGTCTCACATCCAAACTCATGGGGAACTACACTCAATTTTGGGACTTTCATGTGGCTCTTTCCATCCGAGAGATTCTCACAGGGCCTTACCAAAATTTCTCCCTCTCATGAATCGATTTCTCACCCAGTTTAAGAGGGATTAACCACCTCAACCACTCATGCAAATATGAAAATAATTAATTTTAGTTGTGCATGTCTCTTCTTTACCCTCAAACTAAACATGCAAGGTATTTCAAACTTGCAGTTAGTTTTTAAAATTATTTTCCTCCATTTTAAAATTCTCAAAACCCAAAAATTAAGCATGCAAGGCATTTCACACTTGCAGCTAATTTTTAAAAATGTCATTCTTCCCCAAGTATGCATAAACCCCTTCAAATCTAGCATGCAAGGTATTTCACACTTGCAACTAGTTTGAGAAAATGCAAATCTACCCCAAGTTTACATAAAAACCCCAAATATCCCTCTTGTCTACATGCAATCATCTAGATCTACACGCAACAACGAAAAAAAATCAACCACTCATCAAGGTTGATGCAAGAACTAGAGAGCTAATGCACCTCCTTAAGCAAGATCCCTAACTTGCTCTTCACAAAATTAAACCACAACTCACTACACATCTACAACCATAGCCTCAACTCACCTTAGCTTGTAAATTTTGGCTGATTGAGCTTCACCACATCACACCACACCGATCTGACAACACTTCCTCTTGCTCCAACTCCTCTCTTCTTCAAGATTTTCTCTTCCTCTTCCTCTTAACTCAAAATCAAAGGATTTTCTCTCTAAAAGTTTGAGAGAAAATTTTGGCAAAGTTTCTTTGTCTAGAGAGAGTTTTGGTCGCAAATGAGAGGGTGAAGGGGTATTTACAGCCCTCTCTCTCGTTCTCTTGGCTGGCAGGTGGCGAGACTTGAGTGACAAATGTCACAAATTCTGCATGTAATTAATACACACTCTCAATCATGCTCGCGTGCAGCTCACTCTCTGCGGAGATAACTTAATTGCGCGACTCATAGCGCTTCACTCGCATGCAGAGAGACCTTTCCACTTCCTCATCTGTCCGCGTCTCTCTTGCTTCCCAAGCTTCCGGACTTGTCCGCAAATTCAAAGCCGTGCGTTTGCGGTTTATTTCCTCGTCCATCCCCGGTCCTCTCGACCGTGACTTCCGATTTTGCCTCGTCCAACTCCGGACCTTCCATCCGTGACTCTGACCACTCCGGCCCGTCTCGGTACCTCCCGTCCGTGACTTCACCCACTCCGGTCTTACGGTTGGTTAACGTCCATCTCTCCATTCCCACGGCCAATTCCTTCTTGAACCATCTTTTGGACTTGGTAACTTCTCCTGCAAGTTACTCGTTTGATCTTCGAGATTTTCTTTTCTATGTCTCTCTGAGGTATCCTACGTCCTTTCGGACACATCTTCTCCGTCCGGTCCATACTTCTTGTTACGGGTCATTACAGGTAACATCCATCTTTGCTACAACTAACGAGTCAATGCCTTTTAAATACTTTCCAAGCTTATTGTAAATCGGCTCAAATGATTGGCAGTAGCCACACCAAGGAGCATATATCTATGAAATAATTCACGCATTTTAGGTATATATATAACTAAGATATATGTAAGCAAATATTATAGTTTCTTACTTGGTTTATTTTGCTGACATGGAAGGCGATTGGAAATGCGATTAGGATTTCTTACTTAGTTTAACTATTTTGCCTTGACGAATATTATTATTCTGTTATTTTTTATGGCGGTACAAATATGAAAGTTAGTTTTAAGGTTTAAAGTGTTAGTAAAATGATTTTGAAGGTTCAAAGTGTTAGTAAAATCATTTTTAAAGGTTTATAGTATTAGTGAAATTTTCTCAAGGTTTAAAGTGCTACTCAATTACACTTTGAAGGTTTAAAATGTGATTTTCCCGAAAAACAATTATGATGAGCTAACCCGCACAAAACTGTATTCATAAAAATATTAATAATCTGCTCTCTACCATGACACCATGTGATTGTGAGTTTTGCAAGTCAACCTGTGTATATTTAAAATAAATATGACAGCAAAATGAGTAATATTTGTTGTCACACTTGAAAATGTAATATTACAATAATATATTTAGTGTCAATTGAGAATATTAATTCTATTTAACTCATCATATACCGCAGAGTAATGCGAATTCAGTTATGATCAAGTGAAGAACATATGTACACAAAAGTACACAACCCGTCTAACCCGCGAGCCACCATGGGTGTGTATATATCAAAACATCTTTACAATAGATTTTGTAATTAATTTGACATTGTATTGTATATTGAGTAATTTAGTACATAATATAGTTGGATTTTTTTACATATCGTCTTCGGAGCTCTCTGAAGCTGGTTGCTTAGAGTGAGAAGTCGAACACTGACCATAGCGCCTAGGGGCTGTCCTCGTTCTTTTCCTTGGAAGTGGAGTTTGACATTTATCGGCGGTGGGGTTACTTTGCTTCCTATTAGCTTTGTTGGGGACCTGCAAAATGGCCTTTGCTGTAAGTAAGCAAGCAATGTGGATGGCTGAGACATGGGGGGAAATCTTAATGGACAAGTTAAGAATCATACCTCCATCCGTGGTCCACCTTCAGTTTCACCTGCAGACAGAACTGATGCCTCTCCTACAGCGACTTCATCATCATTCACATGCTCCTCAAGTGATACATTGGTACCCGCATCACCAGAATTGTCATGAGCACTCCTGGTTTCCAATTGGGATCCTGACGGACGTTGAGGCTGAAAATAACATAAAGGACATAAGTTCATTAGGGTGGACATAATTCTATTAAGATGGACATAAGCCTATTAGAGAGGAATCATACCTCTACTACAACGGCGTATACAAATTCTGAATCACCTTCCTGATGACCTTCATCAGGGACCCCTGCCTCTCCTACGACGTCGTCAGCATCATTCTCCTTCACATGTGGTGATACAATAGTGGCTTCATCCCCTGATTGGTCACGCTCACTCATGTTCTCCATTTGGGTTCCTGAATCACCTTCTTGATCACCTTCATCAGGGACCCCTGCCTCTGTTGCCTCATCCCCTGATTGGTCTCGATCACTCATGATCTCCTTTTGGGATTCTGAAGGACTACCAGCCTGAAATAACAGATGGACAAGAGTTAACGGAGGTGGACAACATTATAAATGGGATCTCTATCGTGGTCACTTTGATTACCTTATTTACCGAAGTTATTTGTGTAGACTCTGTTGCCTCATCCCCTGATTGGTCTCGATCACTCATGCTCTCCAGGTTGGATTCTGATGGACTACCAGCCTGAAATACTAGATAGACTAGATTAACTGTTGATGGACAACGGAAATAGCTAGTCTACCGTGGTCCATTTGATGGACTACCAGACTGAAACACCAGATCGACATCTTGAGTACTGTTGATGGATGATGAAAATAACTATTCTACCGTGGTCCATTATATTACTGCATTGTCTGAGCTTATGTGTGGAGGATTTGTTGCAGTATCGGGTTGGGTGCATATTACCATCCTCTCTACTTCTTCTTCACTTGCTGAGCCCAATCCCTGTCCAACAAAGGTAAGAGAGGAAGTAATATAAACTTTGTCCACCAATGTTAATTGTCTATCAGGTTGACTTCTGTCTTACCACGTCGCCTTCTTCCTGACCAGGAGATCTGCTTCGACAATCTTTGTTGTCCTGCTGAGTTGAGCAAAGTGTGAGAGTTAGTTAGTAATTATAGATCTCTAGTAATTACCATGGGATTTATGCAAAGGTAGGCCGGAGTTGTACCTCATCCGAAGAAGAGTCGCCAGTATCAACATTATCTTTAGGGTGGACGTTTTCCATACATCTATCTTTGAAGGACTTGTTTATACTGTTAACTATATTTGCGATGTCAGGGCCGTAGTTTTCCCATGAAGATTGGTTGAACTTTTGCGCAGTATCTGGATGGGACGTGGGTGGTGAATTCGGGCAAACACCTTTGGACTTCAAAGATCTGATAACTCGGTCATAAATCTCGTCCTGCAGTAGACTCCTCTCAACATCTCACACCTGCTTCATTTTTGCTGTATGCTCTTTGTTTTTACGATCGACCTCACGCAGAAGTTACAGAGCAGTGAAAGAATCAATAGTTTATTCGTCTACGTGATCTTCTTCTTGGACGAATGCAGGGGTTTTCCCTTTGCCTCTGTTTTTGTTTCTTCGATTTGGAACACTCACCTTAGTTTTGGGGATGGAAGGCAGGTCAGCCGTATTCCTTTCCAAACCCGCAGATGCAGTAATAAGGGAAAGCTGTGCCATTCCACCTGGCCAAACATCAGGCGTAAAAATGTGTCCGTCTTGAAACTTCTTCCACATGTAATCAACGCGGTCATCATCGACCTCGTCAACCCAGGAACACGAAAGATGGTCTGTTGGAACGTCGAAAGGCAGTATACAGTGGACACAGAGCTGTGGACAAGACAGAAAATGAGATGATGTAACAAAATTAGTAATGGACCATTGTCAATGTTTGGGAAAAGTTGAAACTTACATTTTTGTCCACCTCTGTCCGTATAATGTTGTCATTGTGGTATGACTTCATTTTTGTGAGTTGTTTAACAGATCGGTCCTTAAAAGTGCGTTCAGCGTCAGTTTCAGGGAGATAGGTCTCCAGCATGGGGATAGCCTTTAGGAACAGCAATTGGAAAGCGAGGGTGAAGCCATGTGTTGCTGTATGGGACCCCATCAACTTTTTACATAAAACGTCAGGAGTCCGTTGAAACATACCAACATTAACCATCTCAATAGTCCGTTCAAAAGATTTCCTCCCCAAGGGTAGTTAACAAATGCGTCCAAGTCCTTCAACATCTTAGCTACTTCCTTGCTTGCCCTAACCTTTGAGGAGTCGCAGACAAGAATACCCTCAACAATTACAATGAGGGCAAGCCGTAACCGACGTTGTCCATCCATTCTATCAGCTTTAGGCAATGACTTGTCCCGCTTCAACATCAGAACAATATCCCAAATGGAGTAGGATTCCTCCGGTCCAAGAAGAGTATACCAGTAAGGTTGATCCCCTTCGGCTGGCGTTTCCAACATTTTGGTCTGTAATTGTGAAGGATAAGGTCTACAGTTGAGACCTGTTATGAGTCCAAACTCTCGGAGGGAGAAACGGATGGGATGACCGCCAAAAACAAACCACATCTCGTGAAGTTTGTGGTTTACAATGGTACAACAGAGAAGCTGGTGGACAAGCTTACCAAAGAGGGAGTTTTGCGTACCGGCAGTTCAAATAGAGGACCAAAGCAAGATGCTTTCAGCCAATCATACTCCGCAGTACCATCCAAAACTTGGACGATGTCCAGCAGATACTCTGGCTTTGAGTATGAGTTTATACGACCTCTTGTTGGATACCGGTTAGTAGCGAATAATCGATGAGGGAGAAGGGAGGCCTCAATATCCTGAATGGGTTCCTACGGAAACTGGTCGACAGAAGGCATGACATTCGTAGAGTCTTTATCAGACCTGCAATGGAGAGGAGGTTGTAAATTTGTCCACCATGAAACCAACATGAAGAAGACAAGATTGACAATGGATTGCATAAAAAACGACAACATGTCAACGAAGGAATGGACATCTACCTTGGGTGTTTGATTTGGTCCACCAAATGGAGACCTCTATCGGACCTGCAATGGAGAGGAGGTTGTAATGTTGTCCACCATAAAAGCAACATCAAGTATAGAAGATTAACAAAGAGATGGACATCTACCTTTGGTGTTGGATTTGGTCCACCGAAAGAAAACCATGCCCAGTATCTGCAGCCGAACTGCAATGAGGAAAAGTTAGTTTGTTGCACATATGAAAACAGCACACTTCCAAACAAAAACTACAATTGAAATCACATATACCTCGGCTTCTGATAGTTGTCCATCGGTAGGACAACATTACCGATGTCTGCAGCGGCACAATTTTCGTCAGCAACAGCATTGCCAGCGCCAATGATGACATCAAACCTGGTGCGGAACAGGAAGAAGACAAGATTCAAAAATGGTGGACCACCATGGTGGACAAAGAAAAAGTGATGGACAAAATATAAAATTCCGTTTGAGATTCCGTCTACATAGCCATTAGTTGGTCTACCAGATCTGTCTATCAGATCGTTTGTCTACCCTAATTCACACAAACAGGTTATAGTTCTTATCCTCGCGATTTACCTTTTTCCTGGGCCGGCGGTAAGATATTCCTCCGAAAAGGCCTCATCAAACTCCAACTCGCCACTGAAACAAAGTAAACTATCAGCGGAGCCTTCGCCACTGAAAAAGTTAAACAATGACATAACACAAAAAGGGAAAACACAATAAAAATCATACCAAACGCCAGGGGTGGGAAGATCGGAACTATCAGAGGAGGCTTCCCTCTCACGGCGGCTGGAAGCAACGCGGGAGGATTACCCCGTAGAAAGTTATTGATGAAGAAATTCATCAATGAAACAGCGATGGTGACGGAAGCTGTAAAGTCTCGAGGTTGGCTTTCGATTTTGTGAGAAGAGAAATAATGAAAGAGATTGGTTCAATGGAGCTCTTGTTTACCCAGTCCGAACGGTTGCGTAGCCCGATGGAGTAATAAACGCTCTGCAAACTTTATGTCACTTCGGGTAAAAATCCCCTTTTTTATTTTTAACAAAAAAATGCTTAAGAAACGCGACCGATGGAGGAGGGCAATGTGGTCTTTTTTAACCCTTTGTGGCAGGCGGGAAAAAGGTTAGACGAAACTGGCATAGGAGAGAAAGAATTTCACTGTTCATGGCATAATTAATAGATTTCTCTTTGAAATTTTACGGACTACAAATATAACAACTTCAGCACCCTAAGTAAAAAAATTTGCACGTTTTATAAACACTGTTTGATTTTGAACGAACAAAAAAAAAAACTGTTGGATATAGTGAAAAAGGCTTTGCTAACCGGATCGAAGCTCTTGTTTCCACAAGGAAAGAATTTTGGATTGTTGGGAACCAAAATTTTGAATTTTGGTTTGAAAAGCCTGAAAAAAAAATGAGATTCAGAAAACCAAAAAAACCCAAAACAAAAAATAAGAACTTTGTGTCTTGAATCACCAAAGCTTCTTCGCAAATTTTCTTCTTAATTTGGCGCTTAAGCACCTTTTCCTCTAGGATGGTCATTGCTGATACCAATAATTCTAAATTGCTACAACTAACGAGTCAATGCCTTTTAAATGAAAGTGTATGTGTTGACTGAGTTTTATAAGCTGTCCGAAACATGTCATGGGATTGCTACTAAACCAGGATGTTATACAACATTGTGATATATAAGACAACAAGATAGAATCATCACAGATGTCTCATAGATGGTGTGAAGACAATGAGTAGAACTAAGAAAGTTGTTGAAGCACTACTTGACATAGTTGCAGTAAGAACATATGTGAAGTTCCAAAGTAGTATAAAAGGTAGTACACGAAGTTATACAGGAAGCCGAACTGTGTGAGTACTTTGAAGAGCTGAAATACAGAAGTTTGAGGACAACTTGGACAAGCCAAGAGGGTCAGATACAACGGAGATGGTATCAAACGTCTGAAGCAGTTCTTGTACTAGTTCCGAGAGTAATACAGGAAGTAGTACAAGAATCTGAGTTAAGGAGTTTGAGTACAGAAGCTTGGAGTCGACTTAGACAAGCCAAGTGGCGGCTGCTGAGCTGGATGAACATCTTGAATGGAAGAGTCAAGATGAGATCATGGAGAGAAACTTTCGTATATGTTGTATAACAGGAAATTCCTATTTGTTGTATAATAGGAAAATTGCTAACCCTAGGGGTTGTGCAATTGTTAATCTCTCAATTCTTGTTTGTTGTATAATAGGAAAGTTGTCAACCCTAGGGGTTGGACAATGGATAGAAATACCAAGAGGGCGCTTCATGAAAACTTGCGTGCCTCAAAGTAGTTTTGAGAGATGCACACAAGATGTGTGGTGTCGCCCCATCAACAAGATAGATAGATCTTTTGATGGTTTATTCATCTAGAAAATAATGATAGGCATAGTAGTGTTTGTATCATATGCATTTGTAATTGCTATCTTGTTCTAGTAAATTTGTTCGAAACTAGATCTCGGGGATGTAGGAAAAACCAAACCCGTGAACGAAGCTTGTGTGTTATTTACTTTATGCTCATACAAATACGAAATAGATCCTAACTAGACTTAGCCACAAATATGCATTTTCATTAAATACTTTCCAAGCTTACAGTAAATCGTCTCTAATGGTCGGCAGTAGCCACTAGCCACACCAAGGAGCATTAAATGGTTGTACGAGAATGATCACATTACATGTTAGTCTCATCATCAGTCAGATTTACCGAAAGCTAAAAAGGTTCCTTAGTATAATACATATAACAATTAACAATTTCATATATATACTAGATTTTAATCCGCGTTTCACCGCGGGATTATGTATTTTGGTATATTTTATATAACTTACTAAAAATACATTATGTTAGATCAAATATATGTTTTATATTTTTTTACAATAATATTGAGATATTTGTAATTTTATTTTCTTTGTCTATTTCAAAATTATTATTTTCATTTGAAATTTAATTAATCAAAATTATTTTATTTTAGAATTTAATCAATCAAAATTAGTTCTTGTGAAAGTAAACATCTGTTAATATGTATAATACTTTGTAGTTAGTATAAAATAATTTCAAATTTTATTCACCAATTTGAAATTACTTAGTTTTGTCTATGAGTATGATGGAGCGGGTTAGTGTTGGTTTTTAACTCCTTTCATAAAATTAAGTTTTAAAATATTTTGTTTGTGTTTTTAGACCAACCCGCAAAAATATATAACTGTACTAATATTAACCTAATTCTCATCACATACTTATGATTATTTTTAGTCTAGGTTTGGACCCGTAGATAAAAAAAAATAGTTATTAAAAAAACAGTTAGTTTTGTATCTGAGTATGATGTAGCGGGTTAGTGTTGGTTTTTAACTCCTTTCATATAAGATTAAGTTTTAAAATATATATTTTTGTGTTTTTAAACCAACCCAAAAAATATATAAGTGTACTAATATTAACCTAATTCCCATCACCTTCTTATAGTTATTTTTAGTTTAGGTTTGGACCCGTGAATAAATAAAATTTTCCATAAATTATTGTTGCTTTTTTAGCATTGTGCATATGTTAAATTGCTAAAATCTGTATTTACACAGATTTAGTTTTATTATCACAAGTTTAGTAATATTATTGATATTACTCATATGACTAAATTTGATGTATTCACTATTTAAATTGTGCAACAGGATATATCTGTTTGTATTTGACATCATAACTCTATAAATGACACATTTTTTTTAGTCAAAAAATATATATCATTTTTTGGAGGTTAAAACAAAAAATATATATATATATATATAGTATAATAAAATCATACATTATTAGTTTATTTTTATATTTTTTCTACCCATTTTGACATCAATTGGTCTATCCATTTTAACATAGAAAACATTAAACAATTTATGTATATTGGAAAACATGTATAATGTCAAACCAATTATGGAAAAGAAAAATTAAATAAGGTAAGATACTATAGTTTTTTATTCATTAAAACATTTTAAAACTTATAATTCAAAAGGAAAATAGAAATTGATATTGTTCAGATATTTAGGGAAATATATATTTCCATACTCGAATTTCCTAATTTTTTTTTTTTTTTTTTTTGTATTAAATGTTTTAATTACAGTGGCATTGTCTGTAAATAAGTCAGAACTCTAAGTCTTCTTATGAAAAATGCTGTGAAAATAATAATATAGATAATATATTTTCCCGAATTAAAAGACAAGACAAAGATATAAGAAAGTGAGCAATATGTTGTTAATCAAATATATATGGGTCTCCTCATCTAACAGTTTCATCGGCAATTCTTACGTTATACCTTTTCTTTATCTCCTATTTTTAAAATTAAAAATTCTTTAAATACAGCAATACGACGATTAGAATTATCAAACATCAAACAAAATAAAACTAAATTAAAAAAGAGTAAAGAAAAATGTCTAAAAGTTTAATGGTAGTTTGTTTCAACATCTTCTTAATGATATTCTCGTTGATTTCCGCAGGTAATGGACATAATTCTTTAAACATCTCTCAAAACTTTAATTCTTTGTATTTGGTGTATATTTTACTTTATGAAACTTACAACCTTTACCATCTAATACAAGTTTTTTTTGAAGCATACATATGTATACTTAAAAAAAAAAAACTTGTATTAGATGGTAATGGTTGTAAGTTTCTTAACGTAAAATATACATGCTCAATGTTAACAATCCACATATATATATATATATATATATATATATATATACAACATGCTTAATGCAAGCAAGTAAGATATTTAGTTTTTGGTGTATAATTATAATCTACAAAACCAAAGAATGTCTTTTTTTTTACTTTAAAAAAACACAAAAATTAATAATAATTTTTGTTCTTGCTCATTTTTACTCTTTAGAAAGGGTCAAAAATATAAAAATTGCAAAAACAGTTTACTTGTGAAAAATCAAATTACCACATGGAAACAAAATTTTAAACAATGCTGAATATCTTCTAACAAATATACAATTTCTTACGAAGGAAAATTAATTATGCATTTAAAATCCCAGTAAATAAATAGTCTTTTAACTAAATATGAGTGGTTGGGAGAGAAAAAGAAGGTATCAATAAGGTAAGAATACACTTGGTTATTGATAAATCAATTTTTATTCGATTAGGAAAAACATTGGGAGAGAAATTGCCAGGTGAATATAAATTCTGTCCAGGAAACCGAAGCAAAGAGGCACCCCCAGGGATATGTAATAAACGAAACGCAACCGAATTGTGCAAGGAGGTCTGTCTCCGTGAATATTTTTTTATGCATGGACGCTGCATTGTTAAGAACAAAGTCAAATTTTGCAACTGCTCCAAATATGAATGCCCACCCGGCAGTCCAGGACGGCCGCCGTGACTCCAATAACACACGGAATAAATAATTTTCTACATTTTAATTTAAATAATACTGTAATAACTAATAAGGAGAATTATTATACTCGGAGTCGGGAGTATAATAACAACAATATATCTAGAACACGTAAAAGTTATTTTAGACTAATAATGAAAAAATGTTTTGTTCTATTTTGTAGTCGTGGTATCTCTTGTGAATTTTTATTTAAATAAGAAGTTTATTCTATAAATTGAACTTTGAAAATACGTATCGAAGAACATTTCCAATGATCTTTTATTTTTGTCTCTATTTTAGAGTTTCTTTATAATATAAGTGAATTTTACTCCAATCCATTTTTATTATTATGAGAAGCCCAAATTAACATAACATTGATGTGAGAAACGAACAAGAATTCAGGTTGTAATCAATCAATCAATGTGTAAATCAAATGCATGATCCTTAAAAGTGAGAACCCAAAAATTCTTTGTAGTTATTCATTTCATAGCATACTACAAAAGTCAACAAAACAAAGACAAAAGACAATATATTTTCTATCAATGTAAAGATCGAGTCATCATCATCTATAGCCTTTTGTTACACACTCTCTTCCTTACAAGGATCATCAATTCATCACAACTCATCCTTTCCACTTTCACCCTCGATCTTCTCATCAGCTTTCTTTGTCGAGATCACCGGTTCAGGCATCGCTAGTTTCTCAAGTTTAAATGGGATTGATGCATGCTCCTTCAGGAATTTGTACATTTCCACTACTGTTCTGTCAACATCCACTGTGATCTGTTTTTATTTTTATTTTTTACCAAGCAACAATTATAACAACTTTAATGCTGAGTAAAAAAATACTAAAAAGTTGCATGTTTTATTTAAGAAACATAGTTTGATATAGTGAAAAGGTTTTGCTAACCGGATCAAAGCTCTTATTTCCACCGGGAAGAACAAGTTGTTGGGAACCCATCAGCCTGAACAGAAAGAGATTCAGAAAAAACAAAATCAGATATTTGTGTCTTATATCACTGAAAAGCTTTTTCATTAATTTGGCTCTTACTCACCTTTGCTCTAGGATGCTCAGCTGGTACTATAACGCCTCCGAACCGCATCCGTCACTCGGCCGGACAAACCGCGGAAACAGCCCGGGTGAGCGTTACATAGGAAAATCGCCCGCAACCTAGCCGAGGTTCCACCAACGAATTAGGATCTCCAGCCGGGTCGCCGGCAGCCACCTATCCGCTGTGTACGTCCCTTAGGCTTTGCAACCCTCAGAACGCATGCGGCGTTGTGCTGGTCCGAACTAGACCGTACTATTCTACTTGTCCTATTATATGTAAAATAACACGATTTATTACATATATACTTGCAAGGTTCACAATCAATAAAATCATTCAAGAAAGCAGTTGGATCCATTCAAATAAAGCATCAAGATCATGAAACACGGATTTGCAACACAACACAAAAACACCCTATCCAGTCTCTAAATCCAACTCTACCCACTTACTTTCCCTGCAAGAAAAAACAATGGAGGTGGGGAGTGAGTAATCTAAGATTGCTCACTGAGTTGGACAACTATCTAACATGCTAACTCCACTAACATGCTAACTCATCTCATCCAACTACCCCAAACAACCCAAACAAAGCATGCAATGCAGAAGCGTAACAAGCAAGCAATCAATCAACAAGCAATCAAGCAAGCAATCAATTAAGCAAGCAATCAAACAAACAATCTAGACAACAATCAAGACATTGACTCTTCTAGATTTTCCCTTTCAAACTTGGCCTCCATGCCACTTCACCCGCAATCACTGCCAGGTGGAACTGCTAGCGGTGCATCAACTCACTTGATCACCCTAGACTTTTCATGCAATAGGACCATGAAACGGATATCCACATCAATGCTTGAGTCCTACCATGAATCAACACACATCCTAAGGAAATCACTTCCTAGGAACAACAACACATCCTAGGGCCCTCGATCCTCTGTCCCATTCCATCCATACACTCCGCGTTGAAACTACAAAGGTAACCAACCGGAAAACCAAAGTCTCCACGTTGAAACCACAAAGGTAACCAACCGGAGGACCAAAACTTCTGCGATGAAATCACACATGTAACCAACCGGACTCACACAAAGCCGCATCGTCATGCGGTTTGGGCTAGTAGCTAGCTAGACACCGAAAAATTGTCCTACCATGAGATCCCTCTGGATTAGTGATAACATTATTATTTTACTCATATTAGCTATAGTTTTCATATGCATTTAGGAATGAGTTTGATAAGATTTCAAGTATAAAATGTCTATTATCAAGTATTTCAGATTTCATCAAGATTTTACAGGTTTTATAGCAGTTTGGACCAAAAGGGAAGGAAAATACGTTTTAGGAAAGTTTCAGAGCTTTACAGTACGGGCAACTTATGAAGAGCTTCCAGAATTCAAAATATATCATGCTTGGTGTCTATGGAAATCTGGAAGAGTCATCTTTCTCCTCGAAGTAAAACCAAGTCAATCCATCCAGCCATCCAAAAGTTATGCCTATTTTACCGAGACGTGTTATAAACCGACGTAAGAAGAACCGACATACCGTTGGGCTTTTATCCAAGGCCTGACCAGCGACCATCACTGAGGCCTAGTCCAAGCCTCCTCCACGGTCCATAAGCCTATTTCGCCGCCCCTTGTCCAGCACTTAAGAAGAGAAGACGTTTCTACCCTTACAAAACCCTAACCCTAAACAAAACCCTATAAATACTCTTAAGACCTAGGGTTTTGAGGTGTGCTTCCTTTGTGCCTCTAAGTTCTTCATCCACGCCACCAGCAGCCGACCTAGAGACGATCAGAGACTCCTTTACCGCCGTTGAAGCTCGTTCTCTCTCACCTCCTCTTAGAAGCCATTGCCGAAGACACCAAATCTCTACTCTTCTTTATTTCTTTCATACTACTTTGCTTTTGGGATCAAGTTACTTTTGTGACAAATAGAGAAGTTTACTTTGAACCCCATTTTGTTTACTGATTCGTTTTGATGCTGTTCCATATAATATCAATGTCGTTTCTTAGCATCATGAGCGAGTAGTTTTATTTGTTGGGTTCTATGGGGTGATTCAAGGGAAATTCATGGTTCGCTTCAATTAGGTTGTTAGATCTTATTTTCGATTTTATATTAGAGTTCTTTTAATACATCTTTATCTTAATGCTTATGCTTGAATTGATCACCAAGTACTGATCTAGAGAATGGGAGCGCTAACCGCGTTATCCTACTTCTCCGAACTAGTGTTTTAAAATATATATTTTTGTGTTTTTAAACCAACCCGAAAA
Organism: Camelina hispida; assembly: GCA_023657505.1. Classification (NCBI taxonomy): domain Eukaryota; kingdom Viridiplantae; phylum Streptophyta; class Magnoliopsida; order Brassicales; family Brassicaceae; genus Camelina; species Camelina hispida. Next base: position 30,873,613 of record CP094632.1, read on the forward strand.
AATATATAAGTGTACTAATATTAACCTAATTCCCATCACATTCTTATAGTTATTTTTAGTTTAGGTTTGGACCCGTGAATAAATAAAATTTTCCATAAATTATTGTTGCTTTTTTAGCATTGTGGATATGTTAAATTGCTAAAATCTGTATTTAGACAGATTTAGTTTTATTATCACAAGTTTAGTAATATTATTGATATTAATTTGATGTATTCACTATTTAAATTATGCAACAGGATATATCTGTTTGTATTTGACATCATAACTCTATAAATGACACATTTCTTTTAGTCAAAAAACATCTATCATTTTTTGGAGGTTAAAACAAAATATATATATATATATATAGTATAATAAAATCATACATTATTAGTTTTTTTTTTATATATTTTTTCTACCCATTTTGACATCAATTGGTCTATCCATTTTAACATAGAAAACATTAAACAATTTATGTATAATGGAAAACATGTATAATGTCAAACTAATTATGGAAAATAAAAATTAAATAAGGTAAGATACTATAGTTTTTTCTTTCATTAAAACATTTTAAAACTTATAATTGAAAAGGAAAATAGAAATTGATGTTGTTCAGATATTTAGGGAATTATATATTTCCATACTCGATTTTCCTTATTTGAATTTTTTTTTTAATATTTTTGTATTAAATGTTTTAATTACAGTGGCATTGTCTGTAAATAAGTCTGAACTCTAAGTATTCTTATGAAAAATGCTGTGAAAATAATAATATAGATAATATATTTTCCCGAATTAAAAGACAAGACAAAGATATAAGAAAGTGAGCAATATGTTGTTAATCAAATATATATGGGTCTCCTCATCTAACAGTTTCATCGGCAATTCTTACGTTATACCTTTTCTTTATCTCCTATTTTTAAAATTAAAAATTCTTTAAATACAGCAATACGACGATTAGAATTATCAAACATCAAACAAAATAAAACTAAATTAAAAAAGAGTAAAGAAAAATGTCTAAAAGTTTAATGGTAGTTTGTTTCAACATCTTCTTAATGATATTCTCGTTGATTTCCGCAGGTAATGGACATAATTCTTTAAACATCTCTCAAAACTTTAATTCTTTGTATTTGGTGTATATTTTACTTTATGAAACTTACAACCTTTACCATCTAATACAAGTTTTTTTTGAAGCATACATATGTATACTTAAAAAAAAAAAACTTGTATTAGATGGTAATGGTTGTAAGTTTCTTAACGTAAACTATACATGCTCAATGTTAACAATCCACACATATATATATATATATACAACATGCTTAATGCAAGCAAGTAAGATATTTAGTTTTTGGTGTATAATTATAATCTACAAAACCAAAGAATGTCTTTTTTTTTTTACTTTAAAAAAACACAAAAATTAATAATAATTTTTGTTCTTGCTCATTTTTACTCTTTAGAAAGGGTCAAAAATATAAAAAAATTGCAAAAACAGTTTACTTGTGAAAAATCAAATTACCACATGGAAACAAAATTTTAAACAATGCTGAATATCTTCTAACAAATATACAATTTCTTACGAAGGAAAATTAATTATGCATTTAAAATCCCAGTAAATAAATAGTCTTTTAACTAAATATGAGTGGTTGGGAGAGAAAAAGAAGGTATCAATAAGGTAAGAATACACTTGGTTATTGATAAATCAATTTTTATTCGATTAGGAAAAACATTGGGAGAGAAATTGCCAGGTGAATATAAATTCTGTCCAGGAAACCGAAGCAAAGAGGCACCCCAGGGATATGTAATAAACGAAACGCAACCGAATTGTGCAAGGAGGTCTGTCTCCGTGAATATTTTTTATGCATGGACGCTGCATTGTTAAGAACAAAGTCAAATTTTGCAACTGCTCCAAATATGAATGCCCACCCGGCAGTCCAGGACGGCCGCCGTGACTCCAATAACACACGGAATAAATAATTTTCTACATTTTAATTTAAATAATACTGTAATAACTAATAAGGAGAATTATTATACTCGGAGTCGGGAGTATAATAACAACAATATATCTAGAACACGTAAAAGTTATTTTAGACTAATAATGAAAAAATGTTTTGTTCTATTTTGTAGTCGTGGTATCTCTTGTGAATTTTTATTTAAATAAGAAGTTTATTCTATAAATTGAACTTTGAAAATACGTATCGAAGAACATTTCCAATGATCTTTTATTTTTGTCTCTATTTTAGAGTTTCTTTATAATATAAGTGAATTTTACTCCAATCCATTTTTATTATTATGAGAAGCCCAAATTAACATAACATTGATGTGAGAAACGAACAAGAATTCAGGTTGTAATCAATCAATCAATGTGTAAATCAAATGCATGATCCTTAAAAGTGAGAACCCAAAAATTCTTTGTAGTTATTCATTTCATAGCATACTACAAAAGTCAACAAAACAAAGACAAAAGACAATATATTTTCTATCAATGTAAAGATCGAGTCATCATCATCTATAGCCTTTTGTTACACACTCTCTTCCTTACAAGGATCATCAATTCATCACAACTCATCCTTTCCACTTTCACCCTCGATCTTCTCATCAGCTTTCTTTGTCGAGATCACCGGTTCAGGCATCGCTAGTTTCTCAAGTTTAAATGGGATTGATGCATGCTCCTTCAGGAATTTGTACATTTCCACTACTGTTCTGTCAACATCCACTGTGATCTGTTTTTATTTTTATTTTTTACCAAGCAACAATTATAACAACTTTAATGCTGAGTAAAAAAATACTAAAAAGTTGCATGTTTTATTTAAGAAACATAGTTTGATATAGTGAAAAGGTTTTGCTAACCGGATCAAAGCTCTTATTTCCACCGGGAAGAACAAGTTGTTGGGAACCCATCAGCCTGAACAGAAAGAGATTCAGAAAAAAACAAAATCAGATATTTGTGTCTTATATCACTGAAAAGCTTTTTCATTAATTTGGCTCTTACTCACCTTTGCTCTAGGATGCTCAGCTGGTACTATAACGCCTCCGAACCGCATCCGTCACTCGGCCGGATAAACCGCGGAAACAGCCCGGGTGAGCGTTACATAGGAAAATCGCCCGCAACCTAGCCGAGGTTCCACCAACGAATTAGGATCTCCAGCCGGGTCGCCGGCAGCCACCTATCCGCTGTGTACGTCCCTTAGGCTTTGCAACCCTCAGAACGCATGCGGCGTTGTGCTGGTCCGAACTAGACCGTACTATTCTACTTGTCCTATTATATGTAAAATAACACGATTTATTACATATATACTTGCAAGGTTCACAATCAATAAAATCATTCAAGAAAGCAGTTGGATCCATTCAAATAAAGCATCAAGATCATGAAACACGGATTTGCAACACAACACAAAAACACCCTATCCAGTCTCTAAATCCAACTCTACCCACTTACTTTCCCTGCAAGAAAAAACAATGGAGGTGGGGAGTGAGTAATCTAAGATTGCTCACTGAGTTGGACAACTATCTAACATGCTAACTCCACTAACATGCTAACTCATCTCATCCAACTACCCCAAACAACCCAAACAAAGCATGCAATGCAGAAGCGTAACAAGCAAGCAATCAATCAACAAGCAATCAAGCAAGCAATCAATTAAGCAAGCAATCAAACAAACAATCTAGACAACAATCAAGACATTGACTCTTCTAGATTTTCCCTTTCAAACTTGGCCTCCATGCCACTTCACCCGCAATCACTGCCAGGTGGAACTGCTAGCGGTGCATCAACTCACTTGATCACCCTAGACTTTTCATGCAATAGGACCATGAAACGGATATCCACATCAATGCTTGAGTCCTACCATGAATCAACACACATCCTAAGGAAATCACTTCCTAGGAACAACAACACATCCTAGGGCCCCTCGATCCTCTGTCCCATTCCATCCATACACTCCGCGTTGAAACTACAAAGGTAACCAACCGGAAAACCAAAGTCTCCACGTTGAAACCACAAAGGTAACCAACCGGAGGACCAAAACTTCTGCGATGAAATCACACATGTAACCAACCGGACTCACACAAAGCCGCATCGTCATGCGGTTTGGGCTAGTAGCTAGCTAGACACCGAAAAATTGTCCTACCATGAGATCCCTCTGGATTAGTGATAACATTATTATTTTACTCATATTAGCTATAGTTTTCATATGCATTTAGGAATGAGTTTGATAAGATTTCAAGTATAAAATGTCTATTATCAAGTATTTCAGATTTCATCAAGATTTTACAGGTTTTATAGCAGTTTGGACCAAAAGGGAAGGAAAATACGTTTTAGGAAAGTTTCAGAGCTTTACAGTACGGGCAACTTATGAAGAGCTTCCAGAATTCAAAATATATCATGCTTGGTGTCTATGGAAATCTGGAAGAGTCATCTTTCTCCTCGAAGTAAAACCAAGTCAATCCATCCAGCCATCCAAAAGTTATGCCTATTTTACCGAGACGTGTTATAAACCGACGTAAGAAGAACCGACATACCGTTGGGCTTTTATCCAAGGCCTGACCAGCGACCATCACTGAGGCCTAGTCCAAGCCTCCTCCACGGTCCATAAGCCTATTTCGCCGCCCCTTGTCCAGCACTTAAGAAGAGAAGACGTTTCTACCCTTACAAAACCCTAACCCTAAACAAAACCCTATAAATACTCTTAAGACCTAGGGTTTTGAGGTGTGCTTCCTTTGTGCCTCTAAGTTCTTCATCCACGCCACCAGCAGCCGACCTAGAGACGATCAGAGACTCCTTTACCGCCGTTGAAGCTCGTTCTCTCTCACCTCCTCTTAGAAGCCATTGCCGAAGACACCAAATCTCTACTCTTCTTTATTTCTTTCATACTACTTTGCTTTTGGGATCAAGTTACTTTTGTGACAAATAGAGAAGTTTACTTTGAACCCCATTTTGTTTACTGATTCGTTTTTGATGCTGTTCCATATAATATCAATGTCGTTTCTTAGCATCATGAGCGAGTAGTTTTATTTGTTGGGTTCTATGGGGTGATTCAAGGGAAATTCATGGTTCGCTTCAATTAGGTTGTTAGATCTTATTTTCGATTTTATATTAGAGTTCTTTTAATACATCTTTATCTTAATGCTTATGCTTGAATTGATCACCAAGTACTGATCTAGAGAATGGGAGCGCTAACCGCGTTATCCTACTTCTCCGAACTAGTGTTTTAAAATATATATTTTTGTGTTTTTAAACCAACCCGAAAAAATATATAAGTGTACTAATATTAACCTAATTCCCATCACATTCTTATAGTTATTTTTAGTTTAGGTTTGGACCCGTGAATAAATAAAATTTTCCATAAATTATTGTTGCTTTTTTAGCATTGTGGATATGTTAAATTGCTAAAATCTGTATTTAGACAGATTTAGTTTTATTATCACAAGTTTAGTAATATTATTGATATTAATTTGATGTATTCACTATTTAAATTATGCAACAGGATATATCTGTTTGTATTTGACATCATAACTCTATAAATGACACATTTCTTTTAGTCAAAAACATCTATCATTTTTTGGAGGTTAAAACAAAATATATATATATATATATAGTATAATAAAATCATACATTATTAGTTTTTTTTTATATATTTTTCTACCCATTTTGACATCAATTGGTCTATCCATTTTAACATAGAAAACATTAAACAATTTATGTATAATGGAAAACATGTATAATGTCAAACTAATTATGGAAAATAAAAATTAAATAAGGTAAGATACTATAGTTTTTCTTTCATTAAAACATTTTAAAACTTATAATTGAAAAGGAAAATAGAAATTGATGTTGTTCAGATATTTAGGGAATTATATATTTCCATACTCGATTTTACTTATTTGAATTTTTTTAATATTTTTGTATTAAATGTTTTAATTACAGTGGCATTGTCTGTAAATAAGTCTGAACTCTAAGTATTCTTATGAAAATGCTGTGAAAATAATAATATAGATAATATATTTTCCCGAATTAAAAGACAAGACAAAGATATAAGAAAGTGAGCAATATGTTGTTAATCAAATATATATGGGTCTCCTCATCTAACAGTTTCATCGGCAATTCTTACGTTATACCTTTTCTTTATCTCCTATTTTTAAAATTAAAAATTCTTTAAATACAGCAATACGACGATTAGAATTATCAAACATCAAACAAAATAAAACTAAATTAAAAAGAGTAAAGAAAAATGTCTAAAAGTTTAATGGTAGTTTGTTTCAACATCTTCTTAATGATATTCTCGTTGATTTCCGCAGGTAATGGACATAATTCTTTAAACATCTCTCAAAACTTTAATTCTTTGTATTTGGTGTATATTTTACTTTATGAAACTTACAACCTTTACCATCTAATACAAGTTTTTTTGAAGCATACATATGTATACTTAAAAAAAAACTTGTATTAGATGGTAATGGTTGTAAGTTTCTTAACGTAAACTATACATGCTCAATGTTAACAATCCACACATATATATATATATATACAACATGCTTAATGCAAGCAAGTAAGATATTTAGTTTTTGGTGTATAATTATAATCTACAAAACCAAAGAATGTCTTTTTTTTTTACTTTAAAAACACAAAAATTAATAATAATTTTTGTTCTTGCTCATTTTTACTCTTTAGAAAGGGTCAAAAATATAAAAAAATTGCAAAAACAGTTTACTTGTGAAAAATCAAATTACCACATGGAAACAAAATTTTAAACAATGCTGAATATCTTCTAACAAATATACAATTTCTTACGAAGGAAAATTAATTATGCATTTAAAATCCCAGTAAATAAATAGTCTTTTAACTAAATATGAGTGGTTGGGAGAGAAAAAGAAGGTATCAATAAGGTAAGAATACACTTGGTTATTGATAAATCAATTTTTATTCGATTAGGAAAAACATTGGGAGAGAAATTGCCAGGTGAATATAAATTCTGTCCAGGAAACCGAAGCAAAGAGGCACCCCCAGGGATATGTAATAAACGAAACGCAACCGAATTGTGCAAGGAGGTCTGTCTCCGTGAATATTTTTTTATGCATGGACGCTGCATTGTTAAGAACAAAGTCAAATTTTGCAACTGCTCCAAATATGAATGCCCACCCGGCAGTCCAGGACGGCCGCCGTGACTCCAATAACACACGGAATAAATAATTTTCTACATTTTAATTTAAATAATACTGTAATAACTAATAAGGAGAATTATTATACTCGGAGTCGGGAGTATAATAACAACAATATATCTAGAACACGTAAAAGTTATTTTAGACTAATAATGAAAAAATGTTTTGTTCTATTTTGTAGTCGTGGTATCTCTTGTGAATTTTTATTTAAATAAGAAGTTTATTCTATAAATTGAACTTTGAAAATACGTATCGAAGAACATTTCCAATGATCTTTTATTTTTGTCTCTATTTTAGAGTTTCTTTATAATATAAGTGAATTTTACTCCAATCCATTTTTATTATTATGAGAAGCCCAAATTAACATAACATTGATGTGAGAAACGAACAAGAATTCAGGTTGTAATCAATCAATCAATGTGTAAATCAAATGCATGATCCTTAAAAGTGAGAACCCAAAAATTCTTTGTAGTTATTCATTTCATAGCATACTACAAAAGTCAACAAAACAAAGACAAAAGACAATATATTTTCTATCAATGTAAAGATCGAGTCATCATCATCTATAGCCTTTTGTTACACACTCTCTTCCTTACAAGGATCATCAATTCATCACAACTCATCCTTTCCACTTTCACCCTCGATCTTCTCATCAGCTTTCTTTGTCGAGATCACCGGTTCAGGCATCGCTAGTTTCTCAAGTTTAAATGGGATTGATGCATGCTCCTTCAGGAATTTGTACATTTCCACTACTGTTCTGTCAACATCCACTGTGATCTGTTTTTATTTTTATTTTTTACCAAGCAACAATTATAACAACTTTAATGCTGAGTAAAAAAATACTAAAAAGTTGCATGTTTTATTTAAGAAACATAGTTTGATATAGTGAAAAGGTTTTGCTAACCGGATCAAAGCTCTTATTTCCACCGGGGAAGAACAAGTTGTTGGGAACCCATCAGCCTGAACAGAAAGAGATTCAGAAGAAAACAAAATCAGATATTTGTGTCTTATATCACTGAAAAGCTTTTTCATTAATTTGGCTCTTACTCACCTTTGCTCTAGGAGGCTCAGTGCTGGTACTATAACGCCTCCGAACCGCATCCGTCACTCGGCCGGACAAACCGCGGAAACAGCCCAGGTGAGCGTTACAAAGGAAAATCGCCCGCAACCTAGCCGAGGTTCCACCAACGAATTAGGATCTCCAGCCGGGTCGCCGGCAGCCACCTATCCGCTGCGTACGTCCCTTAGGCTTTGCAACCCTCAGAACGCATGCGGCGTTGTGATGGTCCGAACTAGACCGTACCATTCTACTTGTCCTATTATATGTAAAATATCACGATTTATTACATATATACTTGCAAGGTTCACAATCAATAAAATCATTCAAGAAAGCAGTTGGATCCATTCAAATAAAGCATCAAGATCATGAAACATGGATTTGCAACACAACACAAAAACACCCTATCCAGTTTCTAAATCCAACTCTACCCACTTACTTTCCCTGCAAGAAAAAACAATGGAGGAAAGTAATCTAAGATTACTCACTGAGTTGGACAACTATCTAACATGCTAACTCCACTAACATGCTAACTCATCTCATCCAACTACCCCAAACAACCCAAACAAAACATGCAATGCAGAAGCGTAACAAGCATGCAATCAATCAACAAGCAATCAAGCAAGCAATCAATCAAGCAAGCAATCAAACAAACAATCTAGACAGCAATCAAGACATTGACTCTTCTAGATTTTCCCTTTCTAACTTGGCCTCCATACCACTTCACCCACAATCACTGCCAGGTGGAACTGCTAGCGGTGCATAAACTCACTTGATCACCCTAGACTTTTCATGCAATATGACCATCAAACGGATATCCACATCAATGCTTGAGTCCTACCATGAACCAGTACACATCATAAAGAAATCACTTCCTAGGAACAACAACACATCCTAGGGCCCTCGATCCTCTGTCCTATCCCATCCACTCACTCCGCGTTGAAACCACAAAGGTAACCAACCGGACAACCAAAGCCTCCACGTTGAAACCACAAAGGTAACCAACCGGAGGACCAAAACTTCCGCGTTGAAACCACACAGGTAACCAACCGGATTCACTCAAAACCGCATCGTCATGCGGTTTAGGCTAGTAGCTAGCTAGACACCGAAAAATTGTCCTGCCATGAGATCCCTCTGGATTAGCTCACCGGACAATTTACCACTCAACACATGATGGGACCGGAGATCGACTTTTATCTACGAACTGAGACACCGCAAGTACTAGCTAGATCACGCACTCAATTTTATGTCTAAGCACACTAGAATTAAGCACACACCACACACAAAGCAAGCAAGAAAACAAGCACACAAGCAAGTAGTCAAGCAAGCAACCACAGACAATCAATCAATCACACAATCACACAAAACTTAAGATGCAAGGAAAAATGCACATGCAACTTAAATTAACTACACATGCATGCAACCCTAACATGCACCCAACCCCAAATTAAGTTTAGGTTAATTTCCACATTTAATTTTAACACTTCTTTCCACTTTCACACATGCATGCGGCTCTTTCCTTCCTAGAGATTCTCGCATGACTTACAAAAGAAAAATGATTCACCATGCCCGATCTCACATCAAGCCCATGGGAACATTTTTCTCAAGTTTTGGGGCCTTCATGCAGCTCTTTCCATCCCAGAGATTCTCGCATGGCCTCACCAAAACAGTCCATCCCGTAGACTGGTCTCACATCCAAACTCATGGGGAACTACACTCAATTTTGGGACTTTCATGTGGCTCTTTCCATCCGAGAGATTCTCACAGGGCCTTACCAAAATTTCTCCCTCTCATGAATCGATTTCTCACCCAGTTTAAGAGGGATTAACCACCTCAACCACTCATGCAAATATGAAAATAATTAATTTTAGTTGTGCATGTCTCTTCTTTACCCTCAAACTAAACATGCAAGGTATTTCAAACTTGCAGTTAGTTTTTAAAATTATTTTCCTCCATTTTAAAATTCTCAAAACCCAAAAATTAAGCATGCAAGGCATTTCACACTTGCAGCTAATTTTTAAAAATGTCATTCTTCCCCAAGTATGCATAAACCCCTTCAAATCTAGCATGCAAGGTATTTCACACTTGCAACTAGTTTGAGAAAATGCAAATCTACCCCAAGTTTACATAAAAACCCCAAATATCCCTCTTGTCTACATGCAATCATCTAGATCTACACGCAACAACGAAAAAAAATCAACCACTCATCAAGGTTGATGCAAGAACTAGAGAGCTAATGCACCTCCTTAAGCAAGATCCCTAACTTGCTCTTCACAAAATTAAACCACAACTCACTACACATCTACAACCAAAGCCTCAACTCACCTTAGCTTGTAAATTTTGGCTGATTGAGCTTCACCACATCACACCACACCGATCTGACAACACTTCCTCTTGCTCCAACTCCTCTCTTCTTCAAGATTTTCTCTTCCTCTTCCTCTTAACTCAAAAATCAAAGGATTTTCTCTCTAAAAGTTTGAGAGAAAATTTTGGCAAAGTTTCTTTGTCTAGAGAGAGTTTTGGTCGCAAATGAGAGGGTGAAGGGGTATTTACAGCCCTCTCTCTCGTTCTCTTGGCTGGCAGGTGGCGAGACTTGAGTGACAAATGTCACAAATTCTGCATGTAATTAATACACACTCTCAATCATGCTCGCGTGCAGCTCACTCTCTGCGGAGATAACTTAATTGCGCGACTCATAGCGCTTCACTCGCATGCAGAGAGACCTTTCCACTTCGTCATCTGTCCGCGTCTCTCTTGCTTCCCAAGCTCCCGGACTTGTCCGCAAATTCAAAGCCGTGCGTTTGCGGTTTATTTCCTCGTCCATCCCCGGTCCTCTCGACCGTGACTTCCGATTTTGCCTCGTCCAACTCCGGACCTTCCATCCGTGACTCTGACCACTCCGGCCCGTCTCGGTACCTCCCGTCCGTGACTTCACCCACTCCGGTCTTACGGTTGGTTAACGTCCATCTCTCCATTCCCACGGCCAATTCCTTCTTGAACCATCTTTTGGACTTGGTAACTTCTCCTGCAAGTTACTCGTTTGATCTTCGAGATTTTCTTTTCTATGTCTCTCTGAGGTATCCTACGTCCTTTCGGACACATCTTCTCCGTCCGGTCCATACTTCTTGTTACGGGTCATTACAGGTAACATCCATCTTTGCTACAACTAACGAGTCAATGCCTTTTAAATACTTTCCAAGCTTATTGTAAATCGGCTCAAATGATTGGCAGTAGCCACACCAAGGAGCATATATCTATGAAATAATTCACGCATTTTAGGTATATATATAACTAAGATATATGTAAGCAAATATTATAGTTTCTTACTTGGTTTATTTTGCTGACATGGAAGGCGATTGGAAATGCGATTAGGATTTCTTACTTAGTTTAACTATTTTGCCTTGACGAATATTATTATTCTGTTATTTTTTATGGCGGTACAAATATGAAAGTTAGTTTTAAGGTTTAAAGTGTTAGTAAAATGATTTTGAAGGTTCAAAGTGTTAGTAAAATCATTTTTAAAGGTTTATAGTATTAGTGAAATTTTCTCAAGGTTTAAAGTGCTACTCAATTACACTTTGAAGGTTTAAAATGTGATTTTCCCGAAAAACAATTATGATGAGCTAACCCGCACAAAACTGTATTCATAAAAATATTAATAATCTGCTCTCTACCATGACACCATGTGATTGTGAGTTTTGCAAGTCAACCTGTGTATATTTAAAATAAATATGACAGCAAAATGAGTAATATTTGTTGTCACACTTGAAAATGTAATATTACAATAATATATTTAGTGTCAATTGAGAATATTAATTCTATTTAACTCATCATATACCGCAGAGTAATGCGAATTCAGTTATGATCAAGTGAAGAACATATGTACACAAAAGTACACAACCCGTCTAACCCGCGAGCCACCATGGGTGTGTATATATCAAAACATCTTTACAATAGATTTTGTAATTAATTTGACATTGTATTGTATATTGAGTAATTTAGTACATAATATAGTTGGATTTTTTTACATATCGTCTTCGGAGCTCTCTGAAGCTGGTTGCTTAGAGTGAGAAGTCGAACACTGACCATAGCGCCTAGGGGCTGTCCTCGTTCTTTTCCTTGGAAGTGGAGTTTGACATTTATCGGCGGTGGGGTTACTTTGCTTCCTATTAGCTTTGTTGGGGACCTGCAAAATGGCCTTTGCTGTAAGTAAGCAAGCAATGTGGATGGCTGAGACATGGGGGGAAATCTTAATGGACAAGTTAAGAATCATACCTCCATCCGTGGTCCACCTTCAGTTTCACCTGCAGACAGAACTGATGCCTCTCCTACAACGACTTCATCATCATTCACATGCTCCTCAAGTGATACATTGGTACCCGCATCACCAGAATTGTCATGAGCACTCCTGGTTTCCAATTGGGATCCTGACGGACGTTGAGGCTGAAAATAACATAAAGGACATAAGTTCATTAGGGTGGACATAATTCTATTAAGATGGACATAAGCCTATTAGAGAGGAATCATACCTCTACTACAACGGCGTATACAAATTCTGAATCACCTTCCTGATGACCTTCATCAGGGACCCCTGCCTCTCCTACGACGTCGTCAGCATCATTCTCCTTCACATGTGGTGATACAATAGTGGCTTCATCCCCTGATTGGTCACGCTCACTCATGTTCTCCATTTGGGTTCCTGAATCACCTTCTTGATCACCTTCATCAGGGACCCCTGCCTCTGTTGCCTCATCCCCTGATTGGTCTCGATCACTCATGATCTCCTTTTGGGATTCTGAAGGACTACCAGCCTGAAATAACAGATGGACAAGAGTTAACGGAGGTGGACAACATTATAAATGGGATCTCTATCGTGGTCACTTTGATTACCTTATTTACCGAAGTTATTTGTGTAGACTCTGTTGCCTCATCCCCTGATTGGTCTCGATCACTCATGCTCTCCAGGTTGGATTCTGATGGACTACCAGCCTGAAATACTAGATAGACTAGATTAACTGTTGATGGACAACGGAAATAGCTAGTCTACCGTGGTCCATTTGATGGACTACCAGACTGAAACACCAGATCGACATCTTGAGTACTGTTGATGGATGATGAAAATAACTATTCTACCGTGGTCCATTATATTACTGCATTGTCTGAGCTTATGTGTGGAGGATTTGTTGCAGTATCGGGTTGGGTGCATATTACCATCCTCTCTACTTCTTCTTCACTTGCTGAGCCCAATCCCTGTCCAACAAAGGTAAGAGAGGAAGTAATATAAACTTTGTCCACCAATGTTAATTGTCTATCAGGTTGACTTCTGTCTTACCACGTCGCCTTCTTCCTGACCAGGAGATCTGCTTCGACAATCTTTGTTGTCCTGCTGAGTTGAGCAAAGTGTGAGAGTTAGTTAGTAATTATAGATCTCTAGTAATTACCATGGGATTTATGCAAAGGTAGGCCGGAGTTGTACCTCATCCGAAGAAGAGTCGCCAGTATCAACATTATCTTTAGGGTGGACGTTTTCCATACATCTATCTTTGAAGGACTTGTTTATACTGTTAACTATATTTGCGATGTCAGGGCCGTAGTTTTCCCATGAAGATTGGTTGAACTTTTGCGCAGTATCTGGATGGGACGTGGGTGGTGAATTCGGGCAAACACCTTTGGACTTCAAAGATCTGATAACTCGGTCATAAATCTCGTCCTGCAGTAGACTCCTCTCAACATCTCACACCTGCTTCATTTTTGCTGTATGCTCTTTGTTTTTACGATCGACCTCACGCAGAAGTTACAGAGCAGTGAAAGAATCAATAGTTTATTCGTCTACGTGATCTTCTTCTTGGACGAATGCAGGGGTTTTCCCTTTGCCTCTGTTTTTGTTTCTTCGATTTGGAACACTCACCTTAGTTTTGGGGATGGAAGGCAGGTCAGCCGTATTCCTTTCCAAACCCGCAGATGCAGTAATAAGGGAAAGCTGTGCCATTCCACCTGGCCAAACATCAGGCGTAAAAATGTGTCCGTCTTGAAACTTCTTCCACATGTAATCAACGCGGTCATCATCGACCTCGTCAACCCAGGAACACGAAAGATGGTCTGTTGGAACGTCGAAAGGCAGTATACAGTGGACACAGAGCTGTGGACAAGACAGAAAATGAGATGATGTAACAAAATTAGTAATGGACCATTGTCAATGTTTGGGAAAAGTTGAAACTTACATTTTTGTCCACCTCTGTCCGTATAATGTTGTCATTGTGGTATGACTTCATTTTTGTGAGTTGTTTAACAGATCGGTCCTTAAAAGTGCGTTCAGCGTCAGTTTCAGGGAGATAGGTCTCCAGCATGGGGATAGCCTTTAGGAACAGCAATTGGAAAGCGAGGGTGAAGCCATGTGTTGCTGTATGGGACCCCATCAACTTTTTACATAAAACGTCAGGAGTCCGTTGAAACATACCAACATTAACCATCTCAATAGTCCGTTCAAAAGATTTCCTCCCCAAGGGTAGTTAACAAATGCGTCCAAGTCCTTCAACATCTTAGCTACTTCCTTGCTTGCCCTAACCTTTGAGGAGTCGCAGACAAGAATACCCTCAACAATTACAATGAGGGCAAGCCGTAACCGACGTTGTCCATCCATTCTATCAGCTTTAGGCAATGACTTGTCCCGCTTCAACATCAGAACAATATCCCAAATGGAGTAGGATTCCTCCGGTCCAAGAAGAGTATACCAGTAAGGTTGATCCCCTTCGGCTGGCGTTTCCAACATTTTGGTCTGTAATTGTGAAGGATAAGGTCTACAGTTGAGACCTGTTATGAGTCCAAACTCTCGGAGGGAGAAACGGATGGGATGACCGCCAAACACAAACCACATCTCGTGAAGTTTGTGGTTTACAATGGTACAACAGAGAAGCTGGTGGACAAGCTTACCAAAGAGGGAGTTTTGCGTACCGGCAGTTCAAATAGAGGACCAAAGCAAGATGCTTTCAGCCAATCATACTCCGCAGTACCATCCAAAACTTGGACGATGTCCAGCAGATACTCTGGCTTTGAGTATGAGTTTATACGACCTCTTGTTGGATACCGGTTAGTAGCGAATAATCGATGAGGGAGAAGGGAGGCCTCAATATCCTGAATGGGTTCCTACGGAAACTGGTCGACAGAAGGCATGACATTCGTAGAGTCTTTATCAGACCTGCAATGGAGAGGAGGTTGTAAATTTGTCCACCATGAAACCAACATGAAGAAGACAAGATTGACAATGGATTGCATAAAAAACGACAACATGTCAACGAAGGAATGGACATCTACCTTGGGTGTTTGATTTGGTCCACCAAATGGAGACCTCTATCGGACCTGCAATGGAGAGGAGGTTGTAATGTTGTCCACCATAAAAGCAACATCAAGTATAGAAGATTAACAAAGAGATGGACATCTACCTTTGGTGTTGGATTTGGTCCACCGAAAGAAAACCATGCCCAGTATCTGCAGCCGAACTGCAATGAGGAAAAGTTAGTTTGTTGCACATATGAAAACAGCACACTTCCAAACAAAAACTACAATTGAAATCACATATACCTCGGCTTCTGATAGTTGTCCATCGGTAGGACAACATTACCGATGTCTGCAGCGGCACAATTTTCGTCAGCAACAGCATTGCCAGCGCCAATGATGACATCAAACCTGGTGCGGAACAGGAAGAAGACAAGATTCAAAAATGGTGGACCACCATGGTGGACAAAGAAAAAGTGATGGACAAAATATAAAATTCCGTTTGAGATTCCGTCTACATAGCCATTAGTTGGTCTACCAGATCTGTCTATCAGATCGTTTGTCTACCCTAATTCACACAAACAGGTTATAGTTCTTATCCTCGCGATTTACCTTTTTCCTGGGCCGGCGGTAAGATATTCCTCCGAAAAGGCCTCATCAAACTCCAACTCGCCACTGAAACAAAGTAAACTATCAGCGGAGCCTTCGCCACTGAAAAAGTTAAACAATGACATAACACAAAAAGGGAAAACACAATAAAAATCATACCAAACGCCAGGGGTGGGAAGATCGGAACTATCAGAGGAGGCTTCCCCTCTCACGGCGGCTGGAAGCAACGCGGGAGGATTACCCCGTAGAAAGTTATTGATGAAGAAATTCATCAATGAAACAGCGATGGTGACGGAAGCTGTAAAGTCTCGAGGTTGGCTTTCGATTTTGTGAGAAGAGAAATAATGAAAGAGATTGGTTCAATGGAGCTCTTGTTTACCCAGTCCGAACGGTTGCGTAGCCCGATGGAGTAATAAACGCTCTGCAAACTTTATGTCACTTCGGGTAAAAATCCCCTTTTTTATTTTTAACAAAAAAATGCTTAAGAAACGCGACCGATGGAGGAGGGCAATGTGGTCTTTTTTAACCCTTTGTGGCAGGCGGGAAAAAGGTTAGACGAAACTGGCATAGGAGAGAAAGAATTTCACTGTTCATGGCATAATTAATAGATTTCTCTTTGAAATTTTACGGACTACAAATATAACAACTTCAGCACCCTAAGTAAAAAAATTTGCACGTTTTATAAACACTGTTTGATTTTGAACGAACAAAAAAAAACTGTTGGATATAGTGAAAAAGGCTTTGCTAACCGGATCGAAGCTCTTGTTTCCACAAGGAAAGAATTTTGGATTGTTGGGAACCAAAATTTTGAATTTTGGTTTGAAAAGCCTGAAAAAAAAATGAGATTCAGAAAACCAAAAAACCCAAAACAAAAAATAAGAACTTTGTGTCTTGAATCACCAAAGCTTCTTCGCAAATTTTCTTCTTAATTTGGCGCTTAAGCACCTTTTCCTCTAGGATGGTCATTGCTGATACCAATAATTCTAAATTGCTACAACTAACGAGTCAATGCCTTTTAAATGAAAGTGTATGTGTTGACTGAGTTTTATAAGCTGTCCGAAACATGTCATGGGATTGCTACTAAACCAGGATGTTATACAACATTGTGATATATAAGACAACAAGATAGAATCATCACAGATGTCTCATAGATGGTGTGAAGACAATGAGTAGAACTAAGAAAGTTGTTGAAGCACTACTTGACATAGTTGCAGTAAGAACATATGTGAAGTTCCAAAGTAGTATAAAAGGTAGTACACGAAGTTATACAGGAAGCCGAACTGTGTGAGTACTTTGAAGAGCTGAAATACAGAAGTTTGAGGACAACTTGGACAAGCCAAGAGGGTCAGATACAACGGAGATGGTATCAAACGTCTGAAGCAGTTCTTGTACTAGTTCCGAGAGTAATACAGGAAGTAGTACAAGAATCTGAGTTAAGGAGTTTGAGTACAGAAGCTTGGAGTCGACTTAGACAAGCCAAGTGGCGGCTGCTGAGCTGGATGAACATCTTGAATGGAAGAGTCAAGATGAGATCATGGAGAGAAACTTTCGTATATGTTGTATAACAGGAAATTCCTATTTGTTGTATAATAGGAAAATTGCTAACCCTAGGGGTTGTGCAATTGTTAATCTCTCAATTCTTGTTTGTTGTATAATAGGAAAGTTGTCAACCCTAGGGGTTGGACAATGGATAGAAATACCAAGAGGGCGCTTCATGAAAACTTGCGTGCCTCAAAGTAGTTTTGAGAGATGCACACAAGATGTGTGGTGTCGCCCCATCAACAAGATAGATAGATCTTTTGATGGTTTATTCATCTAGAAAATAATGATAGGCATAGTAGTGTTTGTATCATATGCATTTGTAATTGCTATCTTGTTCTAGTAAATTTGTTCGAAACTAGGTCTCGGGGATGTAGGAAAAACCAAACCCGTGAACGAAGCTTGTGTGTTATTTACTTTATGCTCATACAAATACGAAATAGATCCTAACTAGACTTAGCCACAAATATGCATTTTCATTAAATACTTTCCAAGCTTACAGTAAATCGTCTCTAATGGTCGGCAGTAGCCAATAGCCACACCAAGGAGCATTAAATGGTTGTACGAGAATGATCACATTACATGTTAGTCTCATCATCAGTCAGATTTACCGAAAGCTAAAAAGGTTCCTTAGTATAATACATATAACAATTAACAATTTCATATATATACTAGATTTTAATCCGCGTTTCACCGCGGGATTATGTATTTTGGTATATTTTATATAACTTACTAAAAATACATTATGTTAGATCAAATATATGTTTTATATTTTTTCACAATAATATTGAGATATTTGTAATTTTATTTTCTTTGTCTATTTCAAAATTATTATTTTCATTTGAAATTTAATTAATCAAAATTATTTTATTTTAGAATTTAATCAATCAAAATTAGTTCTTGTGAAAGTAAACATCTGTTAATATGTATAATACTTTGTAGTTAGTATAAAATAATTTCAAATTTTATTCACCAATTTGAAATTACTTAGTTTTGTCTATGAGTATGATGGAGCGGGTTAGTGTTGGTTTTTAACTCCTTTCATAAAATTAAGTTTTAAAATATTTTGTTTGTGTTTTTAGACCAACCCGCAAAAATATATAACTGTACTAATATTAACCTAATTCTCATCACATACTTATGATTATTTTTAGTCTAGGTTTGGACCCGTAGATAAAAAAATAGTTATTAAAAAAACAGTTAGTTTTGTATCTGAGTATGATGTAGCGGGTTAGTGTTGGTTTTTAACTCCTTTCATATAAGATTAAGTTTTAAAATATATATTTTTGTGTTTTTAAACCAACCCAAAAAATATATAAGTGTACTAATATTAACCTAATTCCCATCACCTTCTTATAGTTATTTTTAGTTTAGGTTTGGACCCGTGAATAAATAAAATTTTCCATAAATTATTGTTGCTTTTTTAGCATTGTGCATATGTTAAATTGCTAAAATCTGTATTTACACAGATTTAGTTTTAATATCACAAGTTTAGTAATATTATTGATATTACTCATATGACTAAATTTGATGTATTCACTATTTAAATTGTGCAACAGGATATATCTGTTTGTATTTGACATCATAACTCTATAAATGACACATTTTTTTTAGTCAAAAAATATATATCATTTTTTGGAGGTTAAAACAAAAAATATATATATATATATAGTATAATAAAATCATACATTATTAGTTTATTTTTATATTTTTTCTACCCATTTTGACATCAATTGGTCTATCCATTTTAACATAGAAAACATTAAACAATTTATGTATATTGGAAAACATGTATAATGTCAAACCAATTATGGAAAAGAAAAATTAAATAAGGTAAGATACTATAGTTTTTTATTCATTAAAACATTTTAAAACTTATAATTCAAAAGGAAAATAGAAATTGATATTGTTCAGATATTTAGGGAAATATATATTTCCATACTCGAATTTCCTAATTTGAATTTTTTTTTTTTTTTTGTATTAAATGTTTTAATTACAGTGGCATTGTCTGTAAATAAGTCAGAACTCTAAGTCTTCTTATGAAAAATGCTGTGAAAATAATAATATAGATAATATATTTTCCCGAATTAAAAGACAAGACAAAGATATAAGAAAGTGAGCAATATGTTGTTAATCAAATATATATGGGTCTCCTCATCTAACAGTTTCATCGGCAATTCTTACGTTATACCTTTTCTTTATCTCCTATTTTTAGAATTAAAAATTCTTTAAATACAGCAATACGACGATTAGAATTATCAAACATCAATCAACAAAATAAAACTAAATTAAAAAAAGAGTAAAGAAAAATGTCTAAAAGTTTAATGGTAGTTTAATGATATTCTCGTTGATTTCCGCAGGTAATGGACATAATTCTTTAAACATCTCTCAAAACTTTAATTCTTTGTATTTGGTGTATATTTTACTTTATGAAACTTACAACCTTTACCATCTAATACAAGTTTTCTTTGAAGTATACATATGTATACTTAAAAAAAAAAAACTTGTATTAGATGGTAATGGTTGTAAGTTTCTTAACGTAAAATATACATGCTCAATGTTAACAATCCACATACATATATATATATATATACAACATGCTTAATGCAAGCAAGTAAGATATTTAGTTTTTGGTGTATAATTATAATCTACAAAACCAAAGAATGTCTTTTTTTTTTTACTTTAAAAAAACACAAAAATTAATAATAATTTTTGTTCTTGCTCATTTTTACTCTTTAGAAAGGGTCAAAAATATAAAAAAATTGCAAAAACAGTTTACTTGTGAAAAATCAAATTACCACATGGAAACAAAATTTTAAACAATGCTGAATATCTTCTAACAAATATACAATTTCTTACGAAGGAAAATTAATTATGCATTTAAAATCCCAGTAAATAAATAGTCTTTTAACTAAATATGAGTGGTTGGGAGAGAAAAAGAAGGTATCAATAAGGTAAGAATACACTTGGTTATTGATAAATCAATTTTTATTCGATTAGGAAAAACATTGGGAGAGAAATTGCCAGGTGAATATAAATTCTGTCCAGGAAACCGAAGCAAAGAGGCACCCCCAGGGATATGTAATAAACGAAACGCAACCGAATTGTGCAAGGAGGTCTGTCTCCGTGAATATTTTTTTATGCATGGACGCTGCATTGTTAAGAACAAAGTCAAATTTTGCAACTGCTCCAAATATGAATGCCCACCCGGCAGTCCAGGACGGCCGCCGTGACTCCAATAACACACGGAATAAATAATTTTCTACATTTTAATTTAAATAATACTGTAATAACTAATAAGGAGAATTATTATACTCGGGAGTCGGGAGTATAATAACAACAATATATCTAGAACACGTAAAAGTTATTTTAGACTAATAATGAAAAAATGTTTTGTTCTATTTTGTAGTCGTGGTATCTCTTGTGAATTTTTATTTAAATAAGAAGTTTATTCTATAAATTGAACTTTGAAAATACGTATCGAAGAACATTTCCAATGATCTTTTATTTTTGTCTCTATTTTAGAGTTTCTTTATAATATAAGTGAATTTTACTCCAATCCATTTTTATTATTATGAGAAGCCCAAATTAACATAACATTGATGTGAGAAACGAACAAGAATTCAGGTTGTAATCAATCAATCAATCAATCAATGTGTAAATCAAATGCATGATCCTTAAAAGTGAGAACCCAAAAATTCTTTGTAGTTATTCATTTCATAGCATACTACAAAAGTCAACAAAACAAAGACAAAAGACAATATATTTTCTATCAATGTAAAGATCGAGTCATCATCATCTATAGCCTTTTGTTACACACTCTCTTCCTTACAAGGATCATCAATTCATCACAACTCATCCTTTCCACTTTCACCCTCGATCTTCTCATAAGCTTTCTTGGTCGAGATCACTAGTTCAGGCGTCGCTCGTTTCTCAAGTTTAAATGGGATTGATGCATGCTCCTTCAGGAATTTGTACAGTTCCACTACTGTTCTGTCAACATCCACTGTGATCTGTTTTTATTTTTATTTTTTACCAAGCAACAATTATAACAACTTTAATGCTGAGTAAAAAAATACTAAAAAATTGCATGTTTTATTTAAGAAACATAGTTTGATATAGTGAAATGGTTTTGCTAACCGGATCAAAGCTCTTGTTTCCACCGGGGAAGAACAAGTTGTTGGGAACCCATCAGCCTGAACAGAAAGAGATTCAGAAGAAAACAAAATCAGATATTTGTGTCTTATATCACTGAAAAGCTTTTTCATTAATTTGGCTCTTACTCACCTTTGCTCTAGGAGGCTCAGTGCTGGTACTATAACGCCTCCGAACCGCATCCGTCACTCGGCCGGACAAACCGCGGAAACAGCCCAGGTGAGCGTTACAAAGGAAAATCGCCCGCAACCTAGCCGAGGTTCCACCAACGAATTAGGATCTCCAGCCGGGTCGCCGGCAGCCACCTATCCGCTGCGTACGTCCCTTAGGCTTTGCAACCCTCAGAACGCATGCGGCGTTGTGATGGTCCGAACTAGACCGTACCATTCTACTTGTCCTATTATATGTAAAATAACACGATTTATTACATATATACTTGCAAGGTTCACAATCAATAAAATCATTCAAGAAAGCAGTTGGATCCATTCAAATAAAGCATCAAGATCATGAAACATGGATTTGCAACACAACACAAAAACACCCTATCCAGTTTCTAAATCCAACTCTACCCACTTACTTTCCCTGCAAGAAAAAACAATGGAGGAAAGTAATCTAAGATTACTCACTGAGTTGGACAACTATCTAACATGCTAACTCCACTAACATGCTAACTCATCTCATCCAACTACCCCAAACAACCCAAACAAAACATGCAATGCAGAAGCGTAACAAGCATGCAATCAATCAACAAGCAATCAAGCAAGCAATCAATCAAGCAAGCAATCAAACAAACAATCTAGACAGCAATCAAGACATTGACTCTTCTAGATTTTCCCTTTCTAACTTGGCCTCCATACCACTTCACCCACAATCACTGCCAGGTGGAACTGCTAGCGGTGCATAAACTCACTTGATCACCCTAGACTTTTCATGCAATATGACCATCAAACGGATATCCACATCAATGCTTGAGTCCTACCATGAACCAGTACACATCATAAGGAAATCACTTCCTAGGAACAACAACACATCCTAGGGCCCCTCGATCCTCTGTCCCATCCCATCCACTCACTCCGCGTTGAAACCACAAAGGTAACCAACCGGACAACCAAAGCCTCCACGTTGAAACCACAAAGGTAACCAACCGGAGGACCAAAACTTCCGCGTTGAAACCACACAGGTAACCAACCAGATTCAGTCAAAACCGCATCGTCATGCGGTTTAGGCTAGTAGCTAGCTAGACACCGAAAAATTGTCCTGCCATGAGATCCCTCTGGATTAGCTCACCGGACAATTTACCACTCAACACATGATGGGACCAGAGATCGACTTTTAGCTACGAACTGAGACACCGCAAGTACTAGCTAGATCACGCACTCAATTTTATGTCTAAGCACACTAGAATTAAGCACACACCACACACAAAGCAAGCAAGAAAACAAGCACACAAGCAAGTAGTCAAGCAAGCAACCACAGACAATCAATCAATCACACAATCACACAAAACTTAAGATGCAAGGAAAAATGCACATGCAACTTAAATTAACTACACATGCATGCAACCCTAACATGCACCCAACCCCAAATTAAGTTTAGGTTAATTTCCACATTTAATTTTAACACTTCTTTCCACTTTCACACATGCATGCGGCTCTTTCCTTCCTAGAGATTCTCGCATGACTTACAAAAGAAAAATGATTCACCATGCCCGATCTCACATCAAGCCCATGAGAACATTTTTCTCAAGTTTTGGGGCCTTCATGCAGCTCTTTCCATCCCAGAGATTCTCGCATGGCCTCACCAAAACAGTCCATCTCGTAGACTGGTCTCACATCCAAACTCATGGGGAACTACACTCAATTTTGGGACTTTCATGTGGCTCTTTCCATCCGAGAGATTCTCACAGGGCCTTACCAAAATTTCTCCCTCTCATGAATCGATTTCTCACCCAGTTTAAGAGGGATTAACCACCTCAACCACTCATGCAAATATGAAAATAATTAATTTTAGTTGTGCATGTCTCTTCTTTACCCTCAAACTAAACATGCAAGGTATTTCAAACTTGCAGTTAGTTTTTAAAATTATTTTCCTCCATTTTAAAATTCTCAAAACCCAAAATTAAGCATGCAAGGCATTTCACACTTGCAGCTAATTTTTAAAAATGTCATTCTTCCCCAAGTATGCATAAACCCTTCAAATCTAGCATGCAAGGTATTTCACACTTGCAACTAGTTTGAGAAAATGCAAATCTACCCCAAGTTTACATAAAAACCCCAAATATCCCTCTTGTCTACATGCAATCATCTAGATCTACACGCAACAACAAAAAAAATCAACCACTCATCAAGGTTGATGCAAGAACTAGAGAGCTAATGCACCTCCTTAAGCAAGATCCCTAACTTGCTCTTCACAAAATTAAACCACAACTCACTACACATCTACAACCAAAGCCTCAACTCACCTTAGCTTGTAAATTTTGGCTGATTGAGCTTCACCACATCACACCACACCGATCTGACAACACTTCCTCTTGCTCCAACTCCTCTCTTCTTCAAGATTTTCTCTTCCTCTTAACTCAAAAATCAAAGGATTTTCTCTCTAAAAGTTTGAGAGAAAATTTTGGCAAAGTTTCTTTGTCTAGAGAGAGTTTTGGTCGCAAATGAGAGGGTGAAGGGGTATTTACAGCCCTCTCTCTCGTTCTCTTGGCTGGCAGGTGGCGAGACTTGAGTGACAAATGTCACAAATTCTGCATGTAATTAATACACACTCTCAATCATGCTCGCGTGCATCTCACTCTCTGCGGAGATAACTTAATTGCGCGACTCATAGCGCTTCACTCGCATGCAGAGAGACCTTTCCACTTCCTCATCCGTCCGCGTCTCTCTTGCTTCCCAAGCTCCCGGACTTGTCCGCAAATTTAAAGCCGTGCGTTTGCGGTTTATTTCCTCGTCCATCCCCGGTCCTCTCGACCGTGACTTCCGATTTTGCCTCGTCCAACTCCGGACCTTCCATCCGTGACTCTGACCACTCCGGCCCGTCTCGGTACCTCCCGTCCGTGACTTCACCCACTCCGGTCTTACGGTTGGTTAACGTCCATCTCTCCATTCCCACGGCCAATTCCTTCTTGAACTATCTTTTGGACTTGGTAACTTCTCCTGCAAGTTACTCGTTTGATCTTCGAGATTTTCTTTTCTATGTCTCTCTGAGGTATCCTACGTCCTTTCGGACACATCTTCTCCGTCCGGTCCATACTTCTTGTTACGGGTCATTACAGGTAACATCCATCTTTGCTACAACTAACGAGTCAATGCCTTTTAAATACTTTCCAAGCTTATTGTAAATCGGCTCAAATGATTGGCAGTAGCCACACCAAGGAGCATATATCTATGAAATAATTCACGCATTTTAGGTATATATATAACTAAGATATATGTAAGCAAATATTATAGTTTCTTACTTGGTTTATTTTGCTGACATGGAAGGCGATTGGAAATGCGATTAGGATTTCTTACTTAGTTTAACTATTTTGCACTACAAGAAAACAGGCAAATAGCGACTGTACTATTAGTCACTATTTAGTCGCTAAACGGTGTATTACGACTAAATAACGACTAAAACCAGTAGTCGTAAATCGAAAGTCGCTAAAATAAATAGTCGTAAAATTAGTCGCCAAATAGCGACTACATTACGACTATTTTGCATAGTCGTAAATTTAGTCGTAATATAGTCACTAAATTTTACGACTACGTTACGACTATTTTACGACGACGCAAAATAGTCATAACATAGTCACCAAATTTAGTGACTAATTGACGACTAATTACTGACTATATTGTATTTAAATATTTATACATTATTGTATTTATACAGTATTTATACAAATTATAATATAGTATTTATGTTATTTTGTGACAGTTTTTCTTTAAATTAATATATATTGATATTAACAACCCACCCAAACCGGAATTAAATAAGTGTTACAAAATTGAACCGGCCGGAATTGAACCGGATGCTAAAAATTAACAAAAAATCACCCAACTGAGTCTCAGCCGTTTCGTTTGTCGACGATCTCCCGTTGCTTGCTATGCTTCTTCCGCCAAGTCTCTCTGGTGGTCCGTGGCGTCAGATCTGTTTTTGTTCTTCAACGACGAAACAAACGGCGATGAGAATCTTTGATTGACTAAAGCTAGTGAATCTGAGTGGAGAAAGAATGGCGGTTGTGGTTTGAGTGTAACACTTTCAATCTGTATGACCTAAGGGAGAAGCAGTGGAAACGGAATGAATCTTAATCTCAACTCAGAAAATCGTACCTGTTGGATTAGAATCAGAGGGTTAAGCGTGATGGTGATCTGTCGGCTGGGGAAACGCATGGTGAGACAAGGAGGAAGAGATCAGAGCTAGATCGAAGGGAAGAGATCTGAGTGTGTAGGCGGCATAGCTGCATAGACGGAGTTTAGGTTTTTTCTAAGTGTTGGTGTGGTTATAGAAAGAAAAGACTCTAGGTTAACCTAACCCACTACCCTTATTCCAAATAATTTTACTTGAACCGGGAAAACTAAATAAATTAGTGGGATGGTGGGACATTTTGGGTTTGTCCGCCCAAACCAAATAATTTTGGTTTCATACTTATTTTAGTTGTGTATTGATTTTGAGTACCAATTCATAATTGTTTATATAATTGTCTCATTTTTGTTCATAATTTAGGCTTTCAGTGATAATTTTAATTAAAATCTAACACTTCAAAAATACATAATCATTGTTTTGAAAAGATAAGATAAAATCCAACACTTAATTTGGTATATATATATTTATTAGTTTAAAAGATATAACAATGTTTTGTTAAGTTTTTATAAGATACATAACTAACAATGTGAAACCACATGTAACAGAAAATACAAATATTTTTATAGAGATTTTGTGTATATCAGTTCAAACCAATGTAGAAACATGTAACTTAACATATTAACATTATATATTGTGACTACTTTGCTACTTTTTACTAACTCAGGGAATTCCACTGGTGGCTGAGAGTGAACTATGGATGTTGTCACTGCCTCAACTTAACCTCAGAATCCCAGGCTTTTGTATCCCATAGTATATAGAGTGATGATGATTTTTTTCTAAGTGTAGTGTCGATGAATGGATTTAGGATAAAGGTATAGGGATTGGGGTATAGGTTTATGATTTGGGGTTAAGTTTTGAATTTATGTCTTATGAATTAATTTCTAAGATTTAGAGTTTATGATTTAGGTTTTGGAGTTTGATTAAGGGTTTGGGGCTAAATTTTTAAAATTTTTAAAATTATGATTTTCTTAAATAGCGACTCATATACGATTTCTTAGCACTGTTAACTATGAGTTGCATATTAGTCGCTAAATTGGTGACTATTTAGCAATTACATATTTCGAATATAGTCATAAAATAGTCGCTAAATTACGACTAAACTAGCGACTAAGACATGTAGTCGTTAAAAAGACTAATATACGACTAAATATTTGTACACAAATAGTCACTACTTAGTCTGAACTACATATATAGTCGCTAATTGTAGTCGTAAAATCCATGTTTTCTTGTAGTGTTGCCTTGACGAATATTATTATTCTGTTATTTTTTATGGCGGTACAAATATGAAAGTTAGTTTTAAGGTTTAAAGTGTTAGTAAAATGATTTTGAAGGTTCAAAGTGTTAGTAAAATCATTTTTAAAGGTTTATAGTATTAGTGAAATTTTCTCAAGGTTTAAAGTGCTACTCA
Source organism: Camelina hispida (assembly GCA_023657505.1). Lineage (NCBI taxonomy): Eukaryota > Viridiplantae > Streptophyta > Magnoliopsida > Brassicales > Brassicaceae > Camelina > Camelina hispida. Next base: position 30,901,125 of record CP094632.1, read on the forward strand.
ATTACACTTTGAAGGTTTAAAATGTGATTTTCCGAAAAACAATTATGATGAGCTAACCCGCACAAAACTGTATTCATAAAAATATTAATAATCTGCTCTCTACCATGACACCATGTGATTGTGAGTTTTGCAAGTCAACCTGTGTATATTTAAAATAAATATGACAGCAAAATGAGTAATATTTGTTGTCACACTTGAAAATGTAATATTACAATAATATATTTAGTGTCAATTGAGAATATTAATTCTATTTAACTCATCATATACCGCAGAGTAATGCGAATTCAGTTATGATCAAGTGAAGAACATATGTACACAAAAGTACACAACCCGTCTAACCCGCGAGCCACCATGGGTGTGTATATATCAAAACATCTTTACAATAGATTTTGTAATTAATTTGACATTGTATTGTATATTGAGTAATTTAGTACATAATATAGTTGGATTTTTTACATATCGTCTTCGGAGCTCTCTGAAGCTGGTTGCTTAGAGTGAGAAGTCGAACACTGACCATAGCGCCTAGGGGCTGTCCTCGTTCTTTTCCTTGGAAGTGGAGTTTGACATTTATCGGCGGTGGGGTTACTTTGCTTCCTATTAGCTTTGTTGGGGACCTGCAAAATGGCCTTTGCTGTAAGTAAGCAAGCAATGTGGATGGCTGAGACATGGGGGGAAATCTTAATGGACAAGTTAAGAATCATACCTCCATCCGTGGTCCACCTTCAGTTTCACCTGCAGACAGAACTGATGCCTCTCCTACAACGACTTCATCATCATTCACATGCTCCTCAAGTGATACATTGGTACCCGCATCACCAGAATTGTCATGAGCACTCCTGGTTTCCAATTGGGATCCTGACGGACGTTGAGGCTGAAAATAACATAAAGGACATAAGTTCATTAGGGTGGACATAATTCTATTAAGATGGACATAAGCCTATTAGAGAGGAATCATACCTCTACTACAACGGCGTATACAAATTCTGAATCACCTTCCTGATGACCTTCATCAGGGACCCCTGCCTCTCCTACGACGTCGTCAGCATCATTCTCCTTCACATGTGGTGATACAATAGTGGCTTCATCCCCTGATTGGTCACGCTCACTCATGTTCTCTATTTGGGATCCTGAATCACCTTCTTGATCACCTTCATCAGGGACCCCTGCCTCTGTTGCCTCATCCCCTGATTGGTCTCGATCACTCATGATCTCCTTTTGGGATTCTGAAGGACTACCAGCCTGAAATAACAGATGGACAAGAGTTAACGGAGGTGGACAACATTATAAATGGGATCTCTATCGTGGTCACTTTGATTACCTTATTTACCGAAGTTATTTGTGTAGACTCTGTTGCCTCATCCCCTGATTGGTCTCGATCACTCATGCTCTCCAGGTTGGATTCTGATGGACTACCAGCCTGAAATACTAGATAGACTAGATTAACTGTTGATGGACAACGGAAATAGCTAGTCTACCGTGGTCCATTTGATGGACTACCAGACTGAAACACCAGATCGACATCTTGAGTACTGTTAATGGACGATGAAAATAACTATTCTACCGTGGTCCATTATATTACTGCATTGTCTGAGCTTATGTGTGGAGGATTTGTTGCAGTATCGGGTTGGGTGCATATTACCATCCTCTCTACTTCTTCTTCACTTGCTGAGCCCAATCCCTGTCCAACAAAGGTAAGAGAGGAAGTAATATAAACTTTGTCCACCAATGTTAATTGTCTATCAGGTTGACTTCTGTCTTACCACGTCGCCTTCTTCCTGACCAGGAGATCTGCTTCGACAATCTTTGTTGTCCTGCTGAGTTGAGCAAAGTGTGAGAGTTAGTTAGTAATTATAGATCTCTAGTAATTACCATGGGATTTATGCAAAGGTAGGCCGGAGTTGTACCTCATCCGAAGAAGAGTCGCCAATATCAACATTATCTTTAGGGTGGACGTTTTCCATACATCTATCTTTGAAGGACTTGTTTATACTGTTAACTATTTTGCGATGTCAGGGCCGTAGTTTTCCCATGAAGATTGGTTGAACTTTTGCGCAGTATCTGGATGGGACGTGGGTGGTGAATTCGGGCAAACACCTTTGGACTTCAAAGATCTGATAACTCGGTCATAAATCTCGTCCTGCAGTAGACTCCTCTCAACATCTCACACCTGCTTCATTTTTGCTGTATGCTCTTTGTTTTTACGATCGACCTCACGCAGAAGTTACTGAGCAGTGAAAGAATCAATAGTGTATTCGTCTACGTGATCTTCTTCTTGGACGAATGCAGGGGCTTTCCCTTTGCCTCTGTTTTTGTTTCTTCGATTTGGAACACTCACCTTAGTTTTGGGGATGGAAGGCAGGTCAGCCGTATTCCTTTCCAAACCCGCAGATGCAGTAATAAGGGAAAGCTGTGCCATTCCACCTGGCCAAACATCAGGCGTAAAAATGTGTCCGTCTTGAAACTTCTTCCACATGTAATCAACGCGGTCATCATCGACCTCGTCAACCCAGGAACACGAAAGATGGTCTATTGGAACGTCGAAAGGCAGTATACAGTGGACACAGAGCTGTGGACAAGACAGAAAATGAGATGATGTAACAAAATTAGTAATGGACCATTGTCAATGTTTGGGAAAAGTTGAAACTTACATTTTTGTCCACCTCTGTCCGTATAATGTTGTCATTGTGGTATGACTTCATTTTTGTGAGTTGTTTAACAGATCGGTCCTTAAAAGTGCGTTCAGCGTCAGTTTCAGGGAGATAGGTCTCCAGCATGGGGATAGCCTTTAGGAACAGCAATTGGAAAGCGAGGGTGAAGCCATGTGTTGCTGTATGGGACCCCATCAACTTTTTACATAAAACGTCAGGAGTCCGTTGAAACATACCAACATTAACCATCTCAATAGTCCGTTCAAAAGATTTCCTCCCCAAGGGTAGTTAACAAATGCGTCCAAGTCCTTCAACATCTTAGCTACTTCCTTGCTTGCCCTAACCTTTGAGGAGTCGCAGACAAGAATACCCTCAACAATTACAATGAGGGCAAGCCGTAACCGACGTTGTCCATCCATTCTATCAGCTTTAGGCAATGACTTGTCCCGCTTCAACATCAGAACAATATCCCAAATGGAGTAGGATTCCTCCGGTCCAAGAAGAGTATACCAGTAAGGTTGATCCCCTTCGGCTGGCGTTTCCAACATTTTGGTCTGTAATTGTGAAGGATAAGGTCTACAGTTGAGACCTGTTATGAGTCCAAACTCTCGGAGGGAGAAACGGATGGGATGACCGCCAAACACAAACCACATCTCGTGAAGTTTGTGGTTTACAATGGTACAACAGAGAAGCTGGTGGACAAGCTTACCAAAGAGGGAGTTTTGCGGACCGGCAGTTCAAATAGAGGACCAAAGCAAGATGCTTTCAGCCAATCATACTCCGCAGTACCATCCAAAACTTGGACGATGTCCAACAGATACTCTGGCTTTGAGTATGAGTTTATACGACCTCTTGTTGGATACCGGTTAGTAGCGAATAATCGATGAGGGAGAAGGGAGGCCTCAATATCCTGAATGGGTTCCTACGGAAACTGGTCGACAGAAGGCATGACATTCGTAGAGTCTTTATCAGACCTGCAATGGAGAGGAGGTTGTAAATTTGTCCACCATGAAACCAACATGAAGAAGACAAGATTGACAATGGATTGCATAAAAAACGACAACATGTCAACGAAGGAATGGACATCTACCTTGGGTGTTTGATTTGGTCCACCAAATGGAGACCTCTATCGGACCTGCAATGGAGAGGAGGTTGTAATGTTGTCCACCATAAAAGCAACATCAAGTATAGAAGATTAACAAAGAGATGGACATCTACCTTTGGTGTTGGATTTGGTCCACCGAAAGAAAACCATGCCCAGTATCTGCAGCCAAACTGCAATGAGGAAAAGTTAGTTTGTTGCACATATGAAAACAGCACACTTCCAAACAAAAACTACAATTGAAATCACATATACCTCGGCTTCTGATAGTTGTCCATCGGTAGGACAACATTACCGATGTCTGCAGCGGCACAATTTTCGTCAGCAACAGCATTGCCAGCGCCAATGATGACATCAAACCTGGTGCGGAACAGGAAGAAGACAAGATTCAAAAATGGTGGACCACCATGGTGGACAAAGAAAAAGTGATGGACAAAATATAAAATTCCGTTTGAGATTCCGTCTACATAGCCATTAGTTGGTCTACCATATCTGTCTATCAGATCGTTTGTCTACCCTAATTCACACAAACAGGTTATAGTTCTTATCCTCGCGATTTACCTTTTTCCTGGGCCGGCGGTAAGATATTCCTCCGAAAAGGCCTCATCAAACTCCAACTTGCCACTGAAACAAAGTAAACTATCAGCGGAGCCTTCGCCACTGAAAAAGTTAAACAATGACATAATACAAAAAGGGAAAACACAATAAAAATCATACCAAACGCCAGGGGTGGGAAGATCGGAACTATCAGAGGAGGCTTCCCCTCTCACGGCGGCTGGAAGCAACGCGGGAGGATTACCCCGTAGAAAGTTATTGATGAAGAAATTCATCAATGAAACAGCGATGGTGACGGAAGCTGTAAAGTCTCGAGGTTGGCTTTCGATTTTGTGAGAAGAGAAATAATGAAAGAGATTGGTTCAATGGAGCTCTTGTTTACCCAGTCCGAACGGTTGCGTAGCCCGATGGAGTAATAAACGCTCTGCAAACTTTATGTCACTTCGGGTAAAAATCCCCCTTTTTTTATTTTTAACAAAAAAATGCTTAAGAAACGCGACCGATGGAGGAGGGCAATGTGGTCTTTTTTAACCCTTTGTGGCAGGCGGGAAAAAGGTTAGACGAAACTGGCATAGGAGAGAAAGAATTTCACTGTTCATGGCATAATTAATAGATTTCTCTTTGAAATTTTACGGACTACAAATATAACAACTTCAGCACCCTAAGTAAAAAAATTTGCACGTTTTATAAACACTGTTTGATTTTGAACGAACAAAAAAAAACTGTTGGATATAGTGAAAAAGGCTTTGCTAACCGGATCGAAGCTCTTGTTTCCACAAGGAAAGAATTTTGGATTGTTGGGAACCAAAATTTTGAATTTTGGTTTGAAAAGCCTGAAAAAAAATGAGATTCAGAAAACCAAAAACCCAAAACAAAAAATAAGAACTTTGTGTCTTGAATCACCAAAGCTTCTTCGCAAATTTTCTTCTTAATTTGGCGCTTAAGCACCTTTTCCTCTAGGATGGTCATTGCTGATACCAATAATTCTAAATTGCTACAACTAACGAGTCAATGCCTTTTAAATGAAAGTGTATGTGTTGACTGAGTTTTATAAGCTGTCCGAAACATGTCATGGGATTGCTACTAAACCAGGATGTTATACAACATTGTGATATATAAGACAACAAGATAGAATCATCACAGATGTCTCATAGATGGTGTGAAGACAATGAGTAGAACTAAGAAAGTTGTTGAAGCACTACTTGACATAGTTGCAGTAAGAACATATGTGAAGTTCCAAAGTAGTATAAAAGGTAGTATACGAAGTTATACAGGAAGCCGAACTGTGTGAGTACTTTGAAGAGCTGAAATACAGAAGTTTGAGGACAACTTGGACAAGCCAAGAGGGTCAGATACAACGGAGATGGTATCAAACGTCTGAAGCAGTTCTTGTACTAGTTCTGAGAGTAATACAGGAAGTAGTACAAGAATCTGAGTTAAGGAGTTTGAGTACAGAAGCTTGGAGTCGACTTAGACAAGCCAAGTGGCGGCTGCTGAGCTGGATGAACATCTTGAATGGAAGAGTCAAGATGAGATCATGGAGAGAAACTTTCCTATATGTTGTATAACAGGAAATTCCTATTTGTTGTATAATAGGAAAATTGCTAACCCTAGGGGTTGTGCAATTGTTAATCTCTCAATTCTTGTTTGTTGTATAATAGGAAAGTTGTCAACCCTAGGGGTTGGACAATGGATAGAAATACCAAGAGGGCGCTTCATGAAAACTTGCGTGCCTCAAAGTAGTTTTGAGAGATGCACACAAGATGTGTGGTGTCGCCCCATCAACAAGATAGATAGATCTTTTGATGGTTTATTCATCTAGAAAATAATGATAGGCATAGTAGTGTTTGTATCATATGCATTTGTAATTGCTATCTTGTTCTAGTAAATTTGTTCGAAACTAGATCTCGGGGATGTAGGAAAAACCAAACCCGTGAACGAAGCTTGTGTGTTATTTACTTTATGCTCATACAAATACGAAATAGATCCTAACTAGACTTAGCCACAAATATGCATTTTCATTAAATACTTTCCAAGCTTACAGTAAATCGTCTCTAATGGTCGGCAGTAGCCACTAGCCACACCAAGGAGCATTAAATGGTTGTACGAGAATGATCACATTACATGTTAGTCTCATCATCAGTCAGATTTACCGAAAGCTAAAAAGGTTCCTTAGTATAATACATATAACAATTAACAATTTCATATATATACTAGATTTTAATCCGCGTTTCACCGCGGGATTATGTATTTTGGTATATTTTATATAACTTACTAAAAATACATTATGTTAGATCAAATATATGTTTTATATTTTTTACAATAATATTGAGATATTTGTAATTTTATTTTCTTTATTTATTTCAAAATTATTATTTTCATTTGAAATTTAATTAATCAAAATTATTTTATTTTAGAATTTAATCAATCAAAATTAGTTCTTGTGAAAGTAAACATCTGTTAATATGTATAATACTTTGTAGTTAGTATAAAATAATTTCAAATTTTATTCACCAATTTGAAATTACTTAGTTTTGTCTATGAGTATGATGGAGCGGGTTAGTGTTGGTTTTTAACTCCTTTCATAAAATTAAGTTTTAAAATATTTTGTTTGTGTTTTTAGACCAACCCGCAAAAATATATAACTGTACTAATATTAACCTAATTCTCATCACATACTTATGATTATTTTTAGTCTAGGTTTGGACCCGTAGATAAAAAAAAATAGTTATTAAAAAAACAGTTAGTTTTGTATCTGAGTATGATGTAGCGGGTTAGTGTTGGTTTTTAACTCCTTTCATATAAAATTAAGTTTTAAAATATATATTTTTGTGTTTTTAAACCAACCCGAAAAATATATAAGTGTACTAATATTAACCTAATTCCCATCACGTTCTTATAGTTATTTTTAGTTTAGGTTTGGACCCGTGAATAAATAAAATTTTCCATAAATTATTGTTGCTTTTTTAGCATTGTGCATATGTTAAATTGCTAAAATCTGTATTTTCACAGATTTAGTTTTATTATCACAAGTTTAGTAATATTATTGATATTACTCATATGACTAAATTTGATGTATTCACTATTTAAATTGTGCAACAGGATATATCTGTTTGTATTTGACATCATAACTCTATAAATGACACATTTTTTTTAGTCAAAAAATATATATCATTTTTTGGAGGTTAAAACAAAAAATATATATATATATATATAGTATAATAAAATCATACATTATTAGTTTATTTTTATATTTTTTCTTCCCATTTTGACATCAATTGGCCTATCCATTTTAACATAGAAAACATTAAACAATTTATGTATATTGGAAAACATGTATAATGTCAAACCAATTATGGAAAAGAAAAATTAAATAAGGTAAGATACTATAGTTTTTTATTCATTAAAACATTTTAAAACTTATAATTCAAAAGGAAAATAGAAATTGATATTGTTCAGATATTTAGGGAAATATATATTTCCATACTCGAATTTCCTAATTTGAATTTTTTTTTTTTTTTTTTGTATTAAATGTTTTAATTACAGTGGCATTGTCTGTAAATAAGTCTGAACTCTAAGTCTTCTTATGAAAAATGCTGTGAAAATAATAATATAGATAATATATTTTCCCGAATTAAAAGACAAGACAATATATAAGAAAGTGAGCAATATGTTGTTAATCAAATATATATGGGTCTCCTCATCTAACAGTTTCATCGGCAATTCTTACGTTATACCTTTTCTTTATCTCCTATTTTTAGAATTAAAAATTCTTTAAATACAGCAATACGACGATTAGAATTATCAAACATCAATCAACAAAATAAAACTAAATTAAAAAAAGAGTAAAGAAAAATGTCTAAAAGTTTAATGGTAGTTTAATGATATTCTCGTTGATTTCCGCAGGTAATGGACATAATTCTTTAAACATCTCTCAAAACTTTAATTCTTTGTATTTGGTGTATATTTTACTTTATGAAACTTACAACCTTTACCATCTAATACAAGTTTTCTTTGAAGTATACATATGTATACTTAAAAAAAAAAACTTGTATTAGATGGTAATGGTTGTAAGTTTCTTAACGTAAAATATACATGCTCAATGTTAACAATCCACACACATATATATATATATATATATATATATATATATATATATATATATATATATACAACATGCTTAATGCAAGCAAGTAAGATATTTAGTTTTTGGTGTATAATTATAATCTACAAAACCAAAGAATGTCTTTTTTTTTTTACTTTAAAAAAACACAAAAATTAATAATAATTTTTGTTCTTGCTCATTTTTACTCTTTAGAAAGGGTCAAAAATATAAAAAAATTGCAAAAACAGTTTACTTGTGAAAAATCAAATTACCACATGGAAACAAAATTTTAAACAATGCTGAATATCTTCTAACAAATATACAATTTCTTACGAAGGAAAATTAATTATGCATTTAAAATCCCAGTAAATAAATAGTCTTTTAACTAAATATGAGTGGTTGGGAGAAAAAAAGAAAGTATCAATAAGGTAAGAATACACTTGGTTATTGATAAATCAATTTTTATTCGATTAGGTAAAACATTGGGAGAGAAATTGCCAGGTGAATATAAATTCTGTCCAGGAAACCGAAGCAAAGAGGCACCCCCAGGGATATGTAATAAACGAAACGCAACCGAATTGTGCAAGGAGGTCTGTCTCCGTGAATATTTTTTTATGCATGGACGCTGCATTGTTAAGAACAAAGTCAAATTTTGCAACTGCTCCAAATATGAATGCCCACCCGGCAGTCCAGGACGGCCGCCGTGACTCCAATAACACACGGAATAAATAATTTTCTACATTTTAATTTAAATAATTCTGTAATAACTAATAAGGAGAATTATTATACTCGGGAGTCGGGAGTATAATAACAACAATATATCTAGAACACGTAAAAGTTATTTTAGACTAATAATGAAAAAATGTTTTGTTCTATTTTGTAGTCGTGGTATCTCTTGTGAATTTTTATTTAAATAAGAAGTTTATTCTATAAATTGAACTTTGAAAATACGTATCTAAGAACATTTTCAATGATCCTTTATTTTTGTCTCTATTTTAGAGTTTCTTTATAATATAAGTGAATTTTACTCCAATCCATTTTTATTATTATGAGAAGCCCAAATTAACATAACATTGATGTGAGAAACGAACAAGAATTCAGGTTGTAATCAATCAATCAATCAATCAATGTGTAAATCAAATGCATGATCCTTAAAAGTGAGAACCCAAAAATTCTTTGCAGTTATTCATTTCATAGCATACTACAAAAGTCAACAAAACAAAGACAAAAGACAATATATTTTCTATCAGTATAAAGATCGAGTCATCATCATCTATAGCCTTTTGTTACACACTCTCTTCCTTACAAGGATCATCAATTCATCACAACTCATCCTTTCCACTTTCACCCTCGATCTTCTCATCAGCTTTCTTTGTCGAGATCACCGGTTCAGGCATCGCTGGTTTCTCAAGTTTAAATGGGATTGATGCATGCTCCTTTAGGAATTTGTACATTTCCACTACTGTTCTGTCAACATCCACTGTGATCTGTTTTTATTTTTATTTTTTACCAAGCAACAATTATAACAACTTTAATGCTGAGTAAAAAAATACTAAAAAGTTGCATGTTTTATTTAAGAAACATAGTTTGATATAGTGAAAAGGTTTTGCTAACCGGATCAAAGCTCTTATTTCCACCGGGGAAGAACAAGTTGTTGGGAACCCATCAGCCTGAACAGAAAGAGATTCAGAAGAAAACAAAATCAGATATTTGTGTCTTATATCACTGAAAAGCTTTTTCATTAATTTGGCTCTTACTCACCTTTGCTCTAGGATGCTCAGCTGGTACTATAACGCCTCCGAACCGCATCCGTCACTCGGCCGGACAAACCGCGGAAACAGCCCGGGTGAGCGTTACATAGGAAAATCGCCCGCAACCTAGCCGAGGTTCCACCAACGAATTAGGATCTCCAGCCGGGTCGCCGGCAGCCACCTATCCGCTGTGTACGTCCCTTAGGCTTTGCAACCCTCAGAACGCATGCGGCGTTGTGCTGGTCCGAACTAGACCGTACTATTCTACTTGTCCTATTATATGTAAAATAACACGATTTATTACATATATACTTGCAAGGTTCACAATCAATAAAATCATTCAAGAAAGCAGTTGGATCCATTCAAATAAAGCATCAAGATCATGAAACACGGATTTGCAACACAACACAAAAACACCCTATCCAGTCTCTAAATCCAACTCTACCCACTTACTTTCCCTGCAAGAAAAAACAATGGAGGAGGGGAGTGAGTAATCTAAGATTACTCACTGAGTTGGACAACTATCTAACATGCTAACTCCACTAACATGCTAACTCATCTCATCCAACTACCCCAAACAACCCAAACAAAGCATGCAATGCAGAAGCGTAACAAGCAAGCAATCAATCAACAAGCAATCAAGCAAGCAATCAATTAAGCAAGCAATCAAACAAACAATCTAGACAACAATCAAGACATTGACTCTTCTAGATTTTCCCTTTCAAACTTGGCCTCCATGCCACTTCACCCGCAATCACTGCCAGGTGGAACTGCTAGCGGTGCATCAACTCACTTGATCACCCTAGACTTTTCATGCAATAGGACCATGAAATGGATATCCACATCAATGCTTGAGTCCTACCATGAATCAACACACATCCTAAGGAAATCACTTCCTAGGAACAACAACACATCCTAGGGCCCCTCGATCCTCTGTCCCATTCCATCCATACACTCCGCGTTGAAACTACAAAGGTAACCAACCGGAAAACCAAAGTCTCCACGTTGAAACCACAAAGGTAACCAACCGGAGGACCAAAACTTCCGCGATGAAATCACACATGTAACCAACCGGACTCACACAAAGCCGCATCGTCATGCGGTTTGGGCTAGTAGCTAGCTAGACACCGAAAAATTGTCCTGCCATGAGATCCCTCTGGATTAGTGATAACATTATTATTTTACTCATATTAGCTATAGTTTTCATATGCATTTAGGAATGAGTTTGATAAGATTTCAAGTATAAAAGGTCTATTATCAAGTATTTCAGATTTCATCAAGATTTTACAGGTTTTATAGCAGTTTGGACCAAAAGGGAAGGAAAATACGTTTTAGGAAAGTTTCAGAGCTTTACAGTACGGGCAACTTATGAAGAGCTTCCAGAATTCAAAATATATCATGCTTGGTGTCTATGGAAATCTGGAAGAGTCATCTTACTCATCGAAGTAAAACCAAGTCAATCCATCCAGCCATCCAAAAGTTATGCCTATTTTACCGAGACGTGTTATAAACCGACGTAAGAAGAACCGACATACCGTTGGGCTTTTATCCAAGGCCTGACCAGCGACCATCACTGAGGCCTAGTCCAAGCCTCCTCCACGGTCCATAAGCCTATTTCGCCGCCCCTTGTCCAGCACTTAAGAAGAGAAGACGTTTCTACCCTTACAAAACCCTAACCCTAAACAAAACCCTATAAATACTCTTAAGACCTAGGGTTTTGAGGTGTGCTTCCTTTGTGCCTCTAAGTTCTTCATCCACGCCACCAGCAGCCGACCTAGAGACGATCAGAGACTCCTTTACCGCCGTTGAAGCTCGTTCTCTCTCACCTCCTCTTAGAAGCCATTGCCGAAGACACCAAATCTCTACTCTTCTTTATTTCTTTCATACTACTTTGCTTTTGGGATCAAGTTACTTTTGTGACAAATAGAGAAGTTTACTTTGAACCCCATTTTGTTTACTGATTCGTTTTTGATGCTGTTCCATATAATATCAATGTCGTTTCTTAGCATCATGAGCGAGTAGTTTTATTTGTTGGGTTCTATGGGGTGATTCAAGGGAAATTCATGGTTCGCTTCAATTAGGTTGTTAGATCTTATTTTCGATTTTATATTAGAGTTCTTTTAATACATCTTTATCTTAATGCTTATGCTTGAATTGATCACCAAGTACAGATCTAGAGAATGGGAGCGCTAACCGCGTTATCCTACTTCTCCGAACTAGTGTTATACCGAAACCTTGCTCGCAACCTGCGTAAGTTGAGTTGCGAAGTTTGGTGAATGTATCAAACTTGTTTAACTAGCTGGTTGACATGGGTCGTTGCCTGCGAAAGTTGAGTAACGGAGCATGAAGACTTTAGACTTTCATTCCATGAGAATAGCTCGTTAGTTCATTAGTGTTTCCTAGTTGAGAACCTAGACCGAAAATTAGTATTTACTTGTTAGATCTTACATTTAATATTGCTTAGAACCATGAAAACCCTAAAATGACTCCCAAAACGCCCAACGCCTTAGTCTTATAGTTTTAAACCGTATTATTTTATTTGCAATAGTTATTAGGAAAACCAAAACCCCAATCTCTTCTTTAGTCTTAGCCATAGTTCTTTCTCTTATAATTCAATTTGTGTTTGCTATTACTCTCTGTGGGATTGATCCTAAAATACTACATTGATTAACTGTGCACTTTCAGTCATTGTGTAGTCTTTTCAAGTAAAATATTTGGAGTGAAGTTCTACACACATCAAAGCTTTCTGGCGCCATTGCCGGGGAGTAACTAGCTGCCCATTGAATTTGATAAGAACTTTCGTCTAAGATACTTTGAGTTTTTATTTTTGAATTTTTCAGATTTAGTTTTAATTTTCTTGTTTTTTGATAACCTCTATTTTCCCTTTTAGTTTTTGTTTTTGGATTTTGTAGTGCATTACTAGGAGTCAACCCTCCGGAACTGTATCTCCAATTCAAGACATTGATCGACTAGAACGTGAGCTTAGGAAACTTCGAAAACAACAACTCATGGCCAAAGAAAGGGACCAAGACCAAGGTTTCCTTAACCTCGACCAACCGCTGATACCTCCTGCCCTCAACGAGCAAGGAGAACCAATTCTCGCACAAGGTGATAACCCCAACCTTGTAGCCGCTGATCCGCAACTCGACCCTGAAGTTGGCCGAGACAACCTACAAGCTCCTCGTGATGCTAACCCTCTAGGCGTGGGAGACAACCTCGATGTTCCTCCTCACCAGCCTGCTCTTGTCATTAATCCACCACTACCTCAAGTTGGCGGATGACAACATGTTTATGTGCACCGTCTAAGACGTGCCGCACCTAACCGTACCATAACCGATTATGATGCTCCTAACCAATTCGTTCAAGACCGCGCTGCTATCCGTATAACTCATCCTCCAAGACATGACTACGAGATTAAACCTCAAATTATTGGTTTGGTGAAACAAAATCAGTTCCATGGCCTTACTACTGAACATCCGATGGACCACATTGATCTTTTTGAAGAAATCTGCTCTACAACAAGAACCTATGGAATTCCCGAAGATTACTTGAAGTGTAAGATTTTTCCTTTCTCTCTAGCCGACAAGGCTCATAGATGGTTAAAGTCTCTACCTCCTGGATCGATCACTAGCTCGGAAGGATGCAAGTCAGCCTTTCTTAGCCACTTCTAATCCAACTCTCTTCGCAACAAGCTGCAAATTTTTCAACAAGGATCAGTCGAAAATTTTTGTGAAGCATGGGAACGTTTCAAGGACTATGAACGTGACTGCCCTCATCATGGTTTTGCTCAAGGTAACCTCTTAAGTACTTTCTATAGAGGACTACACCCTAAATATCAGCTTTCACTTGACACGGCCAGCAATGGAGATTTCACTACAAAGACCGTTCAAGAATGACGAGCTCTCATTGACAACCTTGCCGCAAGTATTAGCAACACTTGCACCGATTTTGATAGAACCATCCGTTCTAATAATTCTGATGCTAAGGAGATTGCCGACCTCAAGAACATGATGAACCAACTTCTAAGAAACCAACAACGCGGAGTAAACTCTTGTGAGACTATTAACAATGGAAACATGGAGCCTTTCCAAGAAGATTCTTATGACCAAGAAGAAGAAGTCAACTATGTTGGTGCTCAAGGATACTACCACAACCGTTTTTGTAAAACATCAACCAACAATTAAAAAAACAAAATTTAAAAAGTGTAAAAAAAATGTCTAAGAGTCTAATGGTAATCACAAAAAAATAATGCAAGTAAATTCAGTTTTTAATATGTATTTTAATATGTTTGAAAATCCTAAAATGAGTATTGTGTAATATAACAATTTAATATAGTCCCACATAATTTTTAATATTTTCAATGATGGGACGTTTTTTTAATCATCATCTCTGTGACCGATCCCATGAGTTCGAGTCCACTATGTCACGTTATCCCGCTTAGTAGGGACCAATATTTAAAAATTGTATCAAGAATGACTGGAAAGGTAGAAACTAGACCAGATAAAATTTGCTCTGGCTATGAATCAGACCTTGTCGATTATATGTTGACAAAAAAAAAAAATCAATGATAAATAGAAATAAGGCCGGAATATGATTTGTGGCAACATTTTCATTTTGTTGGATGAAAAGGTATTTTGTTTCATATAACAATATTGGCCATGCTGGATTGTGGAGAATCACTATCCGTGAAGATGGAGGCATATCAAAGGCACTTCAAACGTTTGGATCGAGCAAAATAAAATTTAATTATACAGAGGTAAAGTGAATCGTTAAAAAAGCAAACAATGGTAAAAATGGTACATCAATACTCCATTGTATAAAATTTATAAAAGTTAAATGTTTTATTTATGAAATCATTCACAAAACAGAAAAAATTGAGGCAAGTTAATTCAAGAGTGATGGAGAGATAATGTTTAGTACTATAATGTTTAGTATGTTTATTAGTTGGTGTTTACGGTTTAGAATTTAGTTATTTTGTAAAGATATTATTGAAAATGGATTACAAGAGAAGATATTTCTTTTAAAATTATTTGTTATTAAGTATAATTTTTAGATGATGAAAGTAAAATTAATATATAGAACAACATTAAATTATCTATCAAAGTAATTATATAGTAAGGTTTTACAATTTTTTTTTAGACAACTTATCAGTTTTTTTTAAAAAAAAAAAACAAGAGTGTAAAATAAATCCAAATTAAATTGATTTTGCGGTAACTTAAACAATGGTCCTATTATTATAGTAACATTAATTGTTTAAATATTTTCAACAATATTGTGTACTTTAACTTTTTTTCTCTATCTCAAAAAGACTCTTTTTTGAAGCATCATATAACAAATATATATTAAAATATTGTAGTTAAACCGTAATATTATAAAAATTAATTTTTAATACATATAGTAATAATTACATGTATATTTTATATATAACTAACATTTGACCCGCGCTACGCGTGGAAGTTAGATGAGGGCGTTTTTTTTTTGGTTGTTTTGTTAATTTGTTTTTGGTTATGTATTTTTCCTTTTTTTCATCTGGTTATGTTGTTCGTATGTTTTCTTTGCTCTTTTTTGGTTTACTTTTCTTTTATGTACTTTCAGCTAGTATAATGTAGTCATTTTAAAAAATAAATTTACATCTTCATCATGATCTTTTTGGTTTTCAAAGAATATAGAATTAGAAGTTAAGTTTGTATAGTAATAGTTGGTGTCTCGCTTTAGTCGTTAGTTGTGCTTAATTAAAATTATTTTTCATTTTGTCGTTAGACTGTTATTTGGTTTTATTATATGTGGTTGTAGATAATCTTTTAATTATTTTATTATTTAATTACTAACCTGTGCAAGTAGTTTTTGTCAATGCTTTTGTGTTTGTAGTGATTAGTAGTGGTTTTTGATTAAAAATGTTTAAAAATCTCAATTACTTACTATTATGTTTTCACTCTTTTTTTTTGTGTGTTTCTGCCGTTGGAATTATTTTCTGCAAGCCTTAAAGTTATATTGGCCCGCTGGATATTTAGTGGTATGTCATTGAGTTGAGAATGACTTTGTTCCTTTTTAAAATATGATGTCTCGTGAGTCGTGAAGGGATAGCAGAGAAGTCATTTTTCCAATGTACAGGACAATAAGAGTTTTGAAACTATTTTCTTGATGCTTCTAATCCTTCTTCATTCATCCCTTTCATCGATGCACAAACTTTATGTTTTATTTGGTGTATATGGGTGTTTTCCTCTTCGCTTCGCATCCGTAGGGGGTAATTGGTTCTTCCTTGATGTTTTCGTTCCAGTTAAGTGTTAATTGGTGTGGAAATCTGTTCTTTTTTGAAATTGTTTTCTTCCTTTCATTTCCTAATTAAGTTATCCATTGTTTTTGAGATCTTAATTTTAAGTTTTGTTTCGGTTGGCCGCATAGTGTGGGTTTTGATTGGATGTGAATTGTGTGTTATAAAATTAAATTTTCGCCTCTATGATGCTTTTTTAAAAAACATTTTGGGGTGTTTATTTTTGTGTCCGGTTTAGTAAGTCATTCAATTCAGGTCTAGTGTGAACAAAATGTGGAACTTAAATTTCAGCTTCTTTTCCTTCAACTAATAGTGTATGTATCTCTTACATTTTTTTCTGTTTGGTGATGGTTTTCTCAATTGCTGGCGACTAATGTTAATTGAATTTCAGTTATGTTTCCCTGATCCTCTATAAGTGTTTGTCTTTTTGTCGTTTGAGTTTTTTTTTTTCTTTTTATGATCTAGGTGTCCCTGAAGCTAAAGACTTTTTTGCATATGTCTATCTCCTGGTGGTCGTAATACTTTTAGACCTGTTTTTGAGATGGTTTGTGGGAAGTTTCTTCAATATATGTTAATTTTATATGTTATATTTATGTTGTCATGGTAAGTGGTAGACTTTTTTTTCCAATCGTTTGAATTCTTGTTATACTTCAAGTTATGTTCTCTCGTTTGTATTCTTGACGGCAGAGTGGAGGTTCGTGGAGAATAGTTTTATTTCTACAGCATATAAAAAATGTATTACTAATGGATTGGACTTTAAAGAAATATGTAACTAGATTTTTAAAGAAATATGAAACAAAGAAATATGAATTGTTTTGTTTAGTGGGTTGTGTGGAAAATTTAATAAGAGACTGGCTGATGTGGCAGCACCATGAGTGAGGAAAAATAACTTTATAGATTAAATAGAAACTTCATTATTTATTTCAAATTAATATTGCATACATGCATAACCCACGCCTTTCTAGTTTATAATATGTTTTTCCAAATTAAAAGACAAGACAAATATATAAGAGCAATATGTTGTTAATCAAATATATATGGGTCTCCTCATCTAACAGTTTTGTCGGCAATTCTGACGTTATACCTTTTCTTTATCTCCTATCTTTAGAATTAAAAATTCTCTATATACAGCAATATGACGATTAGAAATATCAAACATCAATCAACAAAATAAAACTAAACTAAAAAAAAGTATAGAAAAATGTCTAAGAGTTTAGTGGTAGTTTGTTTCAACATCTTCTTGATGATATTCTCGTTGATTTCCACAGGTAATGGACATAATTCTGTAAACATCTCTCAAAAACTTTAATTCTTTGTATTTGGTGTATATTTTACTTCATGAAACTTACAACCTTTACCATCTAATGCAAGTTTTTTTTAAGTATACATGCTCAATGCTAACAATACACACATATATATATATATATACAACATGCTTAATGCAAACAAGTAAGATATTTAGTTTTTGGTGTATAATTATAATCTACAAAACCAAAGAATATATTTTTATTTTACTTTTTAAAAAAATCTATATATAATAGCAAACCCAATTTTTGTGAGAATTTTAATCCAACAGATGAGATTAGTTATGTTATACCATCTAACAGTTTAAAATTATTAATGATCCCAACAGTTGCAAGTTTTTTTCTTCAAATAATCGTGTCTCTTCGTCGTACTCCCATCTTTCAAAAATCGCACCTATTAATTTTTGCATCTCTTCGTCGTATTCCCATATTTCAAAAATCGCACATATTAATTTTTGCACCTTTTTGTTTCACACCTCTATGTTTTACACTTTTATATTTTATGCCTCTTTGTTTATTATATATAAACTTTTATGGACTACAAAAACAAGTTTCGAATTTATTGTTTTCAGAGTATTTTTAAAAGTTACAAGTTAATAAATAAAATCAAAGAATTGTTTTATTGGAGTGTTTTTTTAATTAACCTGCATCAATTTTCAATTTAACGTATTTTTATATTTGTGTTGCCTTGTAATAGATATAGATAGATTTATGAAACTCAACTAACCAATGACAAAATCTTATGAATGAACCTGTTAGTGTCTACTTATGAACTTGTTCTTGCTCATTTCTGTTAATAATAATAATAATTTCTGTTCTTGCTCATTTTTAATCTTTAGAAAGGGTCAAAAATATAAAAGTTTTGCAGCAATAGTTTACTTGTGAGAAATCAAATTACCACATGGAAACAAAATTTTAAACAATGCTGAATCTTCTAGCAAATGTACTATTTCTTATGAAGGAAAAATAATTATGCATTTAAAATCCCAGTATCTTTAAAGTAAAATATGAGTGGTTGGGAGAAAAAAAAGTATCAATAAGGTAAGAATACACTTGGTTATTGATAACTCAAATTTTATTCGATTAGGAAAAACATTGGGAGCGAACTTGCCACGTCAATATCAATTCTGTCCAGGAAACCGAAGCAAAGAGGCACCCCCAGGGATATGTAATAAACGAAACGCCACCGAATTGTGCAAGGAGGTCTGTGTCCGTGAATATTTTTTTATACATGGACGCTGCATTGTTAAGAACAAAGTCAAATTTTGCAACTGCTTCAAATATAACTGCCGACCCGGCAGTCCAGGACGGCCGCCGTGACTCCAATAACACACGGAATAAATATTTTTCTACATTTTAATTTAAATAATACTATAATAACTTTTTTTTTTCTCAAAAGAAATTTATTGAATTAATTTGAAGAATTACAGAGCTGTTGTAACAGCCAAACAGGCTTTGTTACAGATTCAACATAATAATCAACATCTTGACAACCAAATTTAGCTAATGAATGTGCAACTGAATTACATGATCTCCTTATAAAATTACATTCACTTAAATGAAATTTTGATCTCCAAAATTGAATGTCTCTTAGTAAATTTGAGAGAGCAATATTTTCCTGCTGTCCATTTACCAGCTTAGTCAGTGTTTCACAGTCCCCTTCAAATATCAGTGAAGTGTACCCTCTAATCCAAGCATGTTGTAGAGCCAGTAAAAAAGCTTTTGCCTCTGCTTCTAAGGCCGAACCTGAAGGTAGCAATCTTGAAGCTCCCCAAACTAAGGAGTCTCCCTGATAATTCCTAATTATCCAACCACCAATAGTTTCATGATTTTGGCTATTAAAAGCAGCGTCAAAATTACATTTTAGCATTGGAAAGTTAGGTGGTGACCAGGTGTGTGAATGAGTCGTATTTATACAAATGTCACGTCCTGAAAGTAAAGGATTATTAATCCAGTCTTTTGTTTCACTTTGAGCTTTTAAAATCGTGATTGTGGGACTTTCCCGAAGACCATCGAAAACCATTGAGTTCCTAGCTTTCCATATCCTCCACATTATCCAGAAAGGTAAGAGACAATCATAAATGTTGTTGTCATGTGGTTGAATATCAAGAAAAGATTGAATAGAGAGTTCTACATCCATTTGCATTCCATTTGTGGATTGCAGGAAATACCCGACATCCGCCAAACCATTTGTGCAAAAGGACATGTAAACAATGCATGAATTATAGTTTCATCCTCTCGGTTGCATCTCGAACAGATAGAAGGGATGCTCATACCTCTAGTACGTAGACGAGTTGTTGTGGGTAAAGCCCTAGAAAGAACTCGCCATAAGAAGTGTTTTATCTTTGGTAAAATTTGTAATTTCCAAATCCTGTTTTTCAGATTAATCGAGCCATGAGGTATGGTTGGTGCAGGGTTGAATCTAGAGGATTATGAGTTAGAAACCAGTAACCAGATTTCACTGTGTAATCTCCAGAGAGTGTATAACTCCATATTATTTTGTCCTCCATTTCAACTTGAGATATATATACTTTTTTGAGTTCAATACAATCTGCTTGGTTTACAATGTTGTCAATCTGTTGTGTGTCCCACGCACGGCAATCTCCCGTCTTTTTAATCAACACATCCAATGTTAGGTTGCAATTTGGATCGAGTGTTCTTACTACTTGCGGTGGTGTTCCCTCAAAAACATTGTCTCTACCCAAACGGATCATCTTACCATTACCAATCAAGAAACGAGTTCCTTTCTTTATCAAATCCAGGCCATGTAATAATGAAGACCATCCATAAGATTGATTTTTGTGACCTTTTGCATCCAAAAGCAGATCATCAGGATAATAACGTGCCTTCATGACTCTAGCAAAGAGAGAATTAGGGTATTTTAGAAGTCTCCAAGCTTGTTTGGCTAACAGAGCATCATTGAACTTTTCAAGATCTCTGAATCTTAGTCCACCTTCCTTTTTAGGATATTTTAGTCTGTTCCATGAGATCCAAGGTATACCTCGTTGGTTGGCTTTTCGTTCCCACCAGTAGTTCATTAGTAAAGTTTCTATCTCTGAAGTCACCCCTTTTGGTAATTTAAAGCACGACATGGCATAAACAGGCATGGAGACTGCAACTGATTTCATCATTATCTCTTTCCCAGCAGGAGATAATGATTTTGCACTCCAGTGAGTTGTTCTCTTTCGCACTCTATCAATGATGTAAGTAAACATTTCCTTCTTTTTTCTCCCAAATTGTTCAGGAAGTCCTAAATATTTTCCCCCTCCACCATGGTTTGGTATGTTGAGTAAAAGCTTTAATCTATTTTGAGTTGCACCGTATACTCGAGATCCAAAAGTGATGATTGATTTCAACGGATTTATTTGTTGGCCTGAGTAATATTCATAAACATCAAAGGCATCTCGTAAAGCTTGACTCGTCTATTGGCCTGACAGAAAAATAAGGAGTCATCCGCAAACTGTAGATGTGTAATTCTTGGCACACCATTTCCTATCTTTATTCCTTTTATATCTCCATCCTTTGCACTTGAAGTGATTAAATGGCTTAAAATGTCAGAGCAGAGTATAAAGAGGTATGGTGAGAGAGGATCTCCCTGCCTTATGCCTCGTTCTGGTCTAATATTACCATATGGAACCCCATTTATCAGTACAGAGTAGTTAACGGACTTAACAGTTGCCATTATCCAAGCGATCCATTGATCACAAAATCCAAATAGCTGCAGAGTTGTTTGTAAGAAACTCCATTCCACACGATCGTATGCTTTACTTACATTTGTCTTTACTGCCATATAGGTCTGTGATACTCTTTTCCGAGTTTTCAAAGAATGCATCAGTTCATGAGCGATCATGACATTGTCCTGTATTATGCGCCCTGGTATGAAAGCAGCTTGTTATTCCGAAACAATTCCATTGAGATGAGGTTTTAAGCGCTGGACCAGACATTTTGAAATTATTTTATATAGAACATTGCAAAGTGCTATTGGTCGATAATCGGAAAGTGTTGTTGGATTATCAATCTTCGGGATCATACAAATATTTGTATGATTGATACTCGGCTTCATTGTTGCTGTTCGAAAGAAAGTTTTCACTTCCTGTATGACATGCGGACCTACTGTGTCCCAACACTGTTTATAAAAGCATGCTGTTAGTCCATCAGGACCAGGAGCTCTATCATCTCCTATTAGACTAATTGCATCATATATTTCTTTGTCACTAAAGTCTCTCGTAAGGCTATCATTAATCGCAGTAGTAACAGATGGGGTAAAATCCGCAAAAACCTCAGGACTGACATGGTGATCATTTGATGAGTAAACTTGAGTAAAGAACTCTTGCGCATGCTCACCTATCGCTTTGTCTCCTCGATGTTGGTTTCCATAAGAATCAAGGATTGAAATCATTCTGTTTTTTGCATATCTCGACTTTGCAGATGCATGAAAGAATTGTGTGTTTCTATCTCCTTCAGCCATCCATTGATTGCGGCTCTTTTGTTGCCAATGTTTTTCTTCATCACTGTAAGCTTTTGTCAAAAGTTCCTGTAATAAGGGTATTTGTTGTCGCGCTTGTCTGGTTGTGCTCTCCATCGCCAAGTTTAATTTATGTTGTAGACTTTTTATTCTCTTCTCAGCATTTAAAGAAGACTGATGTTTCAACTTTGCCATAGCTTGTCTGCAATTTGAGATTCTTTGAGTGATTGGAATATCCAAATTATCATTTTCCATTGACCAACCTCGCTTGACAACCGAGTTGAAAGATGGGATGTCACATAGTCGTTTATCGAAATAAAAAGTTCTTCGGCGTTGTGACTGTTTTTCATTTAGATGCAGAAGTATAGGCTTGTGATCTGAGCCAGTATAATCCAAAAATTCAAGTTCAGCATTTGGAAAATGTGCACGGCCGGATGAGTTAATCATCGCTCGATCAAGACAGCAATGAATCGTGTGTGAGTGTCGCTCACCCGTCCAAGAAAATCTGTTGCCTTGTGTTCGCACATCTAAAATATCACAAACGGAGATCATCTCTCGAAAATCTCTGAAGGTCCACTCCTCTCTAGCTGGTCCACCTAATTTTTCATCATTTGAAATGATTTCATTAAAATCCCCCATTAGTATCCAGGTACTTAAGCGAGTTGTTGAAAGCTCTTTTAGTCTGTTCCAAAATTGGTACCGTTCACTCTGTGAAGGATGACCATACACACAAGACAAGTGGAAACTGGTATTATTTATAGTTACAGAGGCGTGAATGAGTCTCTCATCTTTTGAAATTAGGGTGAGAGACACATGACTTTTCCACATCAAAGCAAGACCACCACTCCTTCCTTGAGGGGGTACAGTTATTAAGTTTGAGAATCCTAAGTCATACATAAGTCTAGATAATACATCACATCTATTTAGAGTTTCAGAGAGGAAAAGAACATCACACTTAGTAAAAAGACATAGACGGCGTAAGGGAGATTTTGTTAAAGATGGGCCTATGCCTTGGCAGTTCCATGAGAGTACTCTCATATTGGATCGAATGGGGGTACCGGGCCCCCCGCGCCTCCGTCGAATCCATTGGTGATCGAACAGGAACCAACTGAAACCGTCGGTTTGTCTCTTTTGTGGAGTTGGCACAGGACCGCCTTCTCCTCTGCTGCTTCAGCTTTGTTAAACTCACTCTCGAAATTTACTCTTTTTCGTTTCCTGAAAACAAATTCTGACAATGCATTATCACTGTTATCCTCATAGAGACGTCCTTGGATGTGGTTCTGAACTCCTTTGCCAGCATATTTAGCCTGAAGATAGCGCAGTCTTTCAGCAGTTAAGTCGGGACCCTCAAAGAGACTCGGTAAAGTAGAGAGGGAATCAGATTGACCCTCATGTTGCGCCATTGGTGGTGGTGGAGGAGGCATCTGTAATCCTGGAATGAAATTCGCGGGGTCTACAGTTTCAAGAGATTGGGCGTCAGACATGTTGTTCTGACCATCAAGATTGATGTCATCATCGTGATCATTGTCAGGCTCCTCCGGATCCGTATCACCATCCACATCAAAATGTAAGGGACATTCCTTAGCATCATGTTTCAAAGATCCGCACTTTTTACAGAAGTTTCTCAACTTCTCATAACGGTATTTGATAATCGTGTTCTCACCCACTATGAATTGAATATTCTTTTGAAAACGCAAAGGGTTCTCTAAATTCCAATCAATCCGTACACGAACTGCTCCTATTTGGGCAACATTTTCATCATAGTCTACTTCCTTAACTAAGCCAAGCCTGTTCCCTACCCATCTAACCATAGCGTTCGTTAAGTAGAGTGTAGGAATACCTTGTATCTGCACCCAGAAAGGGATGATGTTCATTTCAGTCGCACTGATGTTGGGATACCATCTGTGAGTAGACAGCATCCAATCATTGAAGGACCATGGCCCTCGACGCAGAACCAGGTTCATGGATTCCTCTGTTTGAAAGCGGAATTGGACTCGGCCTCCATCCATTAAACGCCCAACACAATCATCCGCCAAACCCCAGACTCGAGGCATCTGTCGTATTAGAGCACGGAGATTCTGCTTCCTAGGATTCACCGGTGTCACCACTAACAAAAATCGATTGATATCTGCAGCGCGAGCAGTGAATTCCGGGCGAAGAACTGCCAGAAGATCCTCAATCCCCAGATCGAGATCTTGGATAGATTTCCTAAGATAATCACTCATTGTTTGGATAGGCGGTGAGATAAGTGATGAAACTCGATGAAGAAAGTTGAAAGAGCGAGGGGAACTGAAGAATATATAGGGTATCCATGGCGGTTTTCGTTGGCGGTTACTACCCCCAAAAGAAGGAGACCAAAAACTGCCAAAAGAAATTGACAGAAAATAACCGCTAACAGAAGTATCAATCCTAAAGACAGTGATACTTATGGCCGGAAAAGAACTCCTGATCGCAACAACAATCAGAGAAATTAGGAAGGGTGACTGTAGAGGGTAATCACCCAGAAAATCGCCCTGAGAGAGAGACGACTCCATTTCTGGGGTAATAATACTATAATAACTAATAAGGAGAATTATTATACTCGGTAGTCGGGAGTATAATAACAACAATATATCTAGGACACGTAAAATTTATTTTAGATTAATAAATTAAATGTTTTGTTCTATTTTAAAATCGTTGTATCTCTTGTGGATTTTTATTGGAAAAAGAAATTTATTCTATAAATTAAACTTTGAAAATGCGTATCTAACTATTATGAGAAGCCCAAATTAACATAACATTGATGTGAGAAACGAACAAGAATTCAGGTCGTAATCAATCAATCAATCAATCAATGTGTAAATCAAATGCATGATCCTTAAAAGTGAGAACCCAAAAATTATTTGTAGTTATTCATTTCATAGCATACAACAAAAGTCAACAAAACAAAGACAAAGGACAATACATTTTCGATCAATGTAAAGATCGAGTCATCATCATCTATAGCCTTTTGTTACACACTCTCTTCCTTACAAGGATCATCAATTCATCACAACTCATCCTTACCACTATCACCCTCGATCTTCTCATCAGCTTTCTTGGTCGAGATCACCGGTTCAGGCGTCGCTGGTTTCTCAAGTTTAAATGGGATTGATGCATGCTCCTTCAGGAATTTGTACATTTCCACTACTGTTCTGTCAACATCCACTGTGATATACTTTTATTTTTATTTTTTACCAAGCAACAATTATAACAACTTCAATGCTGAGTAAAGAAAAACTAAAAATTGCAGGTTTTATTTAAGAAACATAGTCTGATATAGTGAAAAGGCTTTGCTAACCGGATCAAAGCTCTTGTTTCCACAGGGTAAGAACAAGTTGTTGGGAACCCATCAGCCTGAACAGAAAGAGATTCAGAAGAAAACAAAATCAGATCTTTGTGTCTTATATCACCAAAAAGCCTTTTCGTTAATTTGGCTCTTACTCACCTTTGCTCTAGGATGCTCAGTGCTGGTACTGTAACGCCCCAAACCGCATCTGTCACTCGTCCGAACAAACCGCGGAAATAGCCCGGGTGAGCGTTACATAGGAAAACCGCCTGTAATCTAGCCGAGGTTCCACCAACGAATTAAGATCCCCAGCCGGGTCGCTGGCAGCCACCTATCCGCTGCGTACGTCCCTTAGGCTTTGCAACCCACAAAACGCATGCAGCGTTGTGCTGGTCCGGACTAGACTGTACCATTCCACTTGTCCGATTATATGTAAAATAACACAATTTATTACATATATACTTGCAAGGTTCACAATCAATAAAATCATTCAAGAAAGCAGTTGGATTCATTCAAATAAAGCATCAAGATCATGAAACACGGATTTGCAACACAACACGAAAACACCCTATCCGGTTTCTAAATCCAACTCTACCCACTTACTTTCCCTGCAAGAAAAAAAAATGGAGGAAGGGAGTGAGTAATTTAGGATTACTCAGTGAGTTGGCAACTATCTAACATGCTAACTCCACTAACATGCTAACTCATCTCATCCAACTACCCAAAACACCCCAAACAAAGCATGCAATGCAGAAGCGTAACAAGCAAGCAATCAATCAACAAGCAATCAAGCAAGCAATCAATTAAGCAAGCAATCAAACAAAAAATCTAGACAACAATCAAGACATTGACTCTTCTAGATTTTCCCTTTCAAACTTGGCCTCCATGCCACTTCACCCGCAATCACTGCCAGGTGGAACTGCTAGCGGTGCATCAACTCACTTGATCACCCTAGACTTTTCATGCAATAGGACCATGAAACGGATATCCACATCAATGCTTGAGTCCTACCATGAATCAACACACATCCTAAGGAAATCACTTCCTAGGAACAACAACACATCCTAGGGCCCCTCGATCCTCTGTCCCATTCCATCCATACACTCCGCGTTGAAACTACAAAGGTAACCAACCGGAAAACCAAAGTCTCCACGTTGAAACCACAAAGGTAACCAACCGGAGGACCAAAACTTCCGCGATGAAATCACACATGTAACCAACCGGACTCACACAAAGCCGCATCGTCATGCGGTTTGGGCTAGTAGCTAGCTAGACACCGAAAAATTGTCCTGCCATGAGATCCCTCTGGATTAGTGATAACATTATTATTTTACTCATATTAGCTATAGTTTTCATATGCATTTAGGAATGAGTTTGATAAGATTTCAAGTATAAAAGGTCTATTATCAAGTATTTCAGATTTCATCAAGATTTTACAGGTTTTATAGCAGTTTGGACCAAAAGGGAAGGAAAATACGTTTTAGGAAAGTTTCAGAGCTTTACAGTACGGGCAACTTATGAAGAGCTTCCAGAATTCAAAATATATCATGCTTGGTGTCTATGGAAATCTGGAAGAGTCATCTTTCTCCTCGAAGTAAAACCAAGTCAATCCATCCAGCCATCCAAAAGTTATGCCTATTTTACCGAGACGTGTTATAAACCGACGTAAGAAGAACCGACATACCGTTGGGCTTTTATCCAAGGCCTGACCAGCGACCATCACTGAGGCCTAGTCCAAGCCTCCTCCACGGTCCATAAGCCTATTTCGCCGCCCCTTGTCCAGCACTTAAGAAGAGAAGACGTTTCTACCCTTACAAAACCCTAACCCTAAACAAAACCCTATAAATACTCTTAAGACCTAGGGTTTTGAGGTGTGCTTCCTTTGTGCCTCTAAGTTCTTCATCCACGCCACCAGCAGCCGACCTAGAGACGATCAGAGACTCCTTTACCGCCGTTGAAGCTCGTTCTCTCTCACCTCCTCTTAGAAGCCATTGCCGAAGACACCAAATCTCTACTCTTCTTTATTTCTTTCATACTACTTTGCTTTTGGGATCAAGTTACTTTTGTGACAAATAGAGAAGTTTACTTTGAACCCCATTTTGTTTACTGATTCGTTTTTGATGCTGTTCCATATAATATCAATGTCGTTTCTTAGCATCATGAGCGAGTAGTTTTATTTGTTGGGTTCTATGGGGTGATTCAAGGGAAATTCATGGTTCGCTTCAATTAGGTTGTTAGATCTGATTTTCGATTTTATATTAGAGTTCTTTTAATACATCTTTATCTTAATGCTTATGCTTGAATTGATCACCAAGTACTGATCTAGAGAATGGGAGCGCTAACCGCGTTATCCTACTTCTCCGAACTAGTGTTATACCGAAACCTTGCTCGCAACCTGCGTAAGTTGAGTTGCGAAGTTTGGTGAATGTATCAAACTTGTTTAACTAGCTGGTTGACATGGGTCGTTGCCTGCGAAAGTTGAGTAACGGAGCATGAAGACTTTAGACTTTCATTCTATGAGAATAGCTCGTTAGTTCATTAGTGTTTCCTAGTTGAGAACCTAGACCGAAAATTAGTATTTACTTGTTAGATCTTACATTTAATATTGCTTAGAACCATGAAAACCCTAAAATGACTCCCAAAACGCCCAACGCCTTAGTCTTATAGTTTTAAACCGTATTATTTTATTTGCAATAGTTATTAGGAAAACCAAAACCCCAATCTCTTCTTTAGTCTTAGCCATAGTTCTTTCTCTTATAATTCAATTTGTGTTTGCTATTACTCTCTGTGGGATTGATCCTAAAATACTACATTGATTAACTGTGCACTTTCAGTCATTGTGTAGTCTTTTCAAGTAAAATATTTGGAGTGAAGTTCTACACACATCAAAGCTTTCTGGCGCCATTGCCGGGGAGTAACTAGCTGCCCATTGAATTTGATAAGAACTTTCGTCTAAGATACTTTGAGTTTTTATTTTTGAATTTTTCAGATTTAGTTTTAATTTTCTTGTTTTTTGATAACCTCTATTTTCCCTTTTAGTTTTTGTTTTTGGATTTTGTAGTGCATTACTAGGAGTCAACCCTCCGGAACTGTATCTCCAATTCAAGACATTGATCGACTAGAACGTGAGCTTAGGAAACTTCGAAAACAACAACTCATGGCCAAAGAAAGGGACCAAGACCAAGGTTTCCTTAACCTCGACCAACCGCTGATACCTCCTGCCCTCAACGAGCAAGGAGAACCAATTCTCGCACAAGGTGATAACCCCAACCTTGTAGCCGCTGATCCGTAACTCGACCCTGAAGTTGGCCGAGACAACCTACAAGCTCCTCGTGATGCTAACCCTCTAGGCGTGGGAGACAACCTCGATGTTCCTCCTCACCAGCCTGCTCTTGTCATTAATCCACCACTACCTCAAGTTGGCGGATGACAACATGTTTATGTGCACCGTCTAAGACGTGCCGCACCTAACCGTACCATAACCGATTATGATGCTCCTAACCAATTCGTTCAAGACCGCGCTGCTATCCGTATAACTCATCCTCCAAGACATGACTACGAGATTAAACCTCAAATTATTGGTTTGGTGAAACAAAATCAGTTCCATGGCCTTACTACTGAACATCCGATGGACCACATTGATCTTTTTGAAGAAATCTGCTCTACAACAAGAACCTATGGAATTCCCGAAGATTACTTGAAGTGTAAGATTTTTCCTTTCTCTCTAGCCGACAAGGCTCATAGATGGTTAAAGTCTCTACCTCCTGGATCGATCACTAGCTGGGAAGGATGCAAGTCAGCCTTTCTTAGCCACTTCTAATCCAACTCTCTTCGCAACAAGCTGCAAATTTTTCAACAAGGATCAGTCGAAAATTTTTGTGAAGCATGGGAACGTTTCAAGGACTATGAACGTGACTGCCCTCATCATGGTTTTGCTCAAGGTAACCTCTTAAGTACTTTCTATAGAGGACTACACCCTAAATATCAGCTTTCACTTGACACGGCCAGCAATGGAGATTTCACTACAAAGACCGTTCAAGAATGACGAGCTCTCATTGACAACCTTGCCGCAAGTATTAGCAACACTTGCACCGATTTTGATAGAACCATCCGTTCTAATAATTCTGATGCTAAGGAGATTGCCGACCTCAAGAACATGATGAACCAACTTCTAAGAAACCAACAACGCGGAGTAAACTCTTGTGAGACTATTAACAATGGAAACATGGAGCCTTTCCAAGAAGATTCTTATGACCAAGAAGAAGAAGTCAACTATGTTGGTGCTCAAGGATACTACCACAACCGTTTTTGTAAAACATCAACCAACAATTAAAAAAACAAAATTTAAAAAGTGTAAAAAAAATGTCTAAGAGTCTAATGGTAATCACAAAAAAATAATGCAAGTAAATTCAGTTTTTAATATGTATTTTAATATGTTTGAAAATCCTAAAATGAGTATTGTGTAATATAACAATTTAATATAGTCCCACATAATTTTTAATATTTTCAATGATGGGACGTTTTTTTAATCATCATCTCTGTGACCGATCCCATGAGTTCGAGTCCACTATGTCACGTTATCCTGCTTAGTAGGGACCAATATTTAAAAATTGTATCAAGAATGACTGGAAAGGTAGAAACTAGACCAGATAAAATTTGCTCTGGCTATGAATCAGACCTTGTCGATTATATGTTGACAAAAAAAAAAAAAATCAATGATAAATAGAAATAAGGCCGGAATATGATTTGTGGCAACATTTTCATTTTGTTGGATGAAAAGGGATTTTGTTTCATATAACAATATTGGCCATGCTGGATTGTGGAGAATCACTATCCGTGAAGATGGAGGCATATCAAAGGCACTTCAAACGTTTGGATCGAGCAAAATAAAATTTAATTATACAGAGGTAAAGTGAATCGTTAAAAAAGCAAACAATGGTAAAAATGGTACATCAATACTCCATTGTATAAAATTTATAAAAGTTAAATGTTTTATTTATGAAATCATTCACAAAACAGAAAAAGTTGAGGCAAGTTAATTCAAGAGTGATGGAGAGATAATGTTTAGTACTATAATGTTTAGTATGTTTATTAGTTGGTGTTTACGGTTTAGAATTTAGTTATTTTGTAAAGATATTATTGAAAATGGATTACAAGAGAAGATATTTCTTTTAAAATTATTTGTTATTAAGTATAATTTTTAGATGATGAAAGTAAAATTAATATATAGAACAACATTAAATTATCTATCAAAGTAATTATATAGTAAGGTTTTACAATTTTTTTTTAGACAACTTATCAGTTTTTTTTCAAAAAAAAAAAACAAGAGTGTAAAATAAATCCAAATTAAATTGATTTTGCGGTAACTTAAACAATGGTCCTATTATTATAGTAACATTAATTGTTTAAATATTTTCAACAATATTGTGTACTTTAACTTTTTTTCTCTATCTCAAAAAGACTCTTTTTTGAAGCATCATATAACAAATATATATTAAAATATTGTAGTTAAACCGTAATATTATAAAAATTAATTTTTAATACATATAGTAATAATTACATGTATATTTTATATATAACTAACATTTGACCCGCGCTACGCGTGGAAGTTAGATGAGGGCGTTTTTTTTTGGTTGTTTTGTTAATTTGTTTTTGGTTATGTATTTTTCCTTTTTTTCATCTGGTTATGTTGTTCGTATGTTTTCTTTGCTCTTTTTTGGTTTACTTTTCTTTTATGTACTTTCAGCTAGTATAATGTGGTCATTTTAAAAAAATAAATTTACATCTTCATCATGATCTTTTTTGGTTTTCAAAGAATATAGAATTAGAAGTTAAGTTTGTATAGTAATAGTTGGTGTCTCGCTTTAGTCGTTAGTTGTGCTTAATTAAAATTATTTTTCATTTTGTCGTTAGACTGTTATTTGGTTTTATTATATGTGGTTGTAGATAATCTTTTAATTATTTTATTATTTAATTACTAACCTGTGCAAGTAGTTTTTGTCAATGCTTTTGTGTTTGTAGTGATTAGTAGTGGTTTTTGATTAAAAATGTTTAAAAATCTCAATTACTTACTATTATGTTTTCACTCTTTTTTTTTGTGTGTTTCTGCCGTTGGAATTATTTTCTGCAAGCCTTAAAGTTATATTGGCCCGCTGGATATTTAGTGGTATGTCATTGAGTTGAGAATGACTTTGTTCCTTTTAAAATATGATGTCTCGTGAGTCGTGAAGGGATAGCAGAGAAGTCATTTTTCCAATGTACAGGACAATAAGAGTTTTGAAACTATTTTCTTGATGCTTCTAATCCTTCTTCATTCATCCCTTTTATCGATGCACAAACTTTATGTTTTATTTGGTGTATATGGGTGTTTTCCTCTTCGCTTCGCATCCGTAGGGGGTAATTGGTTCTTCCTTGATGTTTTCGTTCCAGTTAAGTGTTAATTGGTGTGGAAATCTGTTCTTTTTTGAAATTGTTTTCTTCCTTTCATTTCCTAATTAAGTTATCCATTGTTTTTGAGATCTTAATTTTAAGTTTTGTTTCGGTTGGCCGCATAGTGTGGGTTTTGATTGGATGTGAATTGTGTGTTATAAAATTAAATTTTCGCCTCTATGATGCTTTTTTAAAAAACATTTTGGGGTGTGTATTTTTGTGTCCGGTTTAGTAAGTCATTCAATTCAGGTCTAGTGTGAACAAAATGTGGAACTTAAATTTCAGCTTCTTTTCCTTCAACTAATAGTGTATGTATCTCTTACATTTTTTTCTGTTTGGTGATGGTTTTCTCAATTGCTGGCGACTAATGTTAATTGAATTTCAGTTATGTTTCCCTGATCCTCTATAAGTGTTTGTCTTTTTGTCGTTTGAGTTTTTTTTTTTTTTTTTTTCTTTTTATGATCTAGGTGTCCCTGAAGCTAAAGACTTTTTTGCATATGTCTATCTCCTGGTGGTCGTAATACTTTTAGACCTGTTTTTGAGATGGTTTGTGGGAAGTTTCTTCAATATATGTTAATTTTATATGTTATATTTATGTTGTCATGGTAAGTGGTAGACTTTTTTTTCCAATCGTTTGAATTCTTGTTATACTTCAAGTTATGTTCTCTCGTTTGTATTCTTGACGGCAGAGTGGAGGTTCGTGGAGAATAGTTTTATTTCTACAGCATATAAAAAATGTATTACTAATGGATTGGACTTTAAAGAAATATGTAACTAGATTTTTAAAGAAATATGAAACAAAGAAATATGAATTGTTTTGTTTAGTGGATTGTGTGGAAAATTTAATAAGAGACTGGCTGATGTGGCAGCACCATGAGTGAGGAAAAATAACTTTATAGATTAAATAGAAACTTCATTATTTATTTCAAATTAATATTGCATACATGCATAACCCACGCCTTTCTAGTTTATAATATGTTTTTCCAAATTAAAAGACAAGACAAATATATAAGAGCAATATGTTGTTAATCAAATATATATGGGTCTCCTCATCTAACAGTTTTGTCGGCAATTCTGACGTTATACCTTTTCTTTATCTCCTATCTTTAGAATTAAAAATTCTCTATATACAGCAATATGACGATTAGAAATATCAAACATCAATCAACAAAATAAAACTAAACTAAAAAAAAGTATAGAAAAATGTCTAAGAGTTTAGTGGTAGTTTGTTTCAACATCTTCTTGATGATATTCTCGTTGATTTCCACAGGTAATGGACATAATTCTGTAAACATCTCTCAAAAACTTTAATTCTTTGTATTTGGTGTATATTTTACTTCATGAAACTTACAACCTTTACCATCTAATGCAAGTTTTTTTTAAGTATACATGCTCAATGCTAACAATACACACATATATATATATATATATATATATACAACATGCTTAATGCAAACAAGTAAGATATTTAGTTTTTGGTGTATAATTATAATCTACAAAACCAAAGAATATATTTTTATTTTACTTTTTAAAAAAATCTATATATAATAGCAAACCCAATTTTTGTGAGAATTTTAATCCAACAGATGAGATTAGTTATGTTATACCATCTAACAGTTTAAAATTATTAATGATCCCAACAGTTGCAAGTTTTTTTCTTCAAATAATCGTGTCTCTTCGTCGTACTCCCATCTTTCAAAAATCGCACCTATTAATTTTTGCATCTCTTCGTCGTATTCCCATATTTCAAAAATCGCACATATTAATTTTTGCACCTTTTTGTTTCACACCTCTATGTTTTACACTTTTATATTTTATGCCTCTTTGTTTATTATATATAAACTTTTATGGACTACAAAAACAAGTTTCGAATTTATTGTTTTCAGAGTATTTTTAAAAGTTACAAGTTAATAAATAAAATCAAAGAATTGTTTTATTGGAGTGTTTTTTTAATTAACCTGCATCAATTTTCAATTTAACGTATTTTTATATTTGTGTTGCCTTGTAATAGATATAGATAGATTTATGAAACTCAACTAACCAATGACAAAAGCTTATGAATGAACCTGTTAGTGTCTACTTATGAACTTGTTCTTGCTCATTTCTGTTAATAATTTCTGTTAATAATAATAATAATTTCTGTTCTTGCTCATTTTTAATCTTTAGAAAGGGTCAAAAATATAAAAGTTTTGCAGCAATAGTTTACTTGTGAGAAATCAAATTACCACATGGAAACAAAATTTTAAACAATGCTGAATCTTCTAGCAAATGTACTATTTCTTATGAAGGAAAAATAATTATGCATTTAAAATCCCAGTATCTTTAAAGTAAAATATGAGTGGTTGGGAGAAAAAAAAGTATCAATAAGGTAAGAATACACTTGGTTATTGATAACTCAAATTTTATTCGATTAGGAAAAACATTGGGAGCGAAATTGCCACGTCAATATCAATTCTGTCCAGGAAACCGAAGCAAAGAGGCACCCCCAGGGATATGTAATAAACGAAACGCCACCGAATTGTGCAAGGAGGTCTGTGTCCGTGAATATTTTTTTATACATGGACGCTGCATTGTTAAGAACAAAGTCAAATTTTGCAACTGCTTCAAATATAACTGCCGACCCGGCAGTCCAGGACGGCCGCCGTGACTCCAATAACACACGGAATAAATATTTTTCTACATTTTAATTTAAATAATACTATAATAACTTTTTTTTTTTTCTCAAAAGAAATTTATTGAATTAATTTGAAGAATTACAGAGCTGTTGTAACAGCCAAACAGGCTTTGTTACAGATTCAACATAATAATCAACATCTTGACAACCAAATTTAGCTAATGAATGTGCAACTGAATTACATGATCTCCTTATAAAATTACATTCACTTAAATGAAATTTTGATCTCCAAAATTGAATGTCTCTTAGTAAATTTGAGAGAGCAATATTTTCTTGCTGTCCATTTACCAGCTTAGTCAGTGTTTCACAGTCCCCTTCAAATATCAGTGAAGTGTACCCTCTAATCCAAGCATGTTGTAGAGCCAGTAAAAAAGCTTTTGCCTCTGCTTCTAAGGCCGAACCTGAAGGTAGCAATCTTGAAGCTCCCCAAACTAAGGAGTCTCCCTGATAATTCCTAATTATCCAACCACCAATAGTTTCATGATTTTGGCTATTAAAAGCAGCGTCAAAATTACATTTTAGCATTGG
The DNA here is from genome assembly GCA_023657505.1 of Camelina hispida. Lineage (NCBI taxonomy): Eukaryota > Viridiplantae > Streptophyta > Magnoliopsida > Brassicales > Brassicaceae > Camelina > Camelina hispida. The sequence goes on from CP094632.1 coordinate 30,936,264, forward strand.
AAAGTTAGGTGGTGACCAGGTGTGTGAATGAGTCGTATTTATACAAATGTCACGTCCTGAAAGTAAAGGATTATTAATCCAGTCTTTTGTTTCACTTTGAGCTTTTAAAATCGTGATTGTGGGACTTTCCCGAAGACCATCGAAAACCATTGAGTTCCTAGCTTTCCATATCCTCCACATTATCCAGAAAGGTAAGAGACAATCATAAATGTTGTTGTCATGTGGTTGAATATCAAGAAAAGATTGAATAGAGAGTTCTACATCCATTTGCATTCCATTTGTGGATTGCAGGGAAATACCCGACATCCGCTAAACCATTTGTGCAAAAGGACATGTAAACAATGCATGAATTATAGTTTCATCCTCTCGGTTGCATCTCGAACAGATAGAAGGGATGCTCATACCTCTAGTACGTAGACGAGTTGTTGTGGGTAAAGCCCTAGAAAGAACTCGCCATAAGAAGTGTTTTATCTTTGGTAAAATTTGTAATTTCCAAATCCTGTTTTTCAGATTAATCGAGCCATGAGGTATGGTTGGTGCAGGGGTTGAATCTAGAGGATTATGAGTTAGAAACCAGTAACCAGATTTCACTGTGTAATCTCCAGAGAGTGTATAACTCCATATTATTTTGTCCTCCATTTCAACTTGAGATATATATACTTTTTTGAGTTCAATACAATCTGCTTGGTTTACAATGTTGTCAATCTGTTGTGTGTCCCACGCACGGCAATCTCCCGTCTTTTTAATCAACACATCCAATGTTAGGTTGCAATTTGGATCGAGTGTTCTTACTACTTGCGGTGGTGTTCCCTCAAAAACATTGTCTCTACCCAAACGGATCATCTTACCATTACCAATCAAGAAACGAGTTCCTTTCTTTATCAAATCCAGGCCATGTAATAATGAAGACCATCCATAAGATTGATTTTTGTGACCTTTTGCATCCAAAAGCAGATCATCAGGATAATAACGTGCCTTCATGACTCTAGCAAAGAGAGAATTAGGGTATTTTAGTAGTCTCCAAGCTTGTTTGGCTAACAGAGCATCATTGAACTTTTCAAGATCTCTGAATCCTAGTCCACCTTCCTTTTTAGGATATTTTAGTCTGTTCCATGAGATCCAAGGTATACCTCGTTGGTTGGCTTTTCGTTCCCACCAGTAGTTCATTAGTAAAGTTTCTATCTCTGAAGTCACCCCTTTTGGTAATTTAAAGCACGACATGGCATAAACAGGCATGGAGACTGCAACTGATTTCATCATTATCTCTTTCCCAACAGGAGATAATGATTTTGCACTCCAATGAGTTGTTCTCTTTCGCACTCTATCAATGATGTAAGTAAACATTTCCTTCTTTTTTCTCCCAAATTGTTCAGGAAGTCCTAAATATTTTCCCCCTCCACCATGGTTTGGTATGTTGAGTAAAAGCTTTAATCTATTTTGAGTTGCACCGTATACTCGAGATCCAAAAGTGATGATTGATTTCAACGGATTTATTTGTTGGCCTGAGTAATATTCATAAACATCAAAGGCATCTCGTAAAGCTTGACAATTTCGTCTATTGGCCTGACAGAAAAATAAGGAGTCATCCGCAAACTGTAGATGTGTAATTCTTGGCACACCATTTCCTATCTTTATTCCTTTTATATCTCCATCCTTTGCACTTGAAGTGATTAAATGGCTTAAAATGTCAGAGCAGAGTATAAAGAGGTATGGTGAGAGAGGATCTCCCTGCCTTATGCCTCGTTCTGGTCTAATATTACCATATGGAACCCCATTTATCAGTACAGAGTAGTTAACGGACTTAACAGTTGCCATTATCCAAGCGATCCATTGATCACAAAATCCAAATAGCTGCAGAGTTGTTTGTAAGAAACTCCATTCCACACGATCGTATGCTTTACTTACATTTGTCTTTACTGCCATATAGGTCTGTGATACTCTTTTCCGAGTTTTCAAAGAATGCATCAGTTCATGAGCGATCATGACATTGTCCTGTATTATGCGCCCTGGTATGAAAGCAGCTTGTTATTCCGAAACAATTCCATTGAGATGAGGTTTTAAGCGCTGGACCAGACATTTTGAAATTATTTTATATAGAACATTGCAAAGTGCTATTGGTCGATAATCGGAAAGTGTTGTTGGATTATCAATCTTCGGGATCATACAAATATTTGTATGATTGATACTCGGCTTCATTGTTGCTGTTCGAAAGAAAGTTTTCACTTCATGTATGACATGCGGACCTACTGTGTCCCAACACTGTTTATAAAAGCGTGCTGTTAGTCCATCAGGACCAGGAGCTCTATCATCTCCTATCAGACTAATTGCATCATATATTTCTTTGTCACTAAAGTCTCTCGTAAGGCTATCATTAATCGCAGTAGTAACAGATGGGGTAAAATCCGCAAAAACCTCAGGACTGACATGGTGATCATTTGATGAGTAAACTTGAGTAAAGAACTCTTGCGCATGCTCACCTATCGCTTTGTCTCCTCGATGTTGGTTTCCATAAGAATCAAGGATTGAAATCATTCTGTTTTTTGCATATCTCGACTTTGCAGATGCATGAAAGAATTGTGTGTTTCTATCTCCTTCAGCCATCCATTGATTGCGGCTCTTTTGTTGCCAATGTTTTTCTTCATCACTGTAAGCTTTTGTCAAAAGTTCCTGTAATAAGGGTATTTGTTGTCGCGCTTGTCTGGTTGTGCTCTCCATCGCCAAGTTTAATTTATGTTGTAGACTTTTTATTCTCTTCTCAGCATTTAAAGAAGACTGATATTTCAACTTTGCCATAGCTTGTCTGCAATTTGAGATTCTTTGAGTGATTGGAATATCCAAATTATCATTTTCCATTGACCAACCTCGCTTGACAACCGAGTTGAAAGATGGGATGTCACATAGTCGTTTATCGAAATAAAAAGTTCTTCGGCGTTGTGACTGTTTTTCATTTAGATGCAGAAGTATAGGCTTGTGATCTGAGCCAGTATAATCCAAAAATTCAAGTTCAGAATTTGGAAAATGTGCACGGCCGGATGAGTTAATCATCGCTCGATCAAGACAGCAATGAATCGTGTGTGAGTGTCGCTCACCCGTCCAAGAAAATCTGTTGCCTTGTGTTCGCACATCTAAAATATCACAAACGGAGATCATCTCTCGAAAATCTCTGAAGGTCCACTCCTCTCTAGCTGGTCCACCTAATTTTTCATCATTTGAAATGATTTCATTAAAATCCCCCATTAGTATCCAGGTACTTAAGCGAGTTGTTGAAAGCTCTTTTAGTCTGTTCCAAAATTGGTACCGTTCACTCTGTGAAGGATGACCATACACACAAGACAAGTGGAAACTGGTATTATTTATAGTTACAGAGGCGTGAATGAGTCTCTCATCTTTTGAAATTAGGGTGAGAGACACATGACTTTTCCACATCAAAGCAAGACCACCACTCCTTCCTTGAGGGGGTACAGTTATTAAGTTTGAGAATCCTAAGTCATACATAAGTCTAGATAATACATCACATCTATTTAGAGTTTCAGAGAGGAAAAGAACATCACACTTAGTAAAAAGACATAGACGGCGTAAGGGAGATTTTGTTAAAGATGGGCCTATGCCTTGGCAGTTCCATGAGAGTACTGAAACATGTTATTTTTGTGGGTGAGATGAGATGGATGTGTGTGTGTATATGATATGGTGATGATGGGTGTTTCAATTCCCCTTATGCAGTTGCAGTATAAGAGGTGTCAATCCAGTCTGAGTGCTTGTGAACAATCAAGATATGCATATGATTCTAAGTTAAGCCAGATATGATGATGATTGTCTGTCACTAACAATCCTAAGATGATAATGATGAAAAGCAGAAAGTAAACTACAAGAGCTAGGAACTAAATGCAAACAGGACAATATGATTATGATCTAGAAACAGAAACAGAAACTGTAAATACTAGAATGGAACTAATGCAAGGCAAGTGATGAACTAGATGCTAAGTGAATGCAATGAAAATGCAACAGGAATGAAACAAGAATGAAACAAGACAAACACAAAACATAAACAAGCAATCTGGGGAACAGCTCGATCAGCACTCGACCGAGTGTAGGTCGAGTGGGTGGTCGAGTTGGGTAAAAACGTGAAAACAGAGCAATACAAGAAAAACAGAGCAATATTAAATCAGATCAAACAACAAGCAAACGATGATATTTAAACTAGAAATTCAATAAACAAAGAAGGTTCCTGAGGATGGATTCATGGGATAAACTGATCATTGTGGTGATCTAACTTAATCAACAAATCTCAAGCAAAGCTATGAGCTGACCTCTAGACATATTAATCTAAGACAAGTCTCTCCCACTCTCATGGTCAAGAGACAATCAAACCTATGCAATCCTAGACTTGCTCTCACAATGAAAAGAATCTACACAAGCAGGCATTAAGCAATACATCTCAAACCAAACAAGACTCCTAATCTCTTAGCAAGCCTAATGGTAAGCTCTAGATCTAGCCTTATCTATGCTTTCTAAACATTGGTGTGATGCTAAAAGCTTAAGATCAGATCCTACCCTCTCAGATATAGAATCAGCATTAAGAACATCTAGCCTAGAAGAGATCTACAACAAACAAGCTTGATCAAGTCAGAAACACCACAAGATCAATCTATCCTAACCCATCCTCAAGATCCTAAGAAGACTACTCACAAGACATGATCAAACAAATCATAAACCCAGAAATCATTGAAACTTGCATGATTAGATAGATAAGAGTGAGATCTACAACTTTAAAGAAGGAATCAAACTCAGATTCTTAAAACCCAGAAAGTTATTCAACAACCAAGTTTCAAGGAAAATCCCTTTTTCTCAAGAACAAAATCCAAAAATATATGAAAAGGCAAAAGGAATATCCTTCCTAAAAAGGTAAAAACTAGGTTTCTCAAAAGCTGACTAAAAATCTAGAATAAAACTTGGTTCAGGTGGCTGCAGTACAAGTCCTTATATAGTGGGTGAGGTGGAAGCCCTAAAATTGGGAAAAGTCAAAGTGGTCCACGAATCGGTCAACTCGACCAGTGCTCGGTCGAGTGACCGATCGAGCTGGCTTCCCTGGCTTGACTCCACTCGGTCGAGTCCATCTCCCACTCGGTCGAGTGCTTGGTCGAGCTGGACTCCGGGTCTTGGTTCTTCAGCCTTTAACTTCCTTGCTTCCTCCTTATAACAGCTTCACATCTCTTCTCCTTTGCTTCCATGCTCCTTTAGCTCCAAAATCACCTGTTTATGCATGAAAAGATGCAAATGCAATGCAACTACACTCTAATGCAAGATTGGTCCTAAAGCTACACAATAAAAGTGAAAATGGATAGAAAAAGATGCAAAAGATGTGAATAAACTAAGGGAAAACATGGTAAAATATATGAACATCAACACCCCCAGACTTAGTCTTTGCTTGCCCTCAAGCAAATAAACAAGACATAAGAAGGTAAGTGAGGTTTAAAAATGGGATCTCAGCTCCTAAAGCTTGCAAATAGACCATCTAGAATCAATGTCCAAGTTGCTAGTACTATGATGCAAGTTGAATGAGCTGGAAATAAAGACTTTAGACAAACATTTCACAACCTTTATTGACTTGAACCTTAGATATCCACATGCATTCAAATCAACCATTTCCTTTAACATTCATTAATCAAGAACATGAATCAATTCTATGCAATGCTCAAAACTCATTTGGCTTGGTAATAAAGGGTTTTGAGACAATGATGGTCTCTTTTTAGAGTGGGGTTTGTCTAAATCAAGGTTCTCTCATAAAAAATGGATTGAGCTTTAGAAGAATGCTAAAGGTAAGAACACCTAGACACATACAAGAATAAAACCTTGTCTACCCAAAGGCACCCAAAGTGTTTATCCTAACAATCTAAACCCAAATGATCCTAGTGCTACCCTTTAACTTCTTCTTTTCTCTTTAACCCTTTTCTCTTTTGGTTTTCAAGTCTTAGGAGAGGTTTCTTACTTGATCTTTCTAGTGGGATGGGGGATTCTTTCTTATTGCTATGGTTCTCTTTTCTTCTTATTCTTAAGACACTTAAGCTTTTTGCTAAACTGCTCTTTGCTTTCTTTTCTTTTTCTTTTAACTAGAACCATCTTAGATAACATTTTCTTACTTCCCATCCTTTCACTAGTCATTAGCTTTAACTTAAACACATTCCTCTCCTAAAGACTCTACCCTTTTTCTTTCTCTTTTCTTTCTTTTCTTTTTATAACAGCCAAGTCCCAAACCCAACAAGTGAACCACCTAGTCCTATCTAGTTTGGAAAATGCAAACTAGAACTACACAAGGTCTTACTCTTGTCAGTTCAAACCTAACACTTTCTACCAAGCTCAATCCCAAAAATAGGCCTCACACACACAAGAATAAACAAGGCTTGAAAGAAGGTTTGGTTAAGGGGTAGGCGAAACTGATCTAAAAGTGAAATCAGCTACTTGGATCAACAAGAGTGGCAAAAAGGAGAAAGATGATCCAAATATGTATATGGTATCCATGAGTTTAAAGCAATGCATACAATGATAATTAAAAGTCAATATTAGGTTCTTATAAATAGGAAATGGAATCAAATCACAACATGCTTCAACTTAGACCAGCAACAATGCAAGAATTCAATGCTTGGTTCAATCTTATGCTTCCTACTATTCATCTAGCATCAAAGTACTAATAACTTGGGCATTGATCCTAGTCTAGTGAATTAAACAAGCTAACAAGGAAATACTCATCATAGATCCCTAATGCAAAAATTATACAATTCTACATGAAACATGCTAAACAAGATGCTAATATGCAATGCAAACTACATGAACACTCTTTTTTTTATAAAGATTTTTCAAAAAATTTCAAATTTTTATGGTTTTTCTATGCCTTAGATGCTAATGTTAATGCTAACATGATGATGATAAAAATTTGAAATAAGAAAACAAAACACAACATCAAATGCTATCTAGAACCCTCCCCCAAACTTAAATCACACAGTCCCTGTGTGTAAAAGTTGTGAGAAGATTCAAGACTATAAACAAAAACAAAACACAACACAAAACACAATATGAAATGCTATGGTATAAACAAGGGAAGGTGATGATGGTACCTTAGGAATTGTGGAAGAAGTTGTCCACATCCATTTGCATGCTATCATAGGAGTAGCTGGGATCAGGCTGGTGGCTTGGAGATGGGCTTTGGGGCAGCTCGACTATGCCAATCGAGCCTGACTCGGTCGAGTGCTGGTTCGAGTGGGGGGGTCGAGCTGGGTTGCGAGTCTCCAGTACTTGTCCCTAACTCTTCTATTCAGACTCCCTTGCTTCCCTGATTATGAAAATACTAAAGCAAAAATCAAAATACCAAAATTCTAGGCAATATATACAGAGATACCTTAGGGACTTCCTCCCTAGTGAGCTTGTTTAGAGTCACTAAGCTTGACTTTGATGCCTTTTCAGGCTTGAGTTAGAGACCAAGGAGGTGATGAAATCCCCCCTGGTTCTACTTGATAACACTTGTGTTCCTTCTTGATCACTACTTCCTTAGCACTTGAACCATGTTGCTTCTTAACCTTGAGCTTTGGCCTTGTTCCCTTCAAAGTCTTTTTGTTCAGCTTGACTTTGAGATCCTTGACTAAAGCAGTCAGTTCTTGAACTGAACTCTTTAGCTTCTCCACTGAATCTTCTTGAAAGGTTAGCTTACCCCTTGAAGCAGTTTCCTCACTTGAGACCTCATGATCCTTCTTTCTTTTTATAGTGTAAGGTGGATCATATTTGGAAGGCAGATTAGTGGGATTGTTGATGTCAAACTTCATAGTGAAGTCTTCAGTCAGGTGGAGCTTGATAGTCCCCATCTTCACATCAATAACAGCCCCAGCTGTAGCTAAGAATGGCCTTCCCAAGATAAGAGGGTCTTTAGGCTCTTTTTCCATACTCATGATTGCAAAGTCAGTTGGGATCCTTGCTTCTCCTATTTTGATAGGGAGATTCTTAATCACTCCAACCACATCCCTCTTGGATCCATCTGCTAGAATGACATAGTAGTTGCTGTCCTTGAAGTCCTCATACCCCAACTTCTCAGCCACTGAGTATGGCATCAAGCTCACTGAAGCTCCTAAATCACAAAGGCACTTATTGAAGTGCATGTAGCTGATGGAACAGGGTAAGTTGAATGAGCCTGGATCTTCAAGCTTTGTTGGGACAATAGCTTGCCCAATCTCTTTCAAATCCTTCATATCTTGGTCATGAGCCCTCTTCTTTGACATCTCAAGTAAAAATTCTTATAGAGAGGGTATGGGGCATGCTTTTCCAAAGCAGGACCTCTCTCTTCTTCTTGGTAAGCAATGATGACCTCTTGTATAGCCATCACCTCCTTCTTCTCAATAACAACCTCTTCCTTCAAGGCTTTCCCCTTTTCTTGTTGCAAAGCAATCACTTCTTCCTTCTTTTCAATGACTACTTCTTCCTTCAAAGCCATCACTTCCTCCTTCTTTTCAGTGACAACCTCCTCTTTCAAAGCTTTCTCTTTCTCTTGTTGCAAAGCTATCTTCTCCTTTTTCTCAATGATCTCCCTGAGTTCTCTTATCTTTTGTGCCTTGAAACGCCCTGGGAATGGTAGAGGTGGTTTGTAAGCAGGGGGAATGTATTTAGCAGGCTTAGCAGCTTCTGTGTCTACAACTCGATCAGTCACTCGATCAGGTACTCGATCGTGTGTGTGGTCGAGCACCTGGTCGAATGGTTTCTCTGCTTCAGTCTGCTCAGTAAAACCTTCACTCTGGGCTTCAATTAGTGACCAATCCTCCCCACTTTGAACCTCACTGTCCTCAGTGACATATTCCTCATGGAGATGGATAGCTTTAACAATGATCTCTCTTGGGTATGGAATAGCTTGTTCAGGAAGTTGGTGTGGCTTAGGAGCTGAAATAGAAGAAATGCAGCTCTCCTTACACTGAAATGAAGAGGTCAGACTCTCAAGCTGGTTTCTCAGGTCATGAGAATAAGAATCCAATGTTTGGTTTAGCTCTCCAAACTGCCTTGCTGCCTCAATCTGCTGATTGGCTTGCCCAATCAATAGTTGTTGCATCATAGCTCTTAAGTCAGGTTCTTGGGCGTGGTAGGTCTGAAATGCTGGAGGGTGACACCATTGAGGCTGGAAACTTTGTTGTTGGTGCATAGGTGCATAATGGAACTGTCTGCCTTGAAACATGGTTACTGACTCAAACAGAAAACACAAACGATTTTTGCCAGGAAAACGACTGAGCACAGGCTCAAGTAGGAAGGTAGGGCGACTGGAAACTGAGGGTTATAGAGATCCGGCGTCTGGCTCGAGCAAGTGCTCGACCACGACACGGTCGAGCTGGGGTCGAGCTGATGGTCGAGCTGGTACCTGAAATGGAACTTCAACCCCAAACACAAAGAGTCAAGTGCAGAAACTTCACAAGTGTATAAAAGAACTTAATCTTAGACTAATATGGATCCTAAATGTCACAAAAACAAACTCAAACCGGCAACGGCGCCAAATTGAAACAAGGTTTTTATGGTGGTGGATAGTGTGTGAATGAGTGTGTGCAATGATATGGTGATGATGGGTGTTTCAATTCCCCTTATGCAGTTGCAGTATAAGAGGTGTCAATCCAGTCTGAGTGCTTGTGAACAATCAAGATATGCATATGATTCTAAGTTAAGCCAGATATGATGATGATTGTCTGTCACTAACAATCCTAAGATGATAATGATGAAAAGCAGAAAGTAAACTACAAGAGCTAGGAACTAAATGCAAACAGGACAATATGATTATGATCTAGAAACAGAAACAGAAACTGTAAATACTAGAATGGAACTAATGCAAGGCAAGTGATGAACTAGATGCTAAGTGAATGCAATGAAAATGCAACAGGAATGAAACAAGAATGAAACAAGACAAACACAAAACATAAACAAGCAATCTGGGAACAGCTCGATCAGCACTCGACCGAGTGTAGGTCGAGTGGGTGGTCGAGTTGGGTAAAAACGTGAAAACAGAGCAATACAAGAAAAACAGAGCAATATTAAATCAGATCAAACAACAAGCAAACGATGATATTTAAACTAGAAATTCAATAAACAAAGAAGGTTCCTGAGGATGGATTCATGGGATAAACTGATCATTGTGGTGATCTAACTTAATCAACAAATCTCAAGCAAAGCTATGAGCTGACCTCTAGACATATTAATCTAAGACAAGTCTCTCCCACTCTCATGGTCAAGAGACAATCAAACCTATGCAATCCTAGACTTGCTCTCACAATGAAAAGAATCTACACAAGCAGGCATTAAGCAATACATCTCAAACCAAACAAGACTCCTAATCTCTTAGCAAGCCTAATGGTAAGCTCTAGATCTAGCCTTATCTATGCTTTCTAAACATTGGTGTGATGCTAAAAAGCTTAAGATCAGATCCTACCCTCTCAGATATAGAATCAGCATTAAGAACATCTAGCCTAGAAGAGATCTACAACAAACAAGCTTGATCAAGTCAGAAACACCACAAGATCAATCTATCCTAACCCATCCTCAAGATCCTAAGAAGACTACTCACAAGACATGATCAAACAAATCATAAACCCAGAAATCATTGAAACTTGCATGATTAGATAGATAAGAGTGAGATCTACAACTTTAAAGAAGGAATCAAACTCAGATTCTTAAAACCCAGAAAGTTATTCAACAACCAAGTTTCAAGGAAAATCCCTTTTTCTCAAGAACAAAATCCAAAAATATATGAAAAGGCAAAAGGAATATCCTTCCTAAAAAGGTAAAAACTAGGTTTCTCAAAAGCTGACTAAAAATCTAGAATAAAACTTGGTTCAGGTGGCTGCAGTACAAGTCCTTATATAGTGGGTGAGGTGGAAGCCCTAAAATTGGGAAAAGTCAAAGTGGTCCACGAATCGGTCAACTCGACCAGTGCTCGGTCGAGTGACCGATCGAGCTGGCTTCCCTGGCTTGACTCCACTCGGTCGAGTCCATCTCCCACTCGGTCGAGTGCTTGGTCGAGCTGGACTCCGGGTCTTGGTTCTTCAGCCTTTAACTTCCTTGCTTCCTCCTTATAACAGCTTCACATCTCTTCTCCTTTGCTTCCATGCTCCTTTAGCTCCAAAATCACCTGTTTATGCATGAAAAGATGCAAATGCAATGCAACTACACTCTAATGCAAGATTGGTCCTAAAGCTACACAATAAAAGTGAAAATGGATAGAAAAAGATGCAAAAGATGTGAATAAACTAAGGGAAAACATGGTAAAATATATGAACATCAAGTACTCTCATATTGGATCGAATGGGGGTACCGGGCCCCCCGCGCCTCCGTCGAATCCATTGGTGATCGAACAGGAACCAACTGAAACCGTCGGTTTGTCTCTTTTGTGGAGTTGGCACAGGACCGCCTTCTCCTCTGCTGCTTCAGCTTTGTTAAACTCACTCTCGAAATTTACTCTTTTTCGTTTCCTGAAAACAAATTCTGACAATGCATTATCACTGTTATCCTCATAGAGACGTCCTTGGATGTGGTTCTGAACTCCTTTGCCAGCATATTTAGCCTGAAGATAGCGCAGTCTTTCAGCAGTTAAGTCGGGATCCTCAAAGAGACTCGGTAGAGTAGAGAGGGAATCAGATTGACCCTCATGTTGCGCCATTGGTGGTGGTGGAGGAGGCATCTGTAATCCTGGAATGAAATTCGCGGGGTCTACAGTTTCAAGAGATTGGGCGTCAGACATGTTGTTCTGACCATCAAGATTGATGTCATCATCGTGATCATTGTCAGGCTCCTCCGGATCCGTATCACCATCCACATCAAAATGTAAGGGACATTCCTTAGCATCATGTTTCAAAGATCCGCACTTTTACAGAAGTTTCTCAACTTCTCATAACGGTATTTGATAAACGTGTTCTCACCCACTATGAATTGAATATTCTTTTGAAAACGCAAAGGGTTCTCTAAATTCCAATCAATCCGTACACGAACTGCTCCTATTTGGGCAACATTTTCATCATAGTCTACTTCCTTAACTAAGCCAAGCCTGTTCCCTACCCATCTAACCATAGCGTTCGTTAAGTAGAGTGTAGGAATACCTTGTATCTGCACCCAGAAAGGGATGATGTTCATTTCAGTCGCACTGATGTTGGGATACCATCTGTGAGTAGACAGCATCCAATCATTGAAGGACCATGGCCCTCGACGCAGAACCAGGTTCATGGATTCCTCTGTTTGAAAGCGGAATTGGACTCGGCCTCCATCAATTAAACGCCCAACACAATCATCCGCCAAACCCCAGACTCGAGGCATCTGTCGTATTAGAGCACGGAGATTCTGCTTCCTAGGATTCACCGGTGTCACCACTAACGAAAATCGATTGATATCTGCAGCGCGAGCAGTGAATTCTGGGGGAAGAACTGCCAGAAGATCCTCAATCCCCAGATCGAGATCTTGGATAGATTTCCTAAGATAATCACTCATTGTTTGGATAGGCGGTGAGATAAGTGATGAAACTCGATGAAGAAAGTTGAAAGAGCGAGGGGAACTGAAGAATATATAGGGTATCCATGGCGGTTTTCGTTGGCGGTTACTACCCCCAAAAGAAGGAGACCAAAAACTGCCAAAAGAAATTGACAGAAAATAACCGCTAACAGAAGTATCAATCCTAAAGACAGTGATACTTATGGCCGGAAAAGAACTCCTGATCGCAACAACAATCGGAGAAATTAGGAAGGGTGACTGTAGAGGGTAATCACCCAGAAAATCGCCCTGAGAGAGAGACGACTCCATTTCTGGGGTAACAATACTATAATAACTAATAAGAAGAATTATTATACTCGGTAGTCGGGAGTATAATAACAACAATATATCTAGGACACGTAAAATTTATTTTAGATTAATAAATTAAATGTTTTGTTCTATTTTAAAATCGTTGTATCTCTTGTGGATTTTTATTGGAAAAAGAAATTTATTCTATAAATTAAACTTTGAAAATGCGTATCTAACTATTATGAGAACCCCAAATTAACATAACATTGATGTGAGAAACGAACAAGAATTCAGGTCGTAATCAATCAATCAATCAATCAATGTGTAAATCAAATGCATGATCCTTAAAAGTGAGAACCCAAAAATTATTTGTAGTTATTCATTTCATAGCATACAACAAAAGTCAACAAAACAAAGACAAAGGACAATACATTTTCGATCAATGTAAAGATCGAGTCATCATCATCTATAGCCTTTTGTTACACACTCTCTTCCTTACAAGGATCATCAATTCATCACAACTCATCCTTACCACTATCACCCTCGATCTTCTCATCAGCTTTCTTGGTCGAGATCACCGGTTCAGGCGTCGCTGGTTTCTCAAGTTTAAATGGGATTGATGCATGCTCCTTCAGGAATTTGTACATTTCCACTACTGTTCTGTCAACATCCACTGTGAGATACTTTTATTTTTATTTTTTACCAAGCAACAATTATAACAACTTCAATGCTGAGTAAAGAAAAAACTAAAAAATTGCAGGTTTTATTTAAGAAACATAGTCTGATATAGTGAAAAGGCTTTGCTAACCGGATCAAAGCTCTTGTTTCCACAGGGTAAGAACAAGTTGTTGGGAACCCATCAGCCTGAACAGAAAGAAATTCAGAAGAAAACAAAATCAGATCTTTGTGTCTTATATCACCAAAAAGCCTTTTCGTTAATTTGGCTCTTACTCACCTTTGCTCTAGGATGCTCAGTGCTGGTACTGTAACGCCCCAAACCGCATCTGTCACTCGTCCGAACAAACCGCGGAAATAGCCCGGGTGAGCGTTACATAGGAAAACCGCCTGTAATCTAGCCGAGGTTCCACCAACGAATTAAGATCCCCAGCCGGGTCGCTGGCAGCCACCTATCCGCTGCGTACGTCCCTTAGGCTTTGCAACCCACAAAACGCATGCAGCGTTGTGCTGGTCCGGACTAGACTGTACCATTCCACTTGTCCGATTATATGTAAAATAACACAATTTATTACATATATACTTGCAAGGTTCACAATCAATAAAATCATTCAAGAAAGCAGTTGGATCCATTCAAATAAAGCATCAAGATCATGAAACACGGATTTGCAACACAACACGAAAACACCCTATCCGGTTTCTAAATCCAACTCTACCCACTTACTTTCCCTGCAAGAAAAAAAAATGGAGGAAGGGAGTGAGTGAGTAATTTAGGATTACTCAGTGAGTTGGGCAACTATCTAACATGCTAACTCCACTAACATGCTAACTCATCTCATCCAACTACCCAAAACACCCCAAACAAAGCATGCAATGCAGAAGCGTAACAAGCAAGCAATCAATCAACAAGCAAGCAATCAATTAAGCAAGCAATCAAACAAAAAATCTAGACAACAATCAAGACATTGACTCTTCTAGATTTTCCCTTTCAAACTTGGCCTCCATGCCACTTCACCCGCAATCACTGCCAGGTGGAACTGCTAGCGGTGCATCAACTCACTTGATCACCCTAGACTTTTCATGCAATAGGACCATCAAACGGATATCCACATCAATGCTTGAGTCCTACCATGAACCAACACACATCCTAAGGAAATCACTTCCTAGGAACAACAACACATCCTAGGGCCCCTCGATCCTTTGTCCGATTCCATCCATACACTCCGCGTTGAAACCACAAAGGTAACCAACCGGAAAACCAAAGCCTCCATGTTGAAACCACAAAGGTAACCAACCGGAGGACCAAAACTTCCGCGTTGAAACCACACATGTAACCAACCGGACTCACACAAAGCCGCATCGTCATGCGGTTTGGGCTAGTAGCTAGCTAGACACCGAAAAATTGTCCTGCCATGAGATCCCTCTGGATTAGTGATAACATCATTATTTTACTCATATTAGCTATAGTTTTCATATGCATTTAGGAATGAGTTTGATAAGATTTCAGGTATAAAAGGTCTATTATCAAGTATTTCAGATTTCAACAAGGTTTTACAGGTTTTATAGCAGTTTGGACCAAAAGGGAAGGAAAATACGTTTTAGGAAAGTTTCAGAGCTTTACAGTACGGGCAACTTATGAAGAGCTTCCAAAACTCAAAATATATCATCCTTGGTGTCTATGGAAATCTGGAAGAGTCATCTTTCTCCTCGAAGTAAAACCAAGTCAATCCATCCAGCCATCCGAAAGTTATGCCTATTTTACCGAGACGTGTTATAAACCGACGTAAGAAGAACCGACATACCGATGGGCTTTTATCCAAGGCCTGACCAGCGACCATCACTGCGGCCTAGTCCAAGCCTCCTCCACGGTCCATAAGCCTATTTCGCCGCCCCTTGTCCAGAACTTAAGAAGAGAAGAATTTTCTACCCTTACAAAACCCTAACCCTAAACAAAACCCTATAAATACTCTTAAGACCTAGGGTTTTGAGGTGTGCTTCCTTTGTGCCTCTAAGTTCTTCATCCACGCCACCAGCAGCCGACCTAGAGACGATTAGAGACTCCTTTACCGCCGTTGATGCTCGTTCTCTCTCACCTCCTCTTAGAAGCCATTGCCGAAGACACCAATTCTCTACTCTTCTTTATTTCTTTCATACTACTTTGCTTTTGGGATCAAGTTACTTTTGAGACAAATAGAGAAGTTTACTTTGAACCCCCTTTTGTTTACTGATTCGTTTTTGATGTTGTTCCATATAATATCAATGTCGTTTCTTAGCATCGAGTAGTTTTATTTGTTGGGTTCTATGGGGTGATTAAAGGGAAATTCATGGTTCGCTTCAATTAGGTTGTTAGATCTTATTTTCGGTTTTATATTAGAGTTCTTTTAATACATCTTTATCTTAATGTTTATGCTTGAATTGATCACCAAGTACTGATCTAGAGAATGGGAGCGCTAACCGCGTTATCCTACTTCTCCAAACTAGTGTTATACCGAAACCTTGCTCGCAACCTGCGTAAGTTGAGTTGCGAAGTTTGGTGAATGTATCAAACTAGTTTAACTAGCTGGTTGACATGGGTCGTTGCCTGCGAAAGTTGTGTAACGGAGCATGAAGACTTTAGACTTTCATTCTATGAGAATAGCTTGTTAGTTCATTAGTGTTTCGTAGTTGAGAACCTAGACCGAAAATTAGTATTTACTTGTTAGATCTTACATTTAATATTGCTTAGAACCATGAAAACCCTAAGATGACTCCCAAAACGCCCAACGCCTTAGTCTTATAGTTTTAAACCGTATTATTTTATTTGCAATAGTTATTAGGAAAAATCAAAACCCCAATCTCTTCTTTAGTCTTAGCCATAGTTCTTTCTCTTATAATTCAATTTGTGTTTGCTATTACTCTCTGTGGGATCGATCCTAAAATACTACATTGACTAATTGTGCACTTTCAGTCATTGTGTGGTCTTTTCAAGTAAAATATTTAGAGTGAAATTCTACACACATCAATGCTTTCTGGAGCCATTGCCGGGGAGTAACTAGCTGTCCATTGAATTTGATAAGAACTTTCGTCTAAGATACTTTGAATTTTTATTTTTGAATTTTTCAGATTTAGTTTTAATTTTCTTGTTTTTCGATAACCTCTATTTTCCCTTTTAGTTTTTGTTTTTGGATTTTGTAGTGCATTACTAGGAGTCAACCCTCCGGAACTGTATCTCCAATTCAAGACATTGATTGACTAGAACGTGAGCTTAGGAAACTTCGAAAACAACAACTCATGGCCAAAGAAAGGGACCAAGACCAAGGTTTCCTTAACCTCGACCAACCGCTGATACCT
Organism: Camelina hispida; assembly: GCA_023657505.1. Lineage (NCBI taxonomy): Eukaryota > Viridiplantae > Streptophyta > Magnoliopsida > Brassicales > Brassicaceae > Camelina > Camelina hispida. The sequence goes on from CP094632.1 coordinate 30,953,043, forward strand.
CCTGCCCTCAACGAGCAAGGAGAACCAATTCTCGCACAAGGTGGTAACCCTAACCTTGTAGCCACTGATCCGCAACTCGACCCTGAAGTTGGCTGAGACAACCTACAAGCTCCTCATGATGCTAACCCTCTAGGCGTGGGAGACAACCTCGATGTTCCTCCTCACCAGCCTGCTCTTGTCATTAATCCACCACTACCTCAAGTTGGCGGATGACAACATGTTTATGTGCACCCTCTAAGACGTGCCGCACCTAAACGTACCAAAGCCGATTATGATGCTCCTAACCAATTCGTTCAAGACCGCGCTGCTATCCGTATCACTCATCCTCCAAGACATGACTACGAGATTAAACCTCAAATTATTGGTTTGGTGAAACAAAATCAGTTCCATGGCCTTACTACTGAACATCCGATGGACCACATTGATCTTTTTGAAGAAATCTGCTCTACAACAAGAACTTATGGAATTCCCGAAGATTACTTGAAGTGTAAGATTTTTCATTTCTCTCTAGCCGACAAGGCTCATAGATGGTTAAAGTCTCTACCTCCTGGATCGATCACTAGCTGGGAAGGATGCCAGTCAGCCTCTCTTAGCCACTTCTAATCCAACTCTCTTCGCAACAAGCTGCAAAGTTTTCAACAAGGATCAGTCGAAAATTTTTATGAAGCATGGGAACGTTTCAAGGACTATGAACGTGACTGCCCTCATCATGGTTTTGCTCAAGGTAACCTCTTAAGTACTTTCTATAGAGGAATACACCCTAAATATCAGCTTTCACTCGACACGACCATCAATGGAGATTTCACTACAAAGACCGTTCAAGAATGACGAGCTCTCATTGACAACCTTGCCGCAAGTATTAGCAACACCTGCACCGATTTTGATAGAACCATCCGTTCTAATAATTCTGATGCTAAGGAGATTGCTGACCTCAAGAACATGATGAACCAACTTCTAAGAAACCAACAACGCGGAGTAAACTCTTGTGAGACTATTAACAATGGAAACATGGAGCCTTTCCAAGAAGATTCTTATGACCAAGAAGAAGAAGTCAACTATGTTGGTGCTCAAGGATACTACCACAACCGAGGGTACAAAAACAACTTTAGGAACACTTCTAACCTTTCTTATAGGAACCCAAATGTGGAGAATCTCCAAGGTCAAAACTATACTCAGCAAGCTAACAGCTTTCAAAGCAACAACTTTGGTGGAAACAACAACAACAACAACTTTCAGCCGCGACCCTAATTCAACAACAACAAGCCGCCTTTCCAATCCAGACCAGCCCAGGCGCATACCACTCAAGCTGACGTTAATGCCGATACAAAGATGCAAGAACTCCTTGTTGCTTTTCAAAAGCAATCAAGAGACATCAATTGAAGGATGGATAACATCTATACCGAACTGAATGGGAAGTTTGAAAGCATTTTTATTTATGTTAAGAAGCTTGAAACTTAAGTTGTTCAAACCGCTAATGCTGTTCCACGCCAAGTTGGTGTACTTCCGGGAAAACCCGAAGAGAATCTTATATGATATTGCAATGCTATCTCAGCCGTACCAGCCCTTGGCTGCCGTGAAGCCAAGCCTATGATACCACTCTTTGACTCTTATGAAGATGTTATTCGTATGACATGTCCATTTGATGAAGAAACCGCAAGCCACTACCCCTTAAGGAGACTACCTAAAGCTGAAGACCCTGGACGTTTTGTTTGCTCATGCTCCATAACAGGCATTGAATTCTCTAACTCTCTTTGTGATTCTGGTGCTAATGATAATGTTATGTCAAGAAGTGTAGCCGATACACTAGGATTGCTAGACATATCGCCATCCAACCTCATTTTAGTCTTTGGAGACTCATCACAAAAGGTTCCCGACAGATTTGTTCGAGACCTACAAATTGTAGTCGGAGACTGCATAGTTCCTACCGATTTTCACATCCTATATATGGAAGACAAGACCGAGAGACCATTGATTTTAGGAAGACCATTCCTAGCTACTGTTGGAGCTATCATCAACCACAAGTCAAAGAGGACAACCTTTGCTAACATCAACAAGAAGAAGTCATATCCGACTATCTCCAAGCCGAAACCATGGCCAACCTACTCATTACATGAAGAGCCGATGGATCCTAACATCGACAAGATGAAGCAATTCGACCATGATCAAGATCATGGTTCCTCCTGAGCTAAGCAACGAAAGCAAGGAACAAATCCAAGAAATGATAAGGCATACTAAGGAAGTTCTTCTTCATGCAAAAGTTTTTGAAACTTCTGCAAAAGGACAACTTGTCATTGAAGCTGGAGTAGACTATCAAGATATCAAAGGAGCCGAAGGAGCATTGATTCCCGAAGCTGACCTTCTCAAGCCTAACTTGGCCGCCACCGTCTGAGCCATTGACGTTAAACAAGTGCGCTTCTTGGGAGGCAACCCAAGCTAGTAAGTATTTATTATTAGAATTTATTTTCTTTTACTTTTAATATTTTTGCATTTTAGTTTCAGGTTTAAAATATATATATATATATATATATATAGAAAATAGAAAAACCAAAAAGAAGGAATAAGAAGTCCCCATGGATTGTCTACACAACTATGTCTAGTGGCAAGTACCACCTACTGACCGGCCACCTCCAATGTGAACGAAGCATGCCGAAGGCGACGGATCATCACCATCCTTGAGTGATTGATGCCGAGAGTCCCCACCAGCCATACAAGCCGTAGACAATGCCATGTCCCATGTACCGCATACGATGTACCACATTCCGTGTACCACATCCAACGTTAGCTGCTAATGTTTGTGACCGTACCTGCTTCTGACCGCGACCGATCATCCATGTGCCGCGAGACAAATTCTTAACCACCACCATCCTCACCACCTACCATCACCATTCTTTTACTTAGGTATGTTTTAGTTACTTTTATTTTCTCATTTTTATTGATGGTTTTAGGTTTTTGTTTCAAGGAGAATGCATTTAGAGATATATCAAACACAGTTCGAATGAACTTAGCCTAGTTCAAACTCGATGTCAAGCAACCCAAGGAAGTATAAACGGTTAGTCACCACACTTTCATTCCACAGCCAACTTCTAGACAATTTTTGGGCAACCATAAAACGTCTAAGAGTCGACACACATCATTCCATCAAGGTGACATTGTTCTTAAACCCTACACTTTTCCTTATGATTTTTAATCCTCATCTCTTTCTTTTTTCCCACCGAGGATGGTGTGATTTAAGTCTGGGGGGGAAGGATGTTCCATCCTATACTAATGCTACTTTCTATTTTGTTGACTTGAGACCTTTTTCCACTTTTTACATCAATAATCTTGACATTTTATCGAGTCACATTTTTTTATTGAGTCAAAACTAGTAGGGGATTATGATCTTATTCTAACGGTTTATTTGATTTGGATTAACACTCTTATGACTCTTGATTATGCTTGACAACAGAACCAAAGTTTGGAAAGACTGTGAGCCGACTCAACAATCCCCCAAGTCCCTATTTGATGGATATTCAGATGATCTAACGTTGTCTCTAAATTTTTATAGGACCTAAACCGGACTTAATTTTCAAGCCCTGGGAATTGGTATACAATGGACTAGATCTCTACATTCAAGCCACACAAGACATTGCACTTCTTCAAAAGTATGTTCCCCTCTCTCTTCCCTTCAATACTAAAAAAAAAAAAAAATAAATTAAAAAAGAGAATAAAAGATGAGATGATTTGATCAGTTTAGAGAGGTAGGTAAATTACCTGTGACCTCATTATTCTACTCTTGAGTCAAATGATCACACAAAGCTTGGAAGCGAGAGGTAGGTAAATTACCGATGACCCAAGTATTCGCCTACACCTTTGATTAAAAAAAAAAAAAAGTGAGAAAAGGGAGACGAAAGGAATCATATGAAGAAAGTCTTGGCTTGAAGATAGTCTGCAAGCCATTGATCGATTTTCCTATGGTAAGATTTCACTTTTTATTATTGCTAAATCTATGTAAAGAGATGACAATGGAAATTCTAGAGACTCTAAAGAATTGTGGGATCAAGGAGCGTTGATGGCTCTCATGGTGGATTACAAATGGAAGTTCTTAATGTCAAGGGGAAGAAGAGTGCAAAGACAATATCCCCGAAAATAAGTGAATTCCCATTATTTTCAAAACCACTTTTCCATGATTTATTCTGATTATTTGTTGAGGACAAGCAAAGTCTAAGTCTGGGGGAGTTGATAACATCATTATTTTACTCATATTAGCTATAGTTTTCATATGCATTTAGGAAGAGTTTGATAAAATTTCAGGTATAAAAGGTCTATTATCAAGTATTTCAGGTTTCAATAAGGTTTTACAGGTTTTATAGCAATTTGGACCAAAAGGGAAGGAAAATATGTTTTAGGAAAGTTTCAGAGCTTTAGAGTACAGGCAACGTTTGAAGAGCTTCCAGAACTTAAAATATATCATGCTTGGTTTCTATGGAAAGATGGAAGAGTCATCTTTCTCCTCGATGTAAAACCAAGTCAATCCATCCAGCCATCCGAAAGTTATGCCTATTTTACCAAGACGTGTTATAAACCGACGTAAGAAGAACCGACCTACCGATGGGCTTTTATCCAAGGCCTGACCAGCGACCATCACTGCGGCCCAGTCCAAGCCTCCTCCACGGTCCATAAACCTATTTCGCACCCCCTTGTCCAGCAGTTAAGAAGAGAAGACGTTTCTACCCTTACAAAAACCTAACCCTAAACAAAACTCTATAAATACTCTTAAGACCTAGGGTTTTGAGGTGTGCTTCCTTTGTGCTTCTAAGTTTCATCCACGCCACCAGCAGCCGACCTAGAGACGATCAGAGACTCCTTTACCGCTGTCGAAGCTCGTTTTCTCTCACCTCCTCTTAGAAGCCATTGCCGAAGATACCAAATCTCTACCCTTCTTTATTTCTTTCATACTACTTTGCTTTTGGGATCAAGTTACTTTTGTGACAAATAGAGAAGTTTACTTTGAACCCCCTTTTGTTTATTGATTCATTTTTGATGTTATTTTATATAATATCAATGTCGTTTCTTAGCATCATGAGCGAGTAGTTTTATTTGTTGGGTTCTATGGGGAGATTCAAGGGGAATTCATGGTTCGCTTCAATTAGGTTGTTAGATCTTATTTTTGGTTTTATATTAGAGTTCTTTTGGGACATCTTTATCTTAATGCTTATGCTTGGATTGATCACCAAGTACTGATCTAGAGAACGGGAGCGCTAACCGCGTTATCCTACTTCTCCGAACTAGTATTATACCGAAATCTTGCTCGCAACCTGCGTAAGTTGAGTTGCGAAGTTTGGTGAATGTATCGCGAACTTGTTTAACTAGCTGTTGACATGGGTCGTTACCTTTGAAAGTTGAGTAAATGAGCATGAAGACTTTAGACTTTCATTCTATGAGAATAGCTTGTTATTTCATTAGTGTTTCGTAGTTGAGAACCTAGACCGAAAATTAGTATTTACTTGTTCGATCTTACACTTAATATTGCTTAGAACCATGAAAACCCTAAGATGACTCCCAAAACGCCCAACGCCTTAGTCTTATAGTTTTAAACCATTTTATTTTATTTGCAATAGTTATTAGGAAAACCAAAACCCCAATCTCTTCTTTAGTCTTTGTAACAACCCGTTTCGTGGACCTCACTAGCCTCAACTTGTGGGAAGGGTGTTAAAGAGTGGGGACCAGAGTTCGAGGAACGCCTGGCGCACCAATAACCTACTGGTGGATTGTGATATCCACAATGATGTGTTCTTTGTGTTTTACAAAGAACACAAGAAAACCCTATCCGGTACCCTAAAGTTTGCTCCGGCTCTAGACTCACTTAGGCTTCCTTGCAAAACCACAACCAATAAAAACATGAATAATCTAAGATTACTCAGTGAGTCAGGGTACCCCTTTCTCTTAAACGAGTTTCTACCATCCCTCAACCCAACTACCCCGTCAACAAGGAAACAAGCAAGTAAACAAACTTGGCAAGTTATCTAAGCTACGCAACGAAAACCATAGCGGAAGCAACTTAAACCACAAACAAGCGAGAGAGATTAGATCCATACGACTCAACTCGATGATCTAGACTCGCTATACACATTACAAGACGACTAAAGAACACTTTTGACTCTTGACCCATACGCGACTCATACACGCCTCTCAAGGCCAACTAGAATACACAAGGGACACCTGAAATGCCCTAAACTCCTTCGCCTACCAAACCAACAAAGACATCTAGAATAGTACAAGGATTTCTTGGAATACTCTAGACTCTTTTCACCGAAGGGCCCTCGATTATCTGTCCTGTTCCATACCATCTCCCCCATGCCGAGACCACAAAGGTCACCAGCAATGAGCCCACCACTTAGCTACATCGTCATGTAACGGTCACGCTAGTAGCTAGCTAGCCGTGACAGTGTCCCCGCGTGAGTGGTCGTCGGGAACTCACGCATGACAACCGCTTTTGGAACAGAAGATCGACTCATTACTCTGGCTAAGACTCGAGAAACATATTCAAGAGACTTCGCTAAACACATACCACCACTCAAGCATGAAAATCGAGCCACAACAAGCAAGAAACTTCAAACAAGAGTACAAATAATAAATCAACAAGTAACGAGAATGATAATTCAAGTAACTTACGATTAATTTTCATGCATGCAACCGATATTCACAACTTAAGCAACTCATGCAATAAGTTTATTTAAGCATGCAATTAAATCCTTAAGCCCAATTTACGCATGCAAGTCCATTCACTTGAACCGTTTAAGTCCCTTAAGACCAAAATAATGCATGCGACCAACTTTAAGCAATTTTATGCCTTAAAATGCAAAATGCTTTACTCGTTTAATCATGCATGAACCCAATTTTAAGCAAGACTTATTACTTACAAAATCCTCTAGGTTCAATCATGCATGCAACCCTTAAACCGCATTTTTAAGAGTTTTAATTCACTTAAAATTTTACCCACTTTCTCCTTTAACCGCTTATCAAGTGAGTCCAATTTATTAGCATGCAAATCATCCCATTTACACATGCATGCATCAAACTTTAAACTGCAACTACATGCAGCTACTCTACATGCTTACCACAGACTCACCTCTTAACGCGTCGATGATTCCCGGATCTCACTGCACCACTCGATAAGACACTCCACTTCTTCTTCGCGTCGATCAGCCTCCCGCTTCTTCGACCGCAACCACCGCAACCAACTTCTTTTCTCGGCTCGTTTTCGACCGAAATCGCGTCTAACTCTTGGCCTTCTTCGATCGCAAAACGCGTCTCGATCTTGATCTTCTTCGATCGAAAACCGCCTTCTTTTATCGATTATCTCTCTCGACACTATCGCCGTGTTTTCTCTCGGCCATCGTGATATTTCTCGACGATCTCCCTCTCTTCTTCTCTCTTGCAAATTCGCCCATTTTCTTTCTTCTCTCGGCCATCGTGATATTTCTCGACGATCTCCCTCTCTTCTTCTCTCTTGCAAATTCGCCCATTTTCTTTCTTCTCTCGCTCACCTTCTCTCTTAATTTTTCTCTCCTTACCCCTTTGTGTCTTGTGCGAAAATGAGAGAAGTGAGGCTCTATTTATAGAGTTTTGGGCAGTGGAGGTGGCCAATGCATGAGGCTCTTCTCTTCTTCCTTAGTGCATGAGGTTTAACACTTGGTGGTGTTTAACATTAACACTTGGCCACTAAACTCTACTAACTCCATTTGATTTCTTTAATCCTCCATTAACACCTTCTGGATTAAATTAATCCTCCACTAACTCCACCAACTTTTCTTAGATTATTTTAATCTTTCACTAACTCCACCAACTTTTCTTAGATTATTTTAATCTTCCACTTCTTCTCTTACTTAGGCGATTTTTGAAAAAAGAAGAATTTCTTGCTTATATCGGATCGGTCGACGTTCCTCGGCCTTCCTCGTCTCTCGTCCGACGTTCCTCGGTAAAACTCGTATCTCGGTTGACATTCCTCGACAAAAACCCATCTCTCGGCATTCTTCGGTCTCACCCGAACGTTCCTCTCGGCATTTCCCGGACCGTATCGGTTCTCCCGATAGTTCTCGGACAATCTTTTCTTGGTCTCTCGGACTCCCGGTATTCCCCGGACTACTTTTCTCGGCTTCTCGGTCAATTTTCTCGACCATCCCCAAACTTCTCGATTTTCCTCGGTCATCTTGACCTCTTCCCGGACATTACCCGAACATCCTTTGAACGTTTCGGTATTCTTTCCCCGGTACTTACCCGACTTTCCGCGGATGCTGTTTCCGCATAATCCATTAATTTTTGATCGATCTTAAGGCCTTAATCTCACCTCCGGTCACTCCAATCTTGGCTTGGCCATTCCTCGACTCACGAATATTTTCTCGGACTTATTCTGGTCATTCTTCTTTGTTTTACATCTTCTTTCTTTTTGAGTCCTTCTCGAGTCATTTCCTTGAATTTTTATTTTGGGATTTTTACCCTTGGTGAGGGTCACTACAGTGAGGTTAGTGGGGTCCACGGGATGGGTTATTACAGTCTTAGCCATAGTTCTTTCTCTTATAATTCAATTTGTGTTTGCTATTACTCTCTGTGGGATCGATCCTGAAATACTACATTGATTAACTGTACACTTTCAGTCATTGTGTAGTCTTTTCAAGTAAAAGATTTGGAGTGAAATTCTACACACATCAATTAGCTCACCGGACAATTTACCACTCAACACATGATGGGACCAGAGATCAATTTCTAGCTACGAACTGAGACACCGACTCAAGTACTAGCTAGAACACGCACTCAATTTTATGTCTAACCACACTAGAATTAAGCACACACCACACAGAAAGCAAGCAAGAAAACAAGCACACAAGCAAGTAGTCAAGCAAGCAACCACATACAATCAATCAATCACACAATCACACAAAACTTAAGATGCAAGGGAAAATGCACATGCAACTTAAGTTAACTACACATGCATGCAATCCTAACATACACCCAACCCCAAATTAAGTTTAGGTTAATTTCCACATTTAATTTTAACAATTCTATCCACTTTCACACATGCATGCGGCTCTTTTCTTCCTGGAGATTCTCGCATGACTTACAAAAGAAAAATGATTCACCATGCCCGATCTCACATCAAGCCCATGGGAACATTTTTCTCAAGTTTTGGGGCCCTCATGCAGCTCTTTCCATCCCGGAGATTCTCGCATGGCCTCACCAGAACAGTCCATCCCGTAGACTGGTCTCACATCCAAACTCATGAAGAACTACACTCAATTTTGGGGCTTTTATGTGGCTCTTTCCATCCCGGAGATTCTCACATGGCCTTACCAAAATTTCTCCCTCTCATGAATCGATTTCTCACCCAGTTTACGAGGGATTAACCACCTCAACCACTCATGGAAAAATTAAAATAAT